>SJYA01002749.1:619637-811774 GCA_006410615.1 Neotragus moschatus
GAATGGACTTTTGGACTTTGAGGGAGAGGGAGAAGGGGGGAAGGTTTGGGAGAATGGCACTGAAACATGTGTGCTGTCGTGTGGGAAACGAATCGCCGGTCTATATCCGGTTCAGGATACAGGATGCTTGGGCCTGGTGCATGGGGATGATCCAGAGAGTTGATGTGGAGTGGGAGGTGGGGGGGGGGGTTCAAGATTGGGAACTCATGTACACCTGAGATGAAAAATAAATAAATAAATAAAATTTTAAAAATAAAATAAAATTTTTAAAAAATAAATAAAAGATGAGAAGTACTAAAAAAAATAAAAATAAACTCAATCATATGAATAATCCTATTGAATAGAAATGGTCTATGATGGCAAAGATGACCATAATGGATAAAAAGGAAAGACATGCTGTCTACAAGAAATTCAGTTTAAATTTAAAGAAATAAGCTAAAGATAAAAGGATAGTAAAAGTTTCCATAATAAATACTAATCAAAATAAAGCTAAAGTAGCTATTTTAATGTCAAAGTAGAATTCAGAACAATGAATATCACTGGAATTAAGGGGATTATTTCATAAAGGGGTCAGTTCATTAATAAGCTATGTGAGTTCTAAAAATTTATGCATTTAATAATAGGCTTCAAAATAAAAATTGAAAAAGACAGCAAGGAAAAACAGAAGAGCTACAATTATAGCTAGACATTTCAACATTCCATTCTCAATATATAAAATTAAATCAAAAGTTGTTCAGCATATAAAAGACACAAATATTATTATAAGAAGTTGGCCGAGTTGATATTTGTAAAACATTCCAAATAACATTTCTCTCAAATACATATAAGCGTTTTCTAAGAGAAACCATGTTCTGAAAGTCCGTAAACAGCTCTTAATAATTTTAAAGTAATGAAATATTACAAAGAATGTTCTCAACCAAATTTGAACTAAATTAGAAATAAATAATAAAAAAATTCTTTGGAAACTACCACATATAAGTTTGAAAAACAAATTTATAAATGACTTGTGATACAAATAGGAGATCACAAGAGAAATTAGAATACATATGAATAAAAATGATTGTATAATATGCCAAATCTTGTGGTATACATCTTACTCAGTACTTAAAAAAATTATAGCATCAAACATTTATATTAGTAAGTAGAAAGGTCTCTAATCAACAGCCTGCATTTTCACCATAAAGAACTAGAAAAGACGAATAAATTAAACCCAAAGTAAGATGAAGAAGGAAGTAATATAGCTAAAAGAAGAAATCAAATAAGTAAAACCATAAAGATAATAAAAGCAAAAACGCATTCTTCTAAAAAAATTAACAAAAATAATAAACTTTTAGCTAGATTGAACAGGAGGGAAAAGGGCATAAATTGCTAATATCTGAAAGAAAAACTATCATTATAGATATTATAGACATTTAATAGACTAGAACAGAATATTTTGAACAATACTATATTAAACCCCACATGTTAATGCATGTGATAACTTACATGGAATGGAGAAATGCTTTGAAAAAGACAAACCACCAGAGGTCTCTCAAGAAGAAATAGAAAACCCCATTTTCATGTATCTATTAGAAAAACTGAATTTCTAGTTAGATATCATTCAACAAAGAAAAGTCCAAACCCAGATGGACTCACTGGTGAATCCTATCAAACATTTAAAGAAGTAGTGATATTACTGTTATACAAGCTCTTCTCAAAAACAGATGTGGGAGCACTTTCTAAATTATTCTGTGAAGCCAACGTTACCATGATATGAAAACAAGACAAAATCATTACAGTAAGACAAATCCATGCACCAATAGTCTTCATAATGATAGACACAATACTGTCAACAAAATTTTAGCTGCATCTAAAAACATAAAGAGCAAAAAGTAAAATAAAATAAAATGAATAAAAAAACAATAAAATAAAATAAATAAAAACATACCAAAAATGAAAAGACATTGAGACCACACTGGCCATGTGATCTTCTTCACAACTATTGAACAATGTACTACAAAGGCAGTCACGGACAATGCGTAAATCAATGTATATGGCTGTGTTCCGATAAAACTTTATTTATGGACACTAAAACCAAATTTTACACAATCCTTACAGTTTAAAAAGTGTTATTGGTTATTTCGAGCTTGTTTCCAACCATGTGAAAATGTAAAACCCATTCCCATCTCATGGGCCATACATAAATGGATGGCAGGCTAAATTTAGTCAATAGGATATATTTTGCCAATTTCTGGTATGGAGCAACCAGAACTCACACACTGCTGGTGAAACTGAAATAGTACAACGGCTTTGGAAACAATTTGACAGTTTCTCATTCTCCTACTATATGATTCAGCCATCTCACTCTTAGGTATTTATCCAAGAGGAAAGGAAGCATATAACCTCTTAAAGCCTAGTGCAGGAATATTCACAGCAGCTTTATCTGTAGTAGTCCCACCCTTGAAACAACTTAAATTTCCATCAGCTGACGAATGGGTAAACAAAGTTTGGTATATCCTTCAATGAAATCTCAGCAGTAACAAGGAATAAACTATCAAAGAACACTACAACATAGACTGTGTCTTAAAATAATCATGCTGAATGAAAGAAGCTAGTTAAAGAAGAGTACATGCAGTATGATTTCATTTACATTAAACTCTACATAACGCAAACTCATCTTCAACAAGAGAAAACAGTAGTTTCCTGGGCGAGAGCTGCACAGCTGAGGGAAGCCTGGATTACCAAGGGCTATGAGGGAACTTTTGCGTTAGAAATGTTCACTGTGTTGACTGTGATGATGGTATCAATAAACATATATTAAATTCATCAAATTGTATACTTTAAACATGTAAATTGAATCTTATGTCAACTATACCTTAATAACACTATAAAATATGAACCTGTGCTGGAAAATAATTTTGTAAACTTTACATTCTACTCTACATTTAAAATAATCACTGCCCCTCTAGCACAACTGCTTTTTAAAACTTCCTTCTGATTATAAACAGTGGCCTTTAGTTTCTTTAACAAGGCACCAAGGTTTAGCAAGCAAATGGGAAATATACTTGAAGAGTCAAACATATAGTAGGCAATTACGATTTTTTGAATTGTGGAAGGAATGTGTTTCAAGAGACATATACATGCTGTTTAAGCATTTACATTCTGGACTTGTTTATAAAACAAGTCATCTAAGAAAATAAGAGACTAGGATGAATCGGTCTTCTTTCTTTCCAGTTTGATTTCCTTTGCTTTTCAATTTTAATTTTTCTCAAGTCTCAAGATATCCAATGAGAAAACGTAAGCTTGTTGTAAATTATGCCAACTGGTGGGTTGAGAGTGAACAAACTAAGTTGTACCACTAAAACTCCTACACGCCAAGTGAGAACTTCAATATAATCTGTCCTAACTCCTTTATTTTGTAGATCAGAAAACTGAGGAACAGAAAGGTAAAGTGACATTGTAACACATTTTAATATTTTCTGTTACACACCAATCAGGTATCAGCCAAGGTACCGTGGGCAAGCAGTAGTAGATAAGCTTATTAATATTAACCAAAAAATATACAATCATAATCATATAAATGTTCTTAATGATCAGTGAATTATTATCATAATCAGTTCCTTTATCTATTAAAATTGCTAATATGTGCACATATGAAATGTTGCATATATAGCAGTTTTGGTACAATAGATTGGTGTATATTTCCTATATGCTCCATTTTAAATAATTTGATACATGCAAAAAAAAATCTTTTTTAATTGTTGGAAACATATAAACTAACACATAGGCCCTGAAATCAGTAACAATGGTTTCAGCTTCAGGTATGACCTCATTCTGAAAAATACGATCAGCTCGAAGAGATCATGCAGTGTTTTCTATTATAGGTATGATCCGATTTAAATTCAGCATTGATTAAATGGTTGAAATAAGTTTAATATCATTGCTTTCATTTGTGTGGGTGAGCCCCAAATGGAAACTCTGAAGCCCAAATTGATTTAGAAAGCCCTATTATTCTCACGTTTTTCTCCTCTTGTAAAACGTCTAACCCAGCATGGTATTATTTCACAAACAAAAGCTTTGCAAGGTTATCTTTTTTCTCTGATTTGTAGGGTAGCTCCCTTGTCTCCTAGGCCTGCATTACACATTCTGAATAGGACCCCGTGAACATAATTAAGGGTCACACATATGGTATAAAGAGTAGGGGATGAAGAATTAATTTCTCAGTTTTCCTTCCCTGGGCTACAGATTGGTTTCAAGTTACTATTCAATTCACCAACAGAGAGCTCAGAGGAAAAGACCAAACTGCTACAGCTGCTCTACATTATAAAGCAAAAGAAAGAGAGAGAGGGAGAAAAAGATTAGATTTTATTTGCACACAAAATGAACATCCACAGTCTGTACACTCTGTTTGGGAATAGCTCCACATTCTAGGTTAGGCAGGTTTTTTAATGTTCTTTATCTTTTCCTCCAAAGTTCTACTCAGTTCATGAAAATTATTAAAACTCAGACAGAGTACCCTTCTGGGTCTCATTCATGCAAATTGTGGACCATTCTTAAGGAAGTGATATCACCAGAAAACTACACTCTGAGGGTGGTTATTAATGACATGAAAGAATTTGGGGAACAGGATTAAACCATGTCTATACTGAGCCACTATCAAATATCTTGACCCCAAAATGTGGTTTTACTGTGATGTACCTCTGACACCTACTGAAAAGATGAAAATTAGAATGCTTCTGTAGACAAGAAAACATTAAAATGGGTGGATCTATCTACTAGTTGAGAACATCACAGGCATTGATTCCGGGGAGACTTGCTAACATATTTAATAGACATTAATCACTTAATCATACAGAAAAGGGGACCTTGGAATTTCTCATAGTTGTCATCTTGTTCTTATCCATGGTTGATTAGTTAGGTCTCCGGGAAGTCAAATAAAAACTAGACTAGCCATTTCTGCATGACTAAACTCATGGGTTGGTGCAAACATATTTGCAACATCTCAAAAGCAAATCAATGATAACACTTTAACTTGTAAAACTCCTTACTTAATATTTGGATCTATTAGCTACACAACTTTAGTTGAAATTTTAAAGGTTCTGTTTTAGGAAAGGTTTTACATTCCTGCCCTTTCCCCCTAACTATCAATTGACTCAAGTCTGACTTTGTTCCCTCCTTCTTACAGTGTACTCAGTTCTTCTCATGTTGTCGCAAATGAGGTTCCACAGGAATCCAAGCAACATCTTTTCCTTTTTTGCATCCTCCCAACAACTTTTATGCTGTCTTTATCCTTATCTATTTGCTCAAGAAAACAAACTGAGGATGTACATCTCCTCCTCAATGGAAGAAATAATATTTGCAAATAAAAAGAAACCATAAAAGTACTGTAATGGTGGAAGGTGAGAGGAGGAGTAGATAGAAGGATTAAAAAAGAACCACAAGTGAAACACAAGTTTTACTGAAAGAAAGAGTCTAGAGGAACTGGATCAATGAAGAAAAAGCAGAGAGAAATCTCTAGGAAAGACAACTGACATACAAGTGGGTCATCCTTGTACTCTGAAAAGGCTCCAAAAACTCAAACACTTACAACAACAATTTACTGTGGGTGAATAATTATTCTTTTAAATGAAAAATATGAAGACAAACTGTTTTTGTTTTTGAAAAATCTAATGAAGAGACAAAATAATCAAATGGGAAAAGCAGCAAGACATTTCTAACTTAAAAGACAAAACTAAGGAAATTCCCCAGAATGAAGTTTAGAAGAGAATGAGTCAAAAAAAAAAAAATTGAGATTCTTGAGTGATATATAGAAGAAGTTCAGGACTTAAAGAAGGGCAGGGGGAAGGAAGAGGAAAAAGCAATAAAATCATAGAAATACAAAATAATTTCCCTGAGCTGAAGAACAGTAATTAGCAGCCCTTCTGATTGAACCAAACCACCACGAATCAAGAAAAAGACACCTTAAAGATCCACATTTGCACAGATCTTGGTGAAATATCAGCATTTAAAGGTACAGAGAAGGCAAAGGGCACAGGTTCCCTACTAAGTACTGAGAATCACGGCACCATGAGACTCTTCATCAGCAGTCTGGGATGCTAGAAAACAACAGAACAAAGTCTTCATAGTATTAAAGGAAAAACTCAACGGAAATGTGGTTAGGTTTCAAATCATTTTGTAAGTATAATAAGGAGAGAAAGGAAAACCTCTTATTTTTCTTTTAGACAATAGATCACAAATACGAAAAAGATGAAAGTGGTAGTAGTCCTTGGTAGTGTCCAGTTATTTGAGACCCAGTGGACTTACCCTCCAGGCTCCTATGTCCATGGAATTCTCTAGGCAAGAACCCTGGAATGGGTTGCCATCCCCTTTTACAGGGGATCTTCTGGACCCAAGGACTGAACCCAGGTCTCCCGCATTGCAGGTGAATTCATTACTGTCTGAGCCACCAGGGAAGCCCACAGGACAAATCCAGCCTGCTGTCTGTTTTGTATGGTTTTTTAAATTAAGAAGAATTTTAACATTTTCAAATAATTTTTAAAAATCACTTTCATGACACATGAAAATTGTATGAAATTAAAATGTCAGTGTACATGACTCTAGTTTTGTTGGAACAAGCCCTTGCTCATTTATCTATATATCATCTATGGCTACTTTTGCACTACAATGGTGGAATTGTGACAGAGACTCTGTGGCCTGCGAAACCTAAAATATTTACTCTCTGGCCCTTTACAGTGGCCACCCCTGTTTTAGATCCTTTGTTTTTCAAACTATATCAGGTTAATCTTCCTTCTCCTCACTCCTCCCCCCAAATTTATTCAATCCCATGTCCTATTTCCTCAGGGCTGCCTAAATCTTGTTGGCTAACATGAGTAGCAATAAGTCCATTAGTAGGAATCAAATAAACAAGCTAAAAGGTAATAGAATTCTCCCTAAAATGAAGTCAACAACCAATATGATGGCAAAATAAAGACATTTTGAAGTATGCACGGACTCCTAAATTGTACAACCTCTCAAGACAACATTCCAAAGCAACAGAAGAATAATATGAGGAAAAGGGCGATATGATACAAAAGAAACGAAGGCAGCAAAATATGAGCTCGACAAAAACAAGAGAACAGAAAGGAAATTAGAAAGACATGCATTGAAACTTTGCACACAAATTTGAGCAGAGATTCAACATAGAATCATATTCCTTTCTCTATAAGTTCAGTCATACAACATAGATCTAGAGTGAATAGCATGTATACGACAAACTGAAAAGAATGCTTTTATTCTGTTTAAGCTATTAGATAACCTATGAATAAAATGAGAACTATCTATAAGTCAGAATATAAATTTTACATGACTTGACAATGAAATTCAGTTAACAAAAATCAGGTTTACAATGTTCAAATCTTCATACTTCTAGGAAGCTTGTCAAGAAATAAAAGTTGAAATAATTGCTACCAGAAATGTTGATTGTGTTTACCTATGGAGAAGATAAATGGCCACCCACTCCAGTACTCTTGCCTGGAAAATCCCATAGGCGAAGGAGCCTGGTAGGCTGCAGTCCATGGGGTCGCTAAGAGTCGGACACGACTGAGCGACTTCACTTTCACTTTTCACTTTCATGCACTGGAGAAGGACATGGCAACCCACTCCAGTGTTCTTGCCTGGAGAATCCCAGGGATGGGGAAGCCTGGTGGGCTGCCATCTATGGGGTCGCACAGAGTCGGACATGACTGAAGCGACTTAGCAGCAGCAGCAGCAGCATGGAGAAGGTGAGAAATGCTTTTACTCTTTATTTTAATTTTAGACACTTTATTGTTTGACTATGTGCCGGTACCCAGAATGACAAATACACAGTGTTGTTTCCCATTCTCTCAGGAAGGCTTAACATTTTGATGGGAAGTAAGGGTAGGAGATTGGCCCTGGGATTTCTTTGGAAGGAATGATGCTGAAGCTGAAGCTCCAGTACCTTGGCCACCCCATGCGAAGAGTTGACTCATTGGAAAAGACTCTGATGCTGGGAGGGATTGGGGGCAGGAGGAGAAGGGGATGACAGAGGATGAGATGGCTGGATGCCATCACTGACTCGATGGACGTGAGTCTGAATGAACACTAGGAGCTGGTGATGGACAGGGAGGCCTGGCCTGCTGCGATTCATGGGGTCGCAAAGAGTTGGACACAACTGAACAACTGAACTGAACTGAACTGAACTGAAGGGTAGAAATAAACACATCAGTGCACATTAGCATAGATCAAATAAACAAGCTAAAAGACAATATAATTTCAACTAAAATGAACTCTTTTCTATATGTCCCTTGTAGGGAATAGAATTTCACCTCCAGTGAGGGCCCAATGGGAGAGAGAGACCTCCTGGTAAATTCAAGTGGGTATGTAGATTAATGGATGACCATTCTGAGAGTGGAAGTGAATCAGCGTCTGTTCTGGGAGGCTGATGTGGATTTTGGCCACTAGGTAATGACTCTTGAACCCCCATGTCACCCAAATGTTCTGGAACCAGCCAAGGATGTCATAAATTAACCCACTTCATGAAAACGGCCACTGAAGGACTCCTGGTTTCTTGAAGTCAAGATCTCTCCTTAAGGTTGCATATCAGGCTAAAGTCAAACTAGTTCCTACTGAGCCCAGGGAAATGGCTCACTCAGCATGAAAAAAGTACAACCCAGCAGGCTTCCTGCCTTCAAGTGTTTTTCTCTGACTAAAGCAACATGAAATGGAAAGGGAATAGCAACCAAAAATAAATAGTTCAAGCAAATGTCTTTTGCAGATAAATTACCTGGAGAGCCAGGCTGATTTTCATGGCTACTCTCCTCTCAACCCTGTTATTTCTTGTCTTCACCCAAACCTATGGGATAGGGATCTATCTTTCAGGGTTCATGCTTTGTTTATCATCCATTCGTCTGAACAACTTCATGAGAAAGTCTAAATCCTTGAGGGGATTTTTCCTTGCTTGTTTTTCTGGACTTTGGCCTTGTAGTATTTTAAAAGTCATTTTTTGTTTCCAAATACCACTGCCACTGACTTCTGCTCCCTTCTGGTTTTTCCCACTTCCTCTTCCCGTGAGGAGTTTTTTTGTTTTTATTTTTATTTTTTTCTTCCTTTTTTGTGCTTGAGGAATTAAGTTCTGACTCTCTCACCTCTTTACTCCAGTTAGCTTCCCCCTGCTGGTCCCAACTGCTAATCGGACCATTTCTCTGCACTAAATTACAGAATTATCCCGAGGCAATAAAACTTCAACGTGAATGTTTCTGTGCAGTTCAAAGTATTTTAGGCACTAGGTGAATGCCTAGTGAGAGTTCATCCCAAAATGTACACAGCAGTATTCTTTGGGGTTTAATTTAAGCTATGAAAGCAAAAGATAAAGAAGTATTACTTCACCAACATGTGTTCCCCTCCTTTGCTTGGTGTTTATCATTGCTTCAAGGTCATCCTCAGACACTGGCAGCATCTGACACATTCTACAGTCTCCTCTATTAACAAACAGCCCTTATGAGTCCCTCTCCTTAGTTTTTCAGGGTCCGTTAACCTTCTGTGAGTGAAAAACACTAGACAGCCTTGTTTCCTCTTTCCACTGTCTCTCAGATTTGCTCCTGAACCTCTGCTGAATTCTATTTGAATAATTCATCCAACTCAATTTTTACTGAGTGACTAATGTGCTAATTAAAAGAGGAGTCATTTTAAGGTTGGATTGGGTGCTCATTACTAAACATAACTATAAAATATTCATATTATATTTGAGATTGGGGGGGGATGTGGAAAGGACAGACATATATAAGCATGTTAATACCTTTTCAGAAACCATGAGCTGAATCACCGTTTTTCTGATTCTGGGTGTTGATGTTACAAATCCTTGGGCTCTGCCATTTCTTGCTGGATAAAAATGCATTTAGGTAATGGATGATACAATTTAAAACAAAAGGATCCAAAAACTGCACCTCTTCCTGAATCGCTCAAGTGTCTAAAAAGCAAGTGGATCCAGTAAGCATGGCTATCTTGATTCCAGGAAGACCTCTTCATTTTTAAAGCCATGTCTTGAATATATCAGTGCAACTCTGCATTTTATTGTGCCTTTATATGTATCTAGCCACATGCAATCACAGAAATAAGGCCACTCCTGTTTGACAAGGAAATCAGATTATAGTGACAATTGTTTAAGGTACTATGCGACACTGTACAGGCAAATGGTCTTTTGACCAGAGAATGTTCCCTAAAAGTCATCATCTGAAAGCTCTGCAAAGCATATATGAAATCTTTAGTAAGTGACATTCCTGTGCCCTGACTTCTCAGATAGTTCTGATTAGACCTCCTATCTAGAAGTATAGTAAAACCTTGATTAATGGAAATGCTTGAAGAATGGGATGTTCTGGTTAATTTAATTCTGTGATGAAACAGATACCTCTTTCTATTTCAGTCTTTATTACTGAAAATCTTTCTCAAATACCATATTCCTCTTTCCTTAATACCACAGGGATCAGATATGCATTTTCCTTTGATCACTGAAAATTATGGAATTATCATTGTGAACACCTCAGATCATCATAAATTCCAATACACAAAGTTAACTTTGTAATACATATGTTGCAAGTTATAGATTTCATAATGTCTCTACAAGATTATTAATCTGGCTTTTCACCTGCTTTTCCTTGTGCACACTCAGTTGCTTCATTCGCGTCTGACTCTTCGCAACCTGATGGACTATAGGCCATCAGGCTCCTCTGTCCATGGGCTTCTGCAGGCAAGAATACTGGGGATGGGTTGCCATGCCCTCCTCCAGGGGGTCTTCCTGACCCAGGGGTCGAACCCACATCTGCCTGCATCTCCTCATTGTAGGTAGATTCTTTATCCACTGGGCCACGTGGGAAACCCATTATTTCTTAGAGGGTATTTCATATAAATAATTTGATTGGATTATCTACTTGATCAAGATTTACTGTGTAATATTCTCATGAATTAGTAATGGACTCATTCTCTCATGATAAGCCAGTCCTTGGAGCTGATTATCACTTAAGGAGGCACAGAGGATGCCTTGAACATTGTAGTTATTTGGCATTAAATGGAGACACAATCTAAGTGTTTTAAAATTATGGGAATAAACATATTAATATGCAGACAGAGCCTCTACAAAATNATTTACTGTGTAATATTCTCATGAATTAGTAATGGACTCATTCCCTCCTGATAAGCCAGTCCTTGGAGCTGATTATCACTTAAGGAGGCACAGAGGATGCCTTGAACATTGTAGTTATTTGGCATTAAATGGAGACACAATCTAAGTGTTTTAAAATTATGGGAATAAACATATTAATATGCAGACAGAGCCTCTACAAAATGGCTATAACATGGTTAAATATTCAAACATCTCATGACTGTAACTGAGAGTAAGGGATAGAAGGATATTGTTTCATAATACGATAGTGCTGCTGCTAAGTCACTTCAGTCGTGTCTGACTCTGTGAGACCCCATAGACGGCAGCCCACCAGGCTCCCCTGTCCTTGGGATTCTCCAGGCAAGAACATTGGAGNAAAAAAGAGATTACACTACTTCTTCCATCTCTTTATCAAATTTTACTCATGTGGCTGAAGTGTCCCAGTAACAGAACAACAGCAGGATTGCAGGATCTGACAGAGCCAGGACACAATATATAGAATGGCCTTTCTCCTTCCTCCCACCAGAAAATTTTGGACCACTGCTTTCAGCATCAAGGTCAACAGAAACAAAATATATGCTATATAGAAATTAAATGCATTAGCAACTTATAGTTGATTGACTCAACAAGTATTTAAATATATCCAAGGGAAGATCTGCAAAGGGGTGGATTGGATTTGAACTAAGATATGTCTGACAAGGTAAGACCCAGGTGGTGCTAGTGGTAAAGAACCCACCTGCCAATGCAGGAGACACAGAGATGTGGTTCGATCCATGGACTGGAAAGATCCCCTGGAGAAGGACAAGGCAACCCACCAGTATTCTTGCCTGGAGAATCTCATGGACAGAGGAGCCTGGCAGTTTATAGTCCACAGGGTTGCAAAGAGTCGGACATGACTGAAGCAACTTAGCATATGATTTACAAGAATTTAGCCTTTCTGAAATCTGAGAAAATGACTTTCTAAGCAGAGGAAACAGCAAGTAGGAACAGCAAAGGCTTTAAGACAGGGATGAATACAGGAGACAAGGATCAAGATCATCCCCATGGAAAAGAAATGCAAAAAAGCAAAATGGCTGTCTGGGGAGGCCTTACAAATAGCTGTGAAAAGAAGAGAAGTGAAAAGCAAAGGAGAAAAGGAAAGATACAAGCATCTGAATGCAGATTCCAAAGAATAGCAAGAGGAGATAAGAAAGCCTTCCTCAGTGATCAATGCAAAGAAATAGAGGAAAACGACAGAATAGGAAAGACTATAGAGTTGACTATATAGAGTTGACTCGCTGGAAAAGACCCTGATGCTGGGAGGGAGTGGGGGCAGGAGGAGAAGCAGACGACAGCGGATGAGACGGCTGGATGGCATCACCAACTCAATGGACGTGAGTCTGAATGAACTCTGGGAGTTGGTGATGGACTGGGAGGCCTGGCGTGCTGCGGTTCATGAGGTCGCAAAGAGTCGGACATGACTGAGCGACTGAACTGAGAGCCTTTAAGGAGGCCCGTGTGGTTGGATCATGTTAAGAGAGAGAGGAGCAAGCGCCAAGGTTATGTGAGAGGTAGGCAGGCACCCTGTTAAGCAGAACCTTATATTTTGCTGTGCTGTGCTGTGCTCAGTTGTGTCTGACTTTTTGTGACCCCATGGACTGTAGCCAGCCAGGCTTCTCTGTCCATGAGGATTCTCCAGGCAAGAATACTGGAGTGGGTTGCCATGCCCTCCTCCAGGGGATCCTCCCAACCCAGGGATCGAACCCTGGTCTCCCATGTTGCAGGAGGATTCTTTACTGCCTCAGTCACCAGGGAAGCCCAAGAATACTAGAATGGGTAGCCTATTCCTTCCCTAGATCGTCCTGACCCAGGAATCAAACTGGGGCCTCCTGCAATGCAGGTGGATTCTTTACCAGCTGTGCTATCCGAGAAGCCCAGGAGAACCTTAGACACCATGACCAAAAACTTAGATGATAGGCTGAACTTGGTGGAAGCTACTGGAGCATTTTAAAGTGGATCACAATGATGTTATTTACAGTTTATCTCATTCTAATACATAAGGATGGTTGCCTTGTAACTTGAGGGCAAAAAAATGAATATGATGTCTTAGATTATTAACAGAATTGAAAGACATACCAAAAATTAACAACTTCAGTTACAAAATTAAGAATCATTGCATGTTAGAGAAAACCAAACCCTCTGAGCATGCCATAACATCAAAGTGGTTAGAAGAAGCTGTTGATAGGGGACATGGGTTTATTAATACAAAGTTCAGACTCTTTCCTGGAGTGGTAAACAAGCAACTGGGAGCAGGTAAAGGAACGGACAGGTTTCAAAAGAAAAGAGCAGAGAGAATCTCCATGTCACTTCTGGAGACATAAGAGACCTGTGTCCAGTCCCTGAGTCAGGAGACTCTGGAGGAGGATATGGCAATCCACTCCAGTATTCTTGCCTGGAAAATCCCATGGACAGAGGAGCCTGGTGGGCTGTAGTCCATGGAGTCACAAAGAGTTGGACATGACTGAGTATCTAATATAATATTAATCATCCTCCAAAAAGAACTCACACACACACACACACACACACACACACACAAATATATATATTTGTATTTCCATTCCCAATCACCAGAATTCTTCATCTGTAAAAAAGTCTAACAGAAAAATAAATGTTTGGCTATTCTAAGTAATTCCCAGGGTAATTCTTACATATAATCTGAGAAGAATCAGTGTTCTGAGAAAGTAAAATGAGGCCTGCAGTGACAAAGTGAGAAAAGAAGTTTGACTTCTATTGAGGGTGGATTTCAGACCAGATTCACCAGTGTCAAAGTTATCTTTTCAGGACCATCTTTCCAGAGATCCCGGAGGAATCATGCAGAACATAACACCATCAGGCAGAAGAGATATGAACACAGCGAGAATCAAACTGGTTGAACTGCTAAAACAGGGCATGCAGAAAAAAAATTACTAATGAAAGAGGCTGAAAAGAGAATTGGAAACAGAGAAGGGCCAGGCAATTTAAAATGGGAGAATTACAGAGACACTAAAGGAGAGAGGAGAGAACAATGAGGAAGAAAGAAAAGGGGCAGAGAACAGGAGGAGATAAAGTACGGGATATCCTTCCCGGGGTAGAAGAGAAAACACACCTCTTTGGGTTCTGCTGCTCCTGAATTCAGCTTCAGAAGAAACACTCCAGGACTGATACATGTTTCTGCAGACTGCGTTAAAAGGATGTTGCCACATGTATTCAAAATGGTCTGACTATAAAGCCCCCATACCCTCAAAGGAAAGGAGTATTTAGTGCTCACACAGATTTTGCTCTTTTAAGAAACAGTAATCAGTCTGTGTATGTAATTTGGAGAGTAGTGTAAATTTGGATAGGGCTTGTTTATAGGGCACTAATGTGGGAGTATTGTGCTAATGAAAGAGTCAAGAGGGAGGCAGAGGCTGCTCTTTAATAGATAGTTTGTAATAGCAGTAATTGTAGACTCAGCAATTTTGCTTAACAATTGCTGGTTTGTGAAGGCCTGTTACATTTTTCTATGGCATCTTTTTAATCATGATGCATGGTGGTGAACTGGCCTAGCTTTTAGGTGGGGGGGTGGATTCATGGAGCAGTTATTTCTTTTTAAGGGTAGGATGTCTCAGGAAAACAGGTGCCCTTGGTGATGCCAAATGTCACTATGCACCACAGTAACGGCAGAGGGTAATTGCCTCTGTAAATGAGAGGCAGTGGGGAGATGGTAACCCTGGGGGTCGCATTATTAAGGCAGGTCCTGCACACTTGGGAATCATTGTTTCTTACTCGGTGCCTTGCCCTGGGCCAGGAGTCTGGAGCCTTGATCTTGAAGAAAATTGAATGAGATGAAAGTTGGGATTCAGCAAAGGTAGGCAGTGCAGCATAAAAGAAAAAAGTGCAGAACTAGGGTTCTAAATACTCATGTTGGAATGCCAACTCTGCTATTGACTAGCTGTTAGTTCATGTGAGTAATTTAAACTTTCTGAGATTTAGCAATAAGAATAATCAAATCTAGTGTTTAAGATTAAATAACAATATGTAAAGTGCTCAGTTACAGGGCCTATCTCATAGAACCAAGGTATTGTTATTATTTTTACTATCAGCATTTCAGAAGAACATTTTAAATGTTTTTCTTTTAAAATCAGGAGGTATACTTACAAAGGTATAAGAATCTAAAAAACATGAAGTTGAAAGAAAAAAGTATGTTGCCAATGATAGAATGTATATAGAGATTTTACGTGATAGAATGTCTACAGAGATTTAAAAAACCTAAAATATTACTATGCACTGTTGACCATAACATGGATTTGAACTGCATGGGTCCACTTACATGTGTATTTTTCCAGTAGTAAATACCACAGCACTATACAGTCTTTGGTGGATTGAATGCATGGATGAAGACCCCCAAATGTAAAGTTATAGGAAGATTTTTCATTGCTGGGAAGAGAGGAGAGTAGGGGGCCATTCCTAACTCCATATTGTTCAGTGGTCAATGGTGCAGGCTTGTTTCACTATTCAAAAGTAGAGTGTCCCTAGGAAAACTTTTGTAAGCTGAAATGGCATAAAGCAAGGAAACAATTACCTGGGGACACATCTTGCTAAGGAATACACAGACGAAATCAAGATGAAGACAGATGCTCATAGACACAGTTCAAAGCTATGGTAGCTTGATGCTGAGATACTGAGTATAGATCCCAGGGAAGGAGGTTGGCAGCAGAGTCTTCCTGAGTGAGTGAAAGTCGCTCAGTCTTTAGCTCACTCTTTCAGACTCTTTGTGACCCCATGGGCTTTATAGTCCATGGGATTCTCCAGACCAGAACACTGGAGTGAGTAGCCTTTCCCTTCTCCAGGGGATCTTCCCAACCTAGGGATCAAACCCAGGTCTCCGGCATTGCAGGTGGATTCTTTACCAGGTGAACCACAAGGGAAGCTCAGAGTGTGCTGCCTCTATAAATACTCCCTGCAAAACCATCAGTGAACACTATTTTCACATTTTATCTTTTTTCCCTAAAAGTAAAAGCCCTCTTCAATTTCATTTGACTAGCAAAAACAGATATCAAAGTAGGCCTTCTGTAAAAGCCAAGTAACGAAAGCAAATTTCTGAAAAGTGGAGGATATCTGTATTTCTTACGGATTAGAGAAATAAATGAGAAAGATAAATTCCACATTCAAGATAGTGGTTCTCTCTGCAGGAAGATGAAAGAAAGGGTGGGAAGGGCTGTGAATGACAGGGGAGAAGTACAGACAATGCAGCAGAGCTTTAACAGGTGGCGCTGGTGGTAAAGAGCCTGCCCATGCAAGAGACATAAGGGACACAGGTTTGATCCCTGGGTCAGGAATATCCCCTGAAAGAGGGCATGGCAACCTACTCCAGTATTCATGCCTGGGGGATCGATCCCACAGACAGAGAAGCCTGGTGGGCTACAGTCCACAGCGTTGCAAAGAGTCAGACATGACCGAAGCAACTTAGCAAGCACAAAATGTTTCAGTTCTTGGGTTGCATTGTAGGAACATGAGTATATAATTATTTATTTTATCTCTCTCTCTTCATAGGTTTGGTAAGTTTTAAATTATTTAATTGTTCACTTCTGTTTACTCTATATTATAGGAAATTTAAAGTCATTAAATACGTAGGAACACTAACCTTGAGCATTTATATTGTTGTTGCCGTGCAGTGTCTGACTCTGACCCCATGAACTGCAGTATGCCAGGCTTTCCTATTCTTCACCATCTCCTGGACCTTGCTCAAACTCATGTCCATTGAGTTGGTGAAGCCATCCAACCATCTTGTCCTCTGTTGCCCCCTTCTCCTCTTGCCTTCAATCTTTCCCAACATCAGGTTAAAAATACTGTAACAGATACTTTCGTGTACACTGTCTTACAGAAACTACAAACATCAACACATTTAAGCAAGCTAGTGTGGTAGAGAAAAAAAAATGTAGCTCTAAGTTAGAGTAGGCTCAAAACTTGCCTCTGGTGACTTGAGCCCTGTGATTTAGACAATTTCTTAGGCCTTAATGATTTAGTTTCTTAATCTATAAAACCAGAATAACAATAATTACTTCACAGGGCTTGTGATGATTCAATAAAGTAGCACGTTGACCTTACATATAGAAGGCTCTCAACTAACATAAGCTTAACTAGTACCTTCCCCAGAGAAGGCCACAGTGATGATATGAAGCTCTGCTATATTATTTTTTAAAATCATCAGAACAGAGGTCCCATGTCACCTAAAAGCCTGGAAGGAGAGTTAGATGTGAGGACTGGAGAATAAGTCAGAGAACTATTACTAACATCATTTAGGAAGAATTAAGTTGATTACTATTTTGCTGATGAGATATCCATGTTCTATCAACAACAGAGTCAGGAGTAGAGATACACTGAATCTAAGTAAATATAACAGATAAAATGAAGTCACATGAGAAAAAATACAGCATCCACTCAGCCTGGAAACAGGATTCATTTCTTTTCCTCTGAGACCTCAAATCTCAGGAGGATGCTAACAAAACAGAGACCCAAGCTTTCTTCTCCTTAAGCTATTTCCCACTTCACCTTTGTAATCCCTCTTTCTCTCTGTCCCAACCCCTCCCTCCTTACTTTTGTCTTCCCCACCCCTTCCCAGCTTGTAAGAATTCACCAGCTTTTAATTCTGGATAAAGAATTATTTAAACTTGAAGTACTACAATTATTAGCATTCTCTGTGCTATGCTAATCAAAGTATAACCTACNTTGTAATCCCTCTTTCTCTCTGTCCCAACCCCTCCCTCCTTACTTTTGTCTTCCCCACCCCTTCCCAGCTTGTAAGAATTCACCAGCTTTTAATTCTGGATAAAGAATTATTTAAACTTGAAGTACTACAATTATTAGCATTCTCTGTGCTATGCTAATCAAAGTATAACCTACCAAAAAAAGTGAGAGAAAAGTAAGGGTGAAACCATGAGTCATAAACTGGTTCATTAAAATAGGTGACCTTTAACTATGCCTCACTGGCATTTTCTCCTCACAAAATATGACCACTTATATAAGACACCATGAAATTACATACCTGTTATAGCTAGTTTTGCTCTTTGCAAATGGAGCTGCACATATTAGAAATTAGAATAGTGTTTTATATCCAAGTGTATTCTTTTTTAAAGAAACCTAAAAAGTATGTTTGAATTTGGGGGTTGAAGCATAAGGATAAGAACAGAGAATTTACACACACCTTTTTCTTTAAACTTCTTTCATCGAGAGTTAAATGAAACTGACACATTCTTGTTGCTTTAATTTTCATATCAAATGAAAAGGTCAATAAGCTATATCCTGATGGCATTTGTAGCAACAACAAGAAAATCTAATCTTCTTTTCAAAAAGTAAAGTTGTTAAGATCAAAATATTTGATAATATGCAATATTAGTAAAGGTATAGAGAAACAGGCATTCTCAACTGCCACTGGTAGGAGAATTCCCTTTAGAAAGTAATTTGACAATAGTTGTAAATATCAAATTTTAGTTGCACTTTAATATGCTCTTTGACACAGCATATGCACTTCTAGAAATATGGGCTACAAATGTACTCACGCACACAAAGGGTATTAGTGAAGCAATGTTTCAGTAACTAAAGAAAAGACCCAACCTATATATCAATTAATAAGATACTGGCCAAATAAGTACATTAGTACAGCTGTAACATGGAATACATTTCTGCAGTTAGAAAGAATGAAATAGCTCTCAAATATACTGTATTGAATGATCACCGAGATATATGTTTAAGTGAAATGAGGAAGATTAAGAAACAATTTATTTAACATAATCACACATACAAGTGAAGAACTATACATAGAATATTTCTTGGGAAAAACAACAACTAGTGTTTAACTCTGGGAAGGCTGGTTAGAATCAGGATTAGGAAGTGTATATGATTTCATATTTTATCATATTATGGATTCGTTTTTTTCAGTTAAAAATACTACTATTGGTGTTTGGAAGGGCAATATATATGTACAATATTGATTCTATTTGCCTACCTGAATTTGAAACAAAATAACACAAATGGAAAATTTGGCATTAGGGTTATAGACAAACTGCCTTGCTATCATCCTACCCCTGAAACAGGTACACTAAACCATTCAAATCATAGACAACACTGGAGAACCATAGGTCTCCTCGCAGGAACCTGAGAATAAAGGTCTGTGCTGTATGGAGAGTGAAACTGAAATAGAAAAAGATCCCAAAGGAAACTAAACAAAATGTGTTTAGTTTTGTATCCTAAGTGCTTATCAAATAAGTCACTCTTCCTACCTACAGTAAGTTTCCTCACATATGAACTCTCGCTAATTTTTGCTGGAAATACTAAATGGTACAGCAACTTTGAAACACAGTTTGGCTTACAAAATGAAACATACTCTTTGTATATAACGCAGCAGTTGCACTCCTTCATTTTTACCCAAATGGATTAAAAATTTATGATTACACAAAAGTCTGCACATGATTGTTTATCTCAGCTTTATTAATAATTGTCTGAACTTGGAAGCAACCAAGATGTCCTTTAGTAGGTGGGTAGATAAATAAACTGTGGTACATCCAGACAATGGAACGTTATTCAGCACTAAAAAAAGAAATGGGTTATCAAGCTATGAAAAGAATGGAGGGATCTTAAATGCACATTACTAAAAGTTAAAGAAGCCAGTCTGAAAAAGTAACATACTGTATGAGTCCAACTCTATGATGGTCTCAAAAAAACAGTACAAAGATTAGTGGTTCCCAGGGATTAGAAGCAGAGCAGGCAATGGCAACCCACTCCAATACTCTTGCCCAGAAAATCCCATGGATGGAGGAGCCTGCTAGGCTGCAGTCCATGGGGTTGCGAAGAGTCAGACACAACTGAAGTGACTTAGCAGCAGCAGCAGCAGCAACAGCAGGGGTAAGAAGAGAGTGAGGGATGAATAAGTAGAGCATAGAGGATTTTTAGGGCAGAGAAACTATTCTCTATGCTACTAAAATGATGGACACATGTTATTACATAGTTGTCAAAACCCACAGATTGTACAATGTTCAAGAGTGAATTCTGCACTTCTCTGGTGGTGTAGTGGTTAAGTATTCACCTGCCAATGCAGAGGATGTGGGTTCAATCCTTGGTCTAGGAAGATCCCACATGCCACAGGGCAACCAAGCCCCTATGCCACAACTACTGAAGCCCACAGGTCTAGAGCCCGTGCTCCACAACAAGAGAAGCCACCACAACGGGAAGCCCGTGCACCATGATGAACAGTAGCCCCAGTGTGCTGCAAGTAGAAAAAGATCAGGTAAAGCCACGGAGACCCAGCACAGTCAGAAAGAAANTTTGTGGAGTTCTCTTTATTATGTAATTTCCTCCCTATAGGTGGGGTTGTATCAGTGGCTTGTCAAGGTTTCTTGGTTAGGAAGGCTTGCTTTGGAGTTCTGGTGTGTGAAGCTGGATTTCTTCTCTCTTGAGCTTGGAGTATCACTACACGGCTGCCCCAGCAAAGTGAAGCCTCTGCTCCCCACCCTGGAGGAAGGGCGTCTCAATATTTTAAAAGTAAAATTAAGACAGTAATCTTTTACCTATTGATGTTTGTGACTATTTTATGTTTCTTTTAAATGTAGTACAATGGTAAATTTCTTAATGGCCATTGAGTCACTATGCTAAAAGGAACTGTTCCTGGTAATTCAGTAAATAATGTGCAGAAAAAGTTAAGGAAACGCGACAGGAGGACAATAGACTTTTGCAGTGACTATTACGCTTTTATATCACTGCTTCAACCTTAGATTGCCTGAAAATTGATTGAAATCTTTCAGCAGTGAAACAGTTTTACTGCTGAAAACTGTAAATTCATTTCTTGAGTTTCTTGATTTGATATTAAGGCTTCCTGCATGCCATCAACTTTCAAGTAAAAGGGAAAAATTGCAGTCATGATATCAAAAACTATTCACCTTGCTTTAGGTTCATTTATGGACAAAACAAACATTTTTTTAAAAAGCAACTCACAATTTAACTACAGAAGTTAAATTACCGCAGGCTTTGTTTTGGTGAAGGATAGTATAGGGGAAGCATTACCATTTAGATCTTTGCATGAGATTGGTTTAACTTGACTAGGACTGTAAAATACACTTTTGTATTTATTGTTTATTCCAAGGCTTTCTGACCCTGAAATAGCAGAGAAAACTACTGACTTGGAAACATTACTGTTTACAACTCACCACCCCAAGAACCAGAGGGATTTACAAGGTTAGGATGACAGGTGTGTCGTGTATTTGCATCATGTTTGAAATGTTAGTAGCATATCCTACACACGGCCAGCATATTTGTTTTTCAATATTCACCTCAGTTCCTCCTGTCAAGCATAGGAAGTACAGGCAATGTGACTCTCAGATACAGATGCTAAAAGAGCTTTCCTTTTCCAGCTCCTCTGCTCAGTGACCATGAATCCACACCTCTAGAATGCCGTGAGACTCTAAAACCTTCAGTGATTCCGTAAGCTCAGCATACTTTTTGCTTCTCCATTTATTAAAACCAGAGGCCACATTCAGGGATGAACACAGCATAGGTCCTTTTTTTTTTTTTTTTTCACCTATGTGGTAGGATTTAAAGGGTTCCATATCTTCAGCTGGTTTAACATCTCCTAAATCTCTTCACCCCTATATATTACTTAAGAGGAATACATTATATTTTTATAAGCTAACACCTAAATTCTTTAGGTTAGCTGGCCTGGATAATATGACTTAAGAGGGCCTTAAAAACATCAGGCACAGGTCAGGTAAATGTTTGATTGGAGGGAAAGGGAAAATTCTGGACTATAAAATGCCATTCTGCAGTATATCTGCAGTCTCAATAACAGCGAGCACACAAGTTGTTCTCTTCCTTGTCCTACTAATAGTTAAGGAGAACAAAGAGGAGATGCTAAACGTGGGTAAAGAAATCATTAGGAAAAAGAATCTTTTCCTTCTGTTACAGTTTTGCTAAGTTTTGTAAGGGTCACTCAATACAAGGGTCATTGCAATAATTCTTCAGATTACTGATTTTTCCAAAGCATTGTCTGAGAATGAGACAAGTGCTATGATTCCTCAGAGTAGTGATATTGTGTGGAAGTTCTTAAAAAACAAAGAAATTAATTATTTATAAATGCCAATATTTAGCTGCAATTTCCCCTGATGAAAAAGCTGTCAGAGGCTCCCTTTGTTCTATGATAATCAGCCTGAACTCTTCTCTTGGCTTCCGGATACTCATAATTTTGCCCAAAATTTGTTTTCCACTGTTTTTCAACCTAAATCTTTCCTTCCCATATGCCTGCGTGAGCATCCCACTGTGCTCGGTTTCTCTATTTCAGAACATCTTCTTTTTCTCTACTTAGCTCAAAGTTTCAAGAACTAGTCTAAGACCCACCTCTATAAAGCTTCTCGTATCTATTAATTTAATTTTTAAGTAAATTCCTATAGCATTCAATCTGATCAAATAACTCAGCTATATAATTATAGTGGTTAGCAGTGGTTCTACAAATGTGGAAACTGTTACAGTTGGCGAATCTAGATAATGGAGATGTGTGTGTGTGTGTGTGTGTGTGTGTTTATTGGGCTCTTCTTGGCACTTGCTCACAAACTGAAGATTTTTTCAAACATTTAGGGAAGAAATGTCTTGTGACTGACAGCCTGTTTTCAAATGCTAGTTCCCCAATCTACCAGCTGTGTGTCCTTGCACAAGGCCTGTCTTTGACTCAGTTTCCACTGCAAAACAACAATTAAAAAATGGTGTTTACCTCATGGGGTTGTTGTGATAATTACATGAGATAGTGGCTATTAAAAGTTTATCTTGGTAACTGCAAGATAAGTTTGTTATTTACAATGTGTGCAATGCAGTACAACCCAGAGGTTAAGAACACACTCTCTGCAATCAGATCCCTAAGTTCACATACTGACCCCACCACTCACTGCCTATGTGTGAGCACAAATGTTGGACCTTTCTGAGTTTTGGTTCCTCTTCTGCTTTAAAAAAATTTTGATGAGGACTATAAAGGTAATATAGAAAGAATTTTACACAGTATTTGGCAGGTGTGTTTGTGTGCTTAGTTGTGTCTGACTTGCCACCTCATGGACAGTAGCCTGCTAAGCTCCTCTATCCATGGAATTTTCCAGGTAAGAATATCAGAGTGGGTTGCCATTTCCTACTCCAGGAATCTTCCTGACCCGGGGACTGAACCTGTGTCTCTTGGTCTCCTGCCCTGGCAGGTGGATTCTTTACCACTGCGCCACCTGGGAAGCCCTATTTGGCAGAAAAGTAATCCAAAAATTTGTCTCTTTGATCTTATAGCGTTTTTGATAGTAACGTGAACAATTTTTACCATAACAAATTCTGCATTTCTTAAAGTCAAAGATCCCTTCTTATACTTCTAAACTTGCCACATGATCAAGCAAAAGACTGAGCATGTAACAATTATCTGATACATATTAGTTACCTTACAACCTGGCCAAATTCATTTCCCTTATCATAGACAGGAGACCTAGAAGGCATCCAATAATCATGTGAAGAAAGAGACGGGTTGGGGAGGAAAAATTTACTCATATTCTTAATCAGCATGATGAGTAACTTGCTCATAGATTATGTTCTTAAATATTTATTACAGCAAATTGAATAAATTTTAAGGAAATAATTAGCACTGGGGAAAAACAGAAGGAAGAGAAAAACAGAACAATACCCAGGTTGGGGGAAGAAAGATGCCAAGGATGTCCCTGGAGCAAGAATGGCAAGTAGTTTTGTTCCATGTACCAACTCTGATGGAAGGTAGCTGCCTAGCTTTAAGGATGAAAGAGATTTGGGACTCATTATGAAATGAAACAAATATTCATATTCATGAGTATTAATTAAGGTAACTTTATCTATTCCAACAGATACACTTGGAATTTTCAGTGGTTTGGTACACATAAGTTTGTTTACTGCCACTGTTAAGTCTTGAAATGGATGTTCCTACTTAAAGGGATGAAGCTCTCTGCTCCATGAAGCTGCTGAAGGGCCCAGATGAACGGAGACTCATCCATCTTCAAAGTGTTTCTTCTACAGCTTCCCTGGGTATTACCTTCATTCTAGCTCATCAAAGAGGGAAAAACCATGGAGGCTCATAGATAGGTAGTTTTATTGTCATACGAATGAAGGTAAAGTACATCACTTTCCTATGCATTTCACTAGCTCTTGACTTTAGTCACATAGTCATACCTAAGCATAGCTAAGAGCAAAGACACCTGGAAAATTCGATCTAACTGGTCCAAGAAAGGGATCAGCTAGCCATACTTGACACAACGAGGCCAATCAAAGATACCTGCATGAAGCAGGGAGCTCAGTTGTGAGGACATATTGGCTGATGCTGAGCTGCACAAAAGGACACAAAAGGATATCACAGAACTCAAAGTCGGGTCTTTTGTGCTTTAAGTGTGGGGATTAAAGACTTGAGAAATCTGGAAAATCTGAGGGCATCTGGCTTCTGAGGTTTAGAGGGAAGCAGAGGGAATCTGAGAAGATTAGTGGCAGATGAGTATCCTTTGCAGAGAGAGTATCTTTAGCACTGTAAATAGTTCTAGGAGGAAGTATGAGTAACAGCAAAGCAAAAAAACAAAAACAAAAAACTTCTCAGGACTGACTTTAGGCCCAGCAGATGTAGGAAAGTAAAATGTCCAGGTTTCCTTCTAGGTTAGGAATGGAAAGGACAAAGAATAAGATTGTGTACTGGTCTAGGACACCATTTTTTGTTTGTTTGTTTCTCTTAGTTACCCACTATAGAACTCTTTACCTTGGCTGAAGGTTCATAAATCAGCCTCAAATAAAGTCTAAAACATCACTAACTCTGTAATATTGCTAACTCCTCCACAAAATTAATGTATCTTTATAGAGGCTTACTGTTAAAAGAACAAGTTTCATCCTTTTTTTGACATGCCCAACCAGGCCAATGAAACATTATTTCCTATTCTTGGAAATTTTGGGAAAATACCTCATGCTTCTGATTTACTTTCTCCTCCCAAAGGAAAAGACATTACTTGTCTCATTAGTAAGGGTAGAAAAAGGGCCTGAAAACACATGACCTTGGGCTGCAGGGTCTTGTTTGGGTTACTCTGTTCTTAGCATTCCCAACCTTGGGGGCATAAAATAGGGGTAGGGATAGGAAAACCTGTGGTTCTGACTGTGACTTCGTCAGTTATTTCATTCTGAGAGATATGTATAAGGAAGTCATATACGGTCATATTTTCAACCTACCTTTGCTAATACAATTCTACCATCAATAAAGATTGTATTTTTATATTTATTTGTCTGAATCTTGTGCATTATTTCTCAAATAATTCTTAAACACACAGGGAGAGGGTATCATTTACTGGCTACCAATTCCAAAAAAAACAGTATTGCTATTTCTTCTCCAAACTGTACACTGTCCCACTGCTATAAAGGCTCCAAATAATAAGAAGAATAAAATAATAATAATCCAAACATCTGCAATTTTACAACTCCCCTCACATGTTCTCTGAGAAATGTATAGGGAATATGGAAAAAAGCAGAGTATTGAATATTTCATTTCTGTGAGATATAGAAGCTTGATTTCCCTATAGACCTAATTTCTTTCAAACACAGAATATTAGTGCTAGCGTTGAAGTGGCAGGGAGATATACTCAAGTTTAGAAAGCCATGGTCTACTCAGTGAACATTCTTGGGTAGTTTACCTCTTTCCTCCTCTGCATACCAAATGAGAGAGTTTTTGATGAAGTATATATTTCAACTTGAATGTTCAGTCCCTAGAACACAACTTGACCCTTGACCTACTTCATTAGGGCTCTCATCATGGTTGGAAAGCAAGAAATAGTAACAAAGTCATAAGGATGAATAAGATATCTGTGCCAAATAGTCCAGCTTGTTTGTGGCTAAAGACAAACAGCAATTTCACTGGTAAAAGCACATAAATAGAGAAATTTGCTGCTCAGATTAAACTCTACTTATTCAGTCTTTTATACATTTGGTAAACACTGATCCTAGTTTACAACACAAGGGTTAACTGACCTTCCTTAAAGTAATCTATGGAGGAAAAGAAAATCCTCCCCAATTCTGTGAACCACCATTTCCATCAATCCAGAATTCCTTTAATATCTTTGCTTTGCTTCTCCTCATTCACCTGTAAACGATCTCAGGCTACTCTTCATAGGCATAACAGATAGCACTATCTAAGAGCTTCCAGTCTGCACTGAGAATAAACCTGGTCACTGTATTCCAGTTTGACCTAAAAGAGAAACATGTTTGTATGTGTGTATGTGTGTTGTGGTGACGGTAGAGGTCTTTCTACAAGGAATGCAGTCCTCTACTCTCCAAAGGGAGGAGGGCAGGGAAAGTCTCCTGTTCTTTGTGAGTATCCACATCCATTGCAAAGATTCTAAAGAGAGCCTTTTATGCTTCTTTGGCTATTGCTTTTCCCAATCCTCCAGAATTTATTTTAAAAATAATTAAACCTAATTAAAACCATCTACTTTACTGCCAGAGTGGCCCTTCAATGCCCGGGAAAGACGGAGATTGCTCAGAGAGGGGCTGGGAAACAGGAGGAAACACAAAGCTCCGCAGCTTTTCATATGTGAGAAAATAAGCAGGGAGAGAGGTTAATGTTATTGAAAAAAAAAAACAAACAAACACAGAGAGTGAAGACAGGTGTTGGGACCCGAGGCAAGATTTGAGACTGTGGGAGATGATGTGCCTGGAATGAGGGTGTAGGCTCGTCTCAGNTTGACTTTAGTCACATAGTCATACCTAAGCATAGCTAAGAGCAAAGACACCTGGAAAATTCGATCTAACTGGTCCAAGAAAGGGATCAGCTAGCCATACTTGACACAACGAGGCCAATCAAAGATACCTGCATGAAGCAGGGAGCTCAGTTGTGAGGACATATTGGCTGATGCTGAGCTGCACAAAAGGACACAAAAGGATATCACAGAACTCAAAGTCGGGTCTTTTGTGCTTTAAGCTTGGGGATTAAAGACTTGAGAAATCTGGAAAATCTGAGGGCATCTGGCTTCTGAGGTTTAGAGGGAAGCAGAGGGAATCTGAGAAGATTAGTGGCAGATGAGTATCCTTTGCAGAGAGAGTAGCTTTAGCACTGTAAATAGTTCTAGGAGGAAGTATGAGTAACAGCAAAGCAAAAAAACAAAAACAAAAAACTTCTCAGGACTGACTTTAGGCCCAGCAGATGTAGGAAAGTAAAATGTCCAGGTTTCCTTCTAGGTTAGGAATGGAAAGGACAAAGAATAAGATTGTGTACTGGTCTAGGACACCATTTTTTGTTTGTTTGTTTCTCTTAGTTACCCACTATAGAACTCTTTACCTTGGCTGAAGGTTCATAAATCAGCCTCAAATAAAGTCTAAAACATCACTAACTCTGTAATATTGCTAACTCCTCCACAAAATTAATGTATCTTTATAGAGGCTTACTGTTAAAAGAACAAGTTTCATCCTTTTTTTGACATGCCCAACCAGGCCAATGAAACATTATTTCCTATTCTTGGAAATTTTGGGAAAATACCTCATGCTTCTGATTTACTTTCTCCTCCCAAAGGAAAAGACATTACTTGTCTCATTAGTAAGGGTAGAAAAAGGGCCTGAAAACACATGACCTTGGGCTGCAGGGTCTTGTTTGGGTTACTCTGTTCTTAGCATTCCCAACCTTGGGGGCATAAAATAGGGGTAGGGATAGGAAAACCTGTGGTTCTGACTGTGACTTCGTCAGTTATTTCATTCTGAGAGATATGTATAAGGAAGTCATATACGGTCATATTTTCAACCTACCTTTGCTAATACAATTCTACCATCAATAAAGATTGTATTTTTATATTTATTTGTCTGAATCTTGTGCATTATTTCTCAAATAATTCTTAAACACACAGGGAGAGGGTATCATTTACTGGCTACCAATTCCAAAAAAAACAGTATTGCTATTTCTTCTCCAAACTGTACACTGTCCCACTGCTATAAAGGCTCCAAATAATAAGAAGAATAAAATAATAATAATCCAAACATCTGCAATTTTACAACTCCCCTCACATGTTCTCTGAGAAATGTATAGGGAATATGGAAAAAAGCAGAGTATTGAATATTTCATTTCTGTGAGATATAGAAGCTTGATTTCCCTATAGACCTAATTTCTTTCAAACACAGAATATTAGTGCTAGCGTTGAAGTGGCAGGGAGATATACTCAAGTTTAGAAAGCCATGGTCTACTCAGTGAACATTCTTGGGTAGTTTACCTCTTTCCTCCTCTGCATACCAAATGAGAGAGTTTTTGATGAAGTATATATTTCAACTTGAATGTTCAGTCCCTAGAACACAACTTGACCCTTGACCTACTTCATTAGGGCTCTCATCATGGTTGGAAAGCAAGAAATAGTAACAAAGTCATAAGGATGAATAAGATATCTGTGCCAAATAGTCCAGCTTGTTTGTGGCTAAAGACAAACAGCAATTTCACTGGTAAAAGCACATAAATAGAGAAATTTGCTGCTCAGATTAAACTCTACTTATTCAGTCTTTTATACATTTGGTAAACACTGATCCTAGTTTACAACACAAGGGTTAACTGACCTTCCTTAAAGTAATCTATGGAGGAAAAGAAAATCCTCCCCAATTCTGTGAACCACCATTTCCATCAATCCAGAATTCCTTTAATATCTTTGCTTTGCTTCTCCTCATTCACCTGTAAACGATCTCAGGCTACTCTTCATAGGCATAACAGATAGCACTATCTAAGAGCTTCCAGTCTGCACTGAGAATAAACCTGGTCACTGTATTCCAGTTTGACCTAAAAGAGAAACATGTTTGTATGTGTGTATGTGTGTTGTGGTGACGGTAGAGGTCTTTCTACAAGGAATGCAGTCCTCTACTCTCCAAAGGGAGGAGGGCAGGGAAAGTCTCCTGTTCTTTGTGAGTATCCACATCCATTGCAAAGATTCTAAAGAGAGCCTTTTATGCTTCTTTGGCTATTGCTTTTCCCAATCCTCCAGAATTTATTTTAAAAATAATTAAACCTAATTAAAACCATCTACTTTACTGCCAGAGTGGCCCTTCAATGCCCGGGAAAGACGGAGATTGCTCAGAGAGGGGCTGGGAAACAGGAGGAAACACAAAGCTCCGCAGCTTTTCATATGTGAGAAAATAAGCAGGGAGAGAGGTTAATGTTATTGAAAAAAAAAAACAAACAAACACAGAGAGTGAAGACAGGTGTTGGGACCCGAGGCAAGATTTGAGACTGTGGGAGATGATGTGCCTGGAATGAGGGTGTAGGCTCGTCTCAGAAGATTCAGCTAGCAGCCCTGACCTATTTGCTCCACAGGAGTGACCGCATTATTACTTGCAGTTTAGTGTGTCAGTCACCATGCTTACTGGACCCTGGATGCTGAAGGGTATGAGCTCTGTGGCAAACATGGCTTGCTTAGATTGGTGGTTTAATTTTCCTGCTTCTCTCTAGAGAGTCTCTCTCTATACTGTAGCATATTTATTATGAATATTAAGAGATAAAACTAGCTGTATTTGAGAAAAGAATCATACCCACTGAAAAACCTCATGTTAATTAGCTGCAGATAAAGCCTAAGTATCTCTAGAAAACCTAATGCTTGACGTTCCAAATCTATGAGCTGTTAGGTTTCTGTTTCCTCATCACCACAGAGCCACAGGGTGAAGGTGTTTCCCTGTTAATATGTGTAATAATACTTTCAAAGAGGTTCTTCATGCCAGTTTGTCCCTCAATTTAAAAACATTTAGAAATGTTCTAGCTCTAACAAGGAAATAGAAGACACAGGGGCACACGTATCATGAAACTGTATGGAGGCACCGAATTTCATTTTAATCAATAATTTTGACATTTCACCTCCTGAACAAAGCCCTGATGTCAGCTCATTAATAAAATCATGCCTGTGATTTGTTGATGTTCAGTCGCTAAGTCGTGTCCAACTCTTTGCAAACCCCATGGACTGCAACATGCCAGGTTTCCCTGTCCTTCTCTGTCTCCCAGAGTTTGCATAAACTCATGTCCATTGAGTCAGTGATGCCTTCCGACCACCTCATCCTCTGTGATTAAGCTCAATTATGAGAGTCCCAAAGATCAAAAGGAAGACAGCAAAGGATGTGATGTGAGCATGTGCGTGCTGGGGATACACGCAGTACAGAAGAGGCACTGGGGCGGGGTAAGATTGGAAGGGCAGAGAGAGATGTGTGTATGAAAATACACCCCAAGAAATATTGCCTTTGAGCAACAGTAGACATAAAAATACTTTAAAAAGAATTTCACTAACAAGATTTCCCATTTTAGAACATTTGTCTCTGGAATGTAATACCCTTAATTTAGAGAAGGTAAGAGTATTATAAAAGAGGCTGCGGAATTGGAAAGTAAAAAGGGTAAAATCTAGGAAAAATATAAATCAAAACTGTAAAAAAAATTTCTAATTTATGTGTCAGCTCTTTCAGAATTCCAGAGACATGGTTGATATTTCTCCATTCACAAAAGTGTCCAGCAAGACCTACTTTAGAAACTCAGATCTGGATCTCTCTAGCTATTAGGTGCTAAGTTAAAAAAGAGTCATTCTTGAGTTAGTCAGCTCTAAATTTGAAAACTCGTACACTGCACATACTATCTTGGTAGGTAAATTTCTAAAAGTGACTAGCCCCTGTCGCTACCATAGTGACAATCTGAAACATAAAGGCAAACTCAAATAGTCCTCTTCACAGTCACATTGCCCATAGACAACTGGGTCTCATTGGTTGCTTGCATGGTTAATTATTTTGTGGTGTTCTTAGGTTGCCCTCCCCTTGTTCTGTTTTGTGATATGAAAACAAACATAATCTAATCCAAATTGGGAAAGGAGTACGTGAAGGCTGTATATTGTCACCCTGCTTATTTAACTTACATGCAGAATATATCATCCAAAATGCCAGGCTGGATGAAGCACAAGCTGGAATCAAGACTGCTGGGAGAAATGTCAATAACCTCACATAAGCAGATGACAAGACCCTTAAGACACAAAGTGAAGAAGAACTAAAGAGCCTCTTGATAAAGTGAAAGAAGAGAGTGAAAAAGTTGGCTTAAAACTCAACATTCAGAAAACGAAGATCATGGCATTTGGTCCCATCGCTTTATGGCAAATAGATGGGGAAACAATGGAAATAGTGAGTGACTTTATTTTGCGGGGCTCCAAAATCACAACAGATGGTAATTGCAGCCATGAAATTAAAAGACACTTGCTCCCTGGAGAAAAGCTATGACCAATCTAGACAGCATATTAAAAAGCAGAGACATTACCAACAAATGTCCTTCTAGTCAAAGCTATGGGTTTTCCAGTAGTCATGTATGCATGTGAGAGTTGTACTATAAAGAAGGCTGAGCGCTGAAGAATTGATGTTTTTGAACTGTGGAGTTGCAGAAGACACTTGAGAATCCCTTGGACTGCAAGGAGATCCAACCAGTCCATCCTAAGGGAAATCAGTCCTGAATATCCATTGAAAGGACTGATGCTGAACCTGAAACTCCAATACTTTGCCCACCTGATGTGAAGAACTGACTCATTGGAAAAGACCCTGATGCTGGGAAAGATTGAAGGTGGGAGGAGAAGGGGACGACAGAGGATGAGATGGTTGGATGGCATCATCAACGTAATGAATGTGCATTTGAGTAGGCTCCCGGAGTTGGTGATGGACAGGGAAGCCTGGCGTGCAGCAGTCCATGGGGTTGCAAAGAGCTGGACACAACTGAGTGACCGAACTAAACTGAATTGAAATGTCTGCTGGGGTCTATCTGAGAGAACGAATGAAACTATACTNGTAATGAATGTGCATTTGAGTAGGCTCCCGGAGTTGGTGATGGACAGGGAAGCCTGGCGTGCAGCAGTCCATGGGGTTGCAAAGAGCTGGACACAACTGAGTGACCGAACTAAACTGAATTGAAATGTCTGCTGGGGTCTATCTGAGAGAACGAATGAAACTATACTACTAGAAAAACTTAATATCTACCACTTGTTGGAAAGCCATATCCCCTCTAACATCCCTTGCCAAACTCATGGTTTCATGTGTGTTCCATCCTGGGACTCTCTCTTCCTTGCCCAAAGGTTGTTAGTAAGCAACTTTCCTTTAATCCTAGCAGTGTCAGCAGATCAGTTCTTTCAACTTGGCAATAGCATCCTGTGATCCTAGCCTTAAGAGTCCCTTTCAACCGAGTCCAGTCACTTAGTCATGTCTGACTCTTTGCGACCCCATGGACTGCAGCACGCCAGGCTTCCCTGTCCATTACCAACCCCCGGAGTTTACTCAAACTCATGTTCATTGAGTTGGTGATGCCAACCAACCATCTCATCCTCTGTCATCCTCTTCTCCTCCTGCCTCCAATCTTTCCCAGCATCAGGGTCTTTTCAAGTGAGTCAGCCCTTCACATCAGGTGGTCACAGTATTAGAGTTTCAGCTTCAACATCAGTCCTTCCAATGAACACTCAGGACTGATATCCTTTAGGATGAACTGATTGGATCTCCTTGCAGTCCAAGGGACTCTCAAGAGTCTTCTCCACCACCACAGAAAGCATCAATTCTTTGGCACTCAGCTTTCTTTATAGTCCAACTCTCACATCCATACATGACTACTGGAGAAACCTTAGCTTTGACTATATGGATGTTTGTCGGCAAAGTAATGTCTCTGCTTTTTAATATGTTGTCTAAGTTGGTCATAACTTTTCTTCCAAGGGTCAAGAGTCTTTTAATTTCATGGCTGCAGTCACCATATGTGATATTGGGGCCCCAAAAAATAGTCTCTCACAGTTTCCACTGTTTCCCCATCTATTTCCCATGAAGTGATGGGACCAGATGCCATGATCTTAGTTTTCTGAATGTTGAGCTTTAAGCCAACTTTTCCACTCTCCTCTTTCACTTTCATGAAGAGACTCTAGTTTCTTCTTCAGTTTCTGCCATAAGGGTAGTGTCATCTGCATATCTGAGATTATTGATATTTCTCCCAGAAATCTTGATTCCAGCTTGTGCTTCATCCAGCCTAGTTCTAACTGTTGCTTCTTGTCCTCCATACAGATTTCACAGGAGGCAGGTCAGGTGGTCTGATATTCCCATCTCTTTGAGAATTTTCTGCATTTTGTTGTGATCCATACAGTTAACAGCTTTGGTGTAGTCAATAAAGCAGAAATAGACGTTTTTTTGGAACTNAGCCTAGTTCTAACTGTTGCTTCTTGTCCTCCATACAGATTTCACAGGAGGCAGGTCAGGTGGTCTGATATTCCCATCTCTTTGAGAATTTTCTGCATTTTGTTGTGATCCATACAGTTAACAGCTTTGGTGTAGTCAATAAAGCAGAAATAGACGTTTTTTTGGAACTCTCTTGCTTTTTCTATGGTCCAACAGATGTTGGCAATTTGATCTCTGGTTCCTCTGCCTTTTTAAAATCCAGCTTGAACATCTGAAGTTCATGGTTCACATACTGCTGAAGCTCGAGTTGGAGAATTTTAAACATTACTTTCTTTGCTAGTGTATAAGATGAGTGGCATCACGCAGTAGTTTGAGCATTCTTTGACATTGCCTTTCTTTGGGGTTGGAATGAAAACTGGACTTTTCCAGCCCTGTGGCCACTGCTGAGTTTTCCACATTTGCTGGCATATTGAGTGCAGTACTTTCACAGCATCATCTTTTAGGATTTGAAATAGCTCAGCTGGAATTCCATCACTTCCACTAGCTTTGTTCATAGTAATGCTTTCTAAGGCCCACTTGACTTCACATTTCAGGATGTCTGGCTCTGGATGAGTGATGGAATTGTGGTTATCTGGGTCATGAAGTTGTTTTTTTCTATAGTTCTTCTGTGTATTCTTGCCACTTCTTATTAATATCTTCTGCTCCTGTTAGGTCCATACCATTTCTGTCCTTGATTGTACCCATCTTTACATGAAATGTTCCCTTGGTATCACTAATTTTCTTGAAGAGATCTCTAGTCTTTCCCATTCTATTGTTTTCCTCTATTTCTTTGCATTGCTCACTGAGGAAGGCTTTCTTATCTCTCCTTGCTATTCTTTGGAACTCTCCATTCAAATGGGTATATCTTTCCTTTTCTCTGTTGCTTTTAGCTTCTCTCATTTTCTCAGCTATCTGTAAGGCCTCCTCAGACAGCCATGTTGCCTTTTTGCATTTCTTTTTCTTGGGGATGATCTTGATCATAGTACAGTGTCATGAACCTCTGTCCATAGTTCTTCACGTACTCCTTTGAGTCAGGCTATATCGCCACACCCGCCTCAAAGGCACAGCTCCTTATTAGTAACCCTGGCACTCCTTATTTCCCCATCTACCTATTATTGAAATAAATTTCCAGGTCCAACATATGAGCAGCTCCTGCCTGGAATGGCACATCAGCAAACCAAAACTTAGGTAATTTTTGTCACCTTGCAAATGGGCAGTTGACCAGAAATTCAGATATATTCAGCCAGTCAATCCCCACACATCAGTCCAACTCTGGACCTGCTCACCTCAAACGAGGCTTGACAACGTGGCCTCAGACAGTCAGATATTTTCCATCTGTCTCTTACTTTAGACTTTATCCTGTATAAGTGTCTTACTTTCCATCCATTTTGCAGTTCTCTGAGACTGTCAACTTCATGAAATATTGAAGTTTGTGTCACCTAAATTTTCTTCTTTAACCATTTCTTAACACTATGAAAGACAATTCTTCTCACACTTGACTGGATGCCCAGATACAGGAAGAGAGAAGTTCACACAGGGATTATTTCACAGAAGCAACTAGAGATGACTGGAGAAGCCACAATGCCAGGCCCTTGGCTGTGAAGCTCCTTAAAGGCTGCTTCCTTGCTTGTCCAGTGAGAGAAGAACTTATACCCAAGAGTCTTCAAATTTGGCTAGAATCCCTAGAGATAAGACATCCTAGGCAGAAGAAGCTTTCCCTTCTTTTCCTCCTGAGGAAATACTCATTTCTGGTCTCAAAATTTTTCCAGTCAGGAAAAATCTATCCTGCAAGAACAGGCTCAATAAAACATTCACAAGTCAGAATCCAGCCATCGTACCTCCAGGTGATTCCATACAGAAGATGGAGACTCAAGAGAAGCTGCTTTTTTTTATGGCTTGCTTCCAGATTAGTAAAAAACATTGCTAGCTTCTTTAGTTTTTAAAGTCTCACAGGTCTAGGCTTGCAGTCTTGAGCATATCACCTATGCATGCTAAGTTGCTTCAGTCATGTCAGACTCTTTCAGGAGTGTTTTATGTTCCTTTGGTGAATATGATTCCTGCATATCTTTTTTCAAAGTCTCAGTATCTCAGAGTCTCATTGCCTCTATGAAGCTGCTCAATAGAAGACTCAAGACAGTTCCACAAGGACAAACAGCAGTTTGCAGGCATCTAAATCCATACTTCAGTTCAGTTCAGTTCAGTTCAGTCGCTCAGTCGTGTCCGACTCTTTGTGACCTCATGAACCGCAGCACGCCAGGCCTCCCTGTCCTTCACCAACTCCCAGAGTTCACTCAGACTCACGCCCATCGAGTCAGTGATGCCATCCAGCCATCTCATCCTCGTTCATCCCCTTCTCCTCCTGCCCCCAATCCCTCCCAGCATCAGAGTCTTTTCCAATGAGTCAACTCTTCGCNCGGAAGAGGGTGTTCGCTATGACCAGTGCATTCTCTTAGCAAAACTCTATTAGCCTTTGCTCTGCTTCATTCTGTATTTCAAGGCCAAATTCGCCTGTTATTCCAGGTGTTTCCTGACTTCCTACTTTTGCATTCAAGTCCCCATATGTAAAACAGATGGCCAACGGGAATTTGTTGTATGGCTCAGGAAACTCATACAGGGGCTCTGGATCAACCTTGTCCTGAAGGATCCCGGACGAGCCCCCAAGATGAAAGGTTGTTGTTGAATTACGACACCAGGATTCTTGGCCCCCGGAGGAGAAGAATTCAATCCGGGGCCAGAGACGAGGCTTGATCGCTCAGAGCTTTTGTGTAACAAAGTTTTATTAAAGTATAAAGGAGATAGAGAAAGCTTCTGACATAGGCATCAGAAGGGGGCAGAAAGAGTACCCCCCGTGCTAGTCTTTAGCTGGATGTTATATAGTCACTAGCAGTCTGTTAATGAAAGAAAGGAATGTCTCAAAACTTAGAATGGCACCAGGCCCCTCACCCATAAGATGTATTTTGGGATAACCTCGGGCCTCTAGTTGCCATAATCCTTTTACTAGTGTTTGGTCCCTGTCTTTTTAACCCGCTGAGTTTGTTTCTTCCAGTCTGCAACAATTCCACGTCAAGGTGATGGTGAGGCAGGGGCTCCAGCAGAAGTCACCCTGAACAAGGCAGGGATAGAGTTCCATGGCCCTGGTTAGGTAGGGGCCGTGAGCCTAGCGCTAGGCTAAAGAAGCTGCAGAAGACCTTGACTTCTCAACCTTTCAGTAAAGATTTCTTGGAGTCCAGCATGTGTGTGTGTTTTCACACCTGTTAGCACCCCAGAGGACTCCCTGGGATGACAGCTCATCCCTGGGCAGCCTTGGAGCAACATGAAAGCGGAAGTTCATGCCAGTGATTTTCCACCTACCAGGACAACCTTCTCTAGGTTTTTGGGTTGTCTTTGCCTTCGGGTAGTTTGTGAACTCTTAATTCCTTACAGATGGTCCCAGAGCTTGTGGCTGTCTTTCAATGGACGAGGCAGGCACTCCAGAAAACAAACTTTTATTCACCAGGACCGAAAACAAAAGCTTTTGATCAGAAGACTGACTTGGAATTTTTTCTTTAGTACAAGGTGGAATGCCCTGCCCACCCCTGTGACTTGACTTCACTGAGCCCAGGCTATGTGTCAGCCTGATGAAGTGGTACCCTGGTCCACAGGCAAGGCTGGTGGTCCTGATTTCCCTGACATTTCTGTAACTTCCCATGGGCTGAACATTGCATTACGAAGCCATAGTCTTGGCATCCTCCAGGGGAATCTGAAAGACTCTGTTGATGTGGAACTGGGGCCTCCCATTGGGGGGCTGGCAGCAGGCAGTGTGGCCCTTGGGGTGCAGTGCAGGATAGGATTGGCAGTGAAGCCCTCTGCCCTGGGTTTGGGCAGGGTCCTGCCCCTTCCTTCCTGGGCAGCGAGTGCAGCTGAAGACATGGCTTTCTAGGCAGTTAGGCACTGTACATATGGTGTGGGTGCTGCAGCCCAGCCTGAAAGTTGGGGGTGCCCATGGGGGAATGGAGGTGGCAGAGCCCCGTGGCCAGAGGGCCAGGTCCCTGGCAGTCTACCCTTCGGTGTCCCTCCTGTACAGAAGACGGTTGCCTTGGGGCAAGGCCCTCAGGCAGCAGCCGGGGAAGGACTGCAGACACTCTGGCTTTGTGCAGCCCATTTGTTGGGACCTCAGCTCTGGATTGCTGCCCAGATGAGGGGTGGGTGAGGCTCAGCCTAGGACTGACTGCTGTAGACTGTCCAGTCTTCCAGGACGATGCCTGGTGGCCTGGCCCCACAGGCTCAGGGTCTGCAGCAAGAAGCCCCCCGGCCCTCCCTCTTGATGTAGTCGTGCAGCCGGAAGCGGGGCTCGCTGGGGGCCTTGGTGCAGCGCTGTTTCAGCTCCCTGTGGGGAAGGGATGACTGTGGGATGGGGCGGCCTGGACCCCCAAGGAGGGGGTGCAGAACCCTGGGTCTGGGGCTCCTCCTGGTGACGGTGAGGACTCACTTGGCTATGGCTGTGAAGGCTAAGTCCACATTGAGGCCCGTCTTGGCGCTGGTCTCCATGAACGGCAGCCCGTAGTCCTGCAAACAGCCGTGGGGAGCCTGGCAGGGGTGGCTCAGGCGCCATAGCCCTGGGGCGCTCGCCCGCCACCCGCCCCTCCCCAGCTCACCTTGGCTAGCTTCTCCGCATCCTCCCGCTTCACCACACGCTCCTGGGCAGAGTCCACCTGGCGTAGGAACCTTGGTGAGAGCTGGCCCCGTCACCCCCACCCCCACCCCCGGCTCCCTTGTGAGGCTAGAGTGCCCACCTTGTTCCCCAGCAGCATGAGAACCACATCATTCTGGGCATGCTCCTGGATCTCAGTCAGCCAGGCCTGCAGGGGCGGAGCTGAGGCCAGGCTGGAGGCCGGTGCTCTGGGCCCCCTGGCCCCTCCAGGACACACCCCTAGAGTGCCTGATGGTGCCTGACCAGCAGAGGGGCCCCGGAGCTCATGCTCCCTGGGCGCCATGCACAGGTAGCCCAACAGTTCCCTTATCTAAGCTGTTGGACTGGAAAGTCCCCCAGGACCCCCACTTCGGCTCCTTCAACATGCGCCTGGAGGGGCAGTCTTCCCCCCTCCCCTGTTGTCAGGAGATTCCTCAGGAGTCTGGGACCCTGAGGCCGTCTGTGCCGGAGGGGGTTGGGACCCCATCTCCGCCTTTCTCCCCACCACCGACCCCCGGAAGGAAGCCTCTGACCTGGATGCTGTCGAAGGAGGCCTTGTTGGTGACGTCATAGAGCAGCAGCAGTGCTGGGGGGAAGGGCAGTGAGGACCTCCTGAGCCCACAGCGCCCGCACCCTCCTCTCCGCCCGCGGGTCNCTCCGCCTTTCTCCCCACCACCGACCCCCGGAAGGAAGCCTCTGACCTGGATGCTGTCGAAGGAGGCCTTGTTGGTGACGTCATAGAGCAGCAGCAGTGCTGGGGGGAAGGGCAGTGAGGACCTCCTGAGCCCACAGCGCCCGCACCCTCCTCTCCGCCCGCGGGTCAGGCTCTTCCCGCTCCTGCCCCCCTCATACCACGGATGCCCTCCTGGGGCAGAAGCCTGGGGGCTGTGGCCCTGTGCTCACCATGGGCATCGCGGTAGTAGGCGTGGGTGACGCTGCGGAACCTCTCCTGGCCTGCCGTATCCCAGATCTATGGCCGAGGTGCGTGCAGCCATCAGCGCTGCCCGGGTCTTCCCAGGGGCCCCCTGCCCTCACCCCCTCCCTCACATCACCCCTCACCTGCAGCTTCACCTTCATGCCATCCACGTCCACAACTTTGTTCTGAAACACAACCAGCCAGCTCCAGCGAGGGCCTGTCCTAGGTGGTGATGCCCCTAGGGTCCAAGGACCAGTGCCTCTCTGGTGGGGTTGGGGGTCGGGGGGGAGTGGATAGGGTGGGGGGACAGGCAGCACCAGGCCAGGGCTGAACCTGAGATGAAGAGCTCCAGTGCGCCCTGAGCCCACTGCCCCACATCTCTGCTCACCAAGCTCTGCCCTCAGGCCCACCTCTTGGTTCTCTGGCCACCTCCTGCCCTCCACCTGCAGGTAACATGTCCCCTTGAATCTGCGTCCCCTCTTGGTGGCTCATGCACAGCGGGTGCCCAGGCCACTCCCGCCCAGATGGCCATCCTGATGGACCTGGAGGTTGCCCCCCTCTATGGCCAGCTGTGTCCAACTCTGGGCCAGGTGTTTCTTCCTCTGCCCAGCCTGGAGGTCTGGCACACAGCCCCGCCAGCTCCCCTGTCCTCCAGGGACCCTGGTGGCCAGTCACTGAGGCCTGTTGACTTGCACCCCCAGCCCATCCCTCTCCTTCACCCCAGCTGGTGCCAGCCTCAGCTGGCTTCCCTGTGCCCAACTGCCGTTTCAGCTTCACCCTGTATTCCTCTCCCCTGTGCTCTGCTCCTATCCCCCGGGCCACCAGCACCTCTCTTGCAGGGCTTATTTGAAGTCCCCCACGGTGTGACTCCAGGCCTATCGCCCACACTATGCTTCAGTTTCCCCATCTACAAATGGGGATAGCCAGGGTGTCCATCACACAGTTGCCCCAATTACTTTACGAGCACTGTGTGCAAAGCACAGAGAGAGAACTGAGTCTGGCCCGGAGCAGGGCTAAAGTGATCACTTAAAAGCCTCTCTTCTATAGGCCCTTGGGGATGGGCTCCAAGCGGTAAGTGCAGAGCCCAGGACCTGGCCCGGTACCCAGTGGGCGCTCCCTGTGGGCTGGCTGCTGAGCCCTCCCAGTTCAGGACCAGGGCAGGAAGTGGCTCAACTCCAGCTCTTATCTGCTGAGGTGGGGGCAGGGGCTGCCAGTCACCAGCTGAGGCCCCGGGAACAGCACTTCCTCCCTCTACACCAGCTCCTGCTGTCGGGGTGTTTCTGGGTCTCCAGGGAACGGGCGCAGCCATCTGCCCAGCTGCAGGGACATCCCACCTTCCCTGGCGACTCACCTCCCTCCACACCTGCCCTGGAGCCAAGAGGTGACAAGGGGGAGGTGAGGCCAGGGCCACCTCTTCTTCTGGTGCCTCAACCCTTACTTCATCCCAGAGCACATGAGGGGCTCTGCCCCCCAAAGGGGATAGAGAGCGGCTCCCCAGACCAGAGGGAGCTCCCCCCTCCGCCCTCATCTCCAGAATGGGCCTCCCTCCCCACCTTCTGCAGACTGGGTCTAATTAAAGGGTGAGAAAAATGCAAATCTGGGATTTGCTGAGAACACATCAGTACCCCAGGACATGGAGTTCAGACGGGTGCCAAAGCCCAGCAGGCCCAAGCCTGTGGTCCCCCATGACCCTGCAGGCTGCTTGGGGTGCTCAAGGGCTCTTGGGGAGCCAAGTCGAGGGCCATCCCTGAGAAGGACCCCAGGACACAGCCCTGGCGGGGGGTGAGGTGGTAAGGGGGTTCTAGCAGGGGAAAGCAGTCAGGGCTGGGGGGGAGCGGGGATTATTTCCCAAAAGCCTCCCTGCCCAAGGGCAGGGACTTCTCCCTGGCTCTGGGACCGAGGGTGTGCTTAAGCGCCACAGCCATCTGTCTAGTAGGACCTAGCACCTCAGGGCCCCTCTGGGCAGTGGGCAATGACGCTGGCCTCCCCAGTGGCCATGGGTTTTGAGTTCCCATGGGGGCACCAGGACACACCTCCTTCAAGGCACAAGATCCAGGCCCCAGGGTCGTGCCAGCCCAGGATGCAGGGGTACCATCTCTGCTTCAATCATATACAGCTGCCACCTGACCCCAGAACCCCTGAGNAATTTTGAGCATTACTTTACTAGCATGTGAGATGAGTGCAATTGTGCAGTAGTTTGAACATTCTTTGGCTCAATCCATACTTAGAAACTTTTATTTTAGATGAAGCAGCTTGCAGAAATGCTATTCAGTTTACCACATAGATGACCTTTTCCAAGATCACTCAGAACAGTTTAGCTCCTACATCTACAGCTTCTCAAACACCCTGCTTTCTAATTATGACCTGTGATTTAGATCTGCATAACTGAAAGGCCCGTGTGATGATTTTCCTCAAAACAGAGAAATGTTCTACATCAACACTGTGTTCAAGTCTCAACTTCTAGTGAAACAGAAAAGCTGCTTACAGTTTTGAAGTGACTTTCTCCAAGTTCTGTCAGTTCTATCAATATTGCCAATAGTTTGGGACCAAATTCAAGTTCAAAGTACCATTTGCTTTTCCATAGTCCCTTCAGATTTCTGCAAGAAGCTATCCCAATAATAACAACTTGGCCCAGAGGTGATGGCCAGGGAGTCATTCTCATACTTTTTTTTAAGAAATCGCTTCCTTTTCTCTACATAGTCAGCAAACAACCTTTCTAGAAAGCACTCAACTAGATGTCAGTTGAGTAATAATAATCGTAAACACCTAATAACAATTACTGTTATTAGGTGCACTGTTTCAAGTGTGCCACATACACGACTTAGTCTTCAAAACAACTCTACTGCATTTGGACTACACACTCATACACAAACACATGCAAACACACACATACACACAAACATGCACACACACAAATCCTGAGTGACTGCCCACTTTATAGGCCACAGAGATTAATTTGACTACAGATTTGATCTCTTAATCACTCCACTCCACTGCCTCATGAGATGGGCTATCATGCTACTTTTCATAAGTTCCCGATTTATTTATTTAGTTTTTAATTTTTATTTTTTAGTTTGTTTTGCTTTACAATACTGTATTCGTTTTGCTATACATTGACATGAATCAGCCATGAGTGTACATGAGCTCCCAATCCCGACCCCGCCTCCCCTTCCCGCCTCACACCATCTCTCTGGATCATCTCCGTGCATCAGTCCGAAGCATCCTGCATCCCACTCTCCCAAATCATCCCACCCTCTCCGTCTGCCACAGAGTCCAAAAGGCTGTTCTATATATCTGTGTCTCTTTTGCTGTCTCGCGTACACATTTAACATTACCATCTTTCTAAATTCCATATATATGTGTTAGTATACTGCATTGGTGTTTTTCTTTCTGGCTTACTTCACTCTGAATAATCGGCTCCAGTTTCATCCACCTCATTAGAACTGATTTAAATGTATTCTTTTTAATGGCTGAGTAATACTCCATTGTGTATGTGTACCATAGCTTCCTTATCCATTCATCTGCTGATGGACATCTAGGTTGCTTCCATGTCCTGGCTATTATAAATAGTGCTGTGATGAACATTGGGGTACACGTGTCCCTTTCAATTCTGGTTTCCTCGGTGTGTATGCCCAGCAGTGGGATTGCTGGGTCATAAGGCAGTTCTCAATTTAAAATGCTGACCAAATTGACTTGGAGTATTCCAGCCAATATCCTGCTTCATTTAGTTTCTGCATACAATTTCAGAGTCAGGCTAACACAGGTTTGCAGCACACCATTGTAGGAGGGAGATGAATCCTTCAGTGCCCACCTCCTGGGTGCCAATCACCTGCAACCATCATTTGCGGAGTTCTTACTGTGTCCCAGGTATTGAGCATATGAGGAACTGCATGTCATTCAGTTTTTCAGAAGTCCATGGAATAGGTGCTTTATTCTTCTTTACTTTGCAGAGTAGGCAGCTGAGTCTCTGAAAGATTAAGTAATTTGCTGACTGGCTACTGAATTTGAGAACAAAATATCTAAACTAAGCAGTTAGATTTCAGATTCAGTGCTTTTGACTGCTATGCTGCACCACCTCCTCGGTGTTACTTTGTTCTTCTGAGACAATGGGATGGGATGTGGATCTTCATGGTGTCGGGAGCCCATTCAAATTATTTTAGAAAATGAAAATGTGCTTTCTCTTATGCCTGAAACAGGGCCTCAGATTTTTCCTTTGCGATTTATTTTCATACTACTTAACACATCATGCCTAAAATTTCAGAAGCTAGTTTTATGGAGAAGAGAAAGCAAGACACTTTGAGTTAGGTTATCTGAGGTATGGAGCTCTGTTACTAGTATTTCCATTTGTTTATTCATCTCATGAAACCTGAGGTTGTATTCATTACCTCCTTGGTGCAAGCCCCAATTTACATGCACGCAGGCAGTCTGGTATGAAAACTGTTGTTCTTTGTTGTATAATTACTTTGACCTGGGATTCAATAAATAGAAACATGTTTATAAGACTGTGATGCTAATTTACATGAAACTGGAAAACTTCCAATGCTAAAAAATTAACAAAGGACGTATGACATCAAGAATAGCTGGAGGAGTCAAAATAATCTCAATACTGTTATTATGTTTATATACTTTTATTTTCTCTAGGTTTTCTTACCTAAAGAATTCAAAAGACTTTTTTATGTACCAGTGCATTACAGTCAGAGGGACTCTAACATAAGGTAATAGAGTTGTGCCATAGAAAATGCTGTGCACAGTGAAATAGCTCGGCATAGTGAGAAGAACACCAGCTTCAGAGGCAAGACATTTGGGTGACATTTACGGAAAGCAAGCATATCAAAATCTTACAGTTATTTTTGTCACAACAGGATTGCAGTGCTTGGTTTTGCTTGTCTAAATTGGCTGCAAGAAGGCAGTGAGAACAAACCAACAGTTTCAAAGAACCACTTCTTCCAAATGGTTTATTGACATACACATTTTCCACACCTGATGCTGCCTCCCTGGGATCCATAGGGTCAGCACAATTACTCATTAGAACATATTTCAGTCACTGGAATGACAGTCACATATTTCAATGACTGGAATGGATGTGAAATTATGCCTACTTATGATTTTTCTTCTTTCTAACTAGCTTGATGCTCAGCGTGTGGATTTTAAGCTTGGGAAATACATGCATAAATTTACACATGCACACATGCGTAACATCCCTGGACTGGTGCAAGGCTCATACACTACTGGTGGGGTGTAAATTTACACAACTACTTTGAGAATCTGTTCACCAATATCAGCTAAGGCTGGATATATGTATGCCCTACACCCAGCAAATCCACTCCTAGGAATATGCCCCTCAAAATGTGTACATATTTTCACAACATTACCCATACAAAAATTTCAGAGCACTACTTTTAATAATCAAAAACTGAAAAATATTCAAGTGACTTTTAATTGTTGAATGAATAAATGAAGGGAACACTAAGGAACAAGAAATGACAAACTGCTGCTACATAGCAACACAGAAGAATTATAACACTGTGAAGGTGAATAAAAGAAGGCAGTCACAAGAAGCACATACTCTATGATTCAATTTCCATAAAATTTGAAAACAGGCAAATCTAACCTGAAATTAGAATTCACAATAATGGCTGTCTATAGTGAGATAGAATAACTAGACTAGGTCATGAGAGAGCTTCCTGAGTATCAGCAATGCTGTTTCCTGAGCTGGCTACTATATTATACAGATGCGATAACTTTGTGAGAATTTATTGAGATGTACACTTAGGACTGTGGACAAAGGTCCATTTAGTTAAAGCTATGATCTTTCCAGTAGTCACGTACAGATTTGAGAGTTGGACCATAAAGAAGGTTGAGCACCGAAGAATTGATGCCTTCAAACTGTGGTGCTAGAGAAGACTCTCGAGAGTCCCTTGGACAGCAAGGAGATCAAACCAGTCAACCCTAAAGGAAATCAGTCCTGATTATTCATTGGAATAACTAATGCTGAAGCTGAGGCTCCAATACTTTGCCCGCCTGATGCAAACAGTCAACTCACTGGAAAAGACCCTGATGCTGGGAAAGACAGGGCAGAAGAAGGGGATGACAGAGAATGAGATGGTTGGATGGCATCACCGACTCAATGCACATGAGTTTGAGCAAACTCTGAAAGATGGTGAAAGACAGGGAAGCCTGGAGTGCTTCAGTCCATGAGGTCACAAAGAGTTGGACATGACTTAGCAACTGAACACCACCACCACTTAGGACTTTTGCACTTTTCCATTTATATACTATACTCCAAAATAAATTTATATTAAAATTATTCTATATATTTGTATTTATAAAAATTCTATACTTTTTTTTTTCTCAGATTACCTTATAGAAGGATTTCTTAATTAGAGTACTATTGAAATCTAGAGGCTGGATAATTTTTTGTTGTGGAGGCTGTCCTGTGCATTTAGGATGTTTAGTAGCATCCTTGGCCAGTAAAACTAACTACCCCCACACAACCTTCCTAAATCATAATAACCTGCGTCTCTTATATCTTCCTTGGTGACTCAGAGGTAAAGCGTCTGCCTGCAACGCGGGAAACCTGGGTTCAATCCGTGGGTCAGAAATATCCCCTGAAGGAAATGGCAACTCAATCCAGTATTCTTGCCTGGAGAATGCCATGGACAGAGGAGCCTGGTGGGCTACAGTCCACGGGGTCGCAAAGAGTCGGACACGACTGAGTGATTTAACTCTTTCTTTCTTATATCTCCTGCATGGGCAGGCAGGTTCTTTACCACTGCGCCACCTGGAAAGCCCCCAAAACTGTCTCCAGACTTTGCTGAATGTTCCCTGAAAAGCAAAGCTGTCCACAGTTAAGAACCCAGAGCTTTAAAGTAACAAAAGGGTCACATTTTATCAAGGTTACTGACAAGTTATGCCATCCACATTGTTTTCCCGACCATTAGTGAAATGCCAAGAACTGTCAAATGGGGATCAGCCTGAATATTAAAAGAAAGAGTCATTCGCATCCCAGAGACAGAATTATTCATGTTACATGCTATGCAGATGGAAATAGGTACAAGACAAATTTTTAAAACTACGTCAGTATTCTTCTCTGAAAAATACTATGTGATAATAGACAATAGTAAGCCCTATCTGGACATGACTCAAATTCCTTAATTTGAAAAGATGAATACTGGAAGGGAAGGTGGAAAGTAGAGCAGATGCGAAACACTCCTTAGAATCTCTTAGGTCTCTACAGCTTGTGAGGAAGCACAGAGGTCAACGGGCCACACTATACAAAAAGTTATGGCAGAAATTCTTCCTAACACAGTGGATTCACGGCAAAAGGCTGAAACCAAAACAGGTTCCATCATGCCAATCTTAAGAAGTAATAATGCAAGACACAGTTTCCCTGCCAGAACTGCTCTTGGCCCCACATCTCTCAGTCCTCAGTAAAGTGTTCTATCACTGATTAGATCTTTAACTTAAGATGCCAGAGAACAGTCTGTAATAGCACTATCTAGGAGAAATACAATGTAACTGCAAATTATACATGTGATTTTATACATTTTAGTTGTCACAGCTTAAAAGAGTAAAAAATAATAAGTGAAATTAACTTTGATAATACATATATTTACCCTGGAGGAGGGCATGACAACCCACTCTAGTATTCTTGCCTGGAGAATCCCCATGGACAGAGGAGCCTGGTGAACTATACTCCATGGAGTCAAAGAGCAACTAAGCACAGCACAGCATATTGTATTTAACCCAAATCTGAACTATCAACATTTTTACATAATAGAAAAATCACTAATGAGATTTTTGTCTTTTTTCATAGTCTTTGGAACCTTATGTATGATGTATAATAAATAACATCACAGTTCAATTCAAACTAATCACACTGCAAGGATTCAAGGGTCACATTTGGCTAGTGGCTGCCATACTGCATGGAGCAACTTTATAGTTAATAGCAACAAGGTGGACAGTGAGATTATCTGGGGAGAATCTTATATATATATATATTTTTGAGGCTTATAAAAGCCATAACTAGTTTCTCATAAGAAAAGAATCAATAAGTAGAAAGTAAGGTTGATTTGCAGTCTTACTAATGTAGTTTTCACTTCTAACTTTTTTGTGTGATTCCCATTATAATTTCTTCTTTGATCCATACATTATTTAGAAGGGAATTTGTGAATTTCCAAATTCATTTGGAAAGAGATGGAGAGAGGATGTTCTTATTTGTTATTTTCTGTCTCTTTTATTTACTTGTGGTCTGTATTATATAAATCTTTGCTGTTCGTGGAGCATTCCTTCATGGCCTCAGCCATGATAAATCAAGCACATGAGTTGTTACTATAAACATTCAATGTATGTTTGGAAAGAAAGACCAAGACTAGTAATTATATTGCTGAGTTCCATATAAATTTTGCACAATGCAAAGAAGTTTGTTAAATTCTAATAACTATAGATTTACCTACTTTTGATAACGTAGTAGTATTTTCTTCATATGTGGACTGAAGTATATGAAATGGCCAGTACTTCTTCAGTTTTAATCTAAAAATATTTCATTTGGTCTCTATTTGTGTGGAATATCTTTTTCCAGCCCTTCACTTTCAGTCTGTATGTGTCCCTTGTTTTGAGGTGGGTCTCTTGCAGACAACTACAAAGCCACAGTCATCAAGACAGTATGGTACTGGCACAAAGACAGAAATACAGATCAGTGGAACAAAATAGAAAGCCCAGAGATAAATCCACACACCTATGGACACCTTATCTTTGACAAAGGGGGAAAGAATATACAATAGAGAAAAGACAATCTCTTTAACAAGTGGTGCTGGGAAAACTGGTCAACCACTTGTAAAAGAATGAAACTAGAACACTTTCTAACACCATATATAAAAATAAACTCAAAATGGATTAAAGATCTAAGTGTAACACCAGAAACTATAAAACTCCTAGAGGAGAACATAGGCAAAACACTCTCTGACATAAATCACAGCAGGATCCTCTATGACCCACCTCCCAGAATACTGGAAATAAAAGCAAAAATAAACAAATGGGATCTAATTAAAATTAAAAGCTTCTGCACAACAAAGGAAACTATAAGCAAGGTGAAAAGACAGCCTTCAGAATGGGAGAAAATAATAGCAAATGAAGCAACTGACAAACAACTAATCTCAAAAATATACAAGCAACTTATGCAGCTCAATTCCAGAAAAATAAATGACCCAATCAAAAAATGGGCCAAAGAACTAAATAGACAGTTCTCCAAAGAAGACATACGGATGGCTAACAAACACATGAAAAGATGCTCAACATCACTCATTATCAGAGAAATGCAAATCAAAACCACGATGAGGTACCATTTTACACCAGTCAGAATGGCTGCGATCCAAAAGTCAACAAGCAATAAATGCTGGAGAGGGTGTGGAGAAAAGGGAACCCTCTTACACTGTTGGTGGGAATGCAAATTAGTACAGCCACTATGGAGAACAGTGTGGAGATTCCTTAAAAAATTGCAAATAGAACTGCCTTATGACCCAGCAATCCCACTGCTGGGCATACACACTGAGGAAACCAGAATTGAAAGAGACACGTGTACCCCAATGTTCATCACAGCACTGTTTATAATAGCCAGGACATGGAAGCAACATAGATGTCCATCAGCAGATGAATGGATAAGAAAGCAGTAGTACATATACACAATGGAGTATTACTCAGCCATTAAAAAGAATACATTTGAGTCAGTTCTAATGAGGTGGATGAAACTGGAGCCTATTATACAGAGTGAAGTAAGCCAGAAAGAAAAATACCAATACAATATAATAACGCATATATATGGAATTTAGAAAGATGGTAATGATAATACTGTATGCGAGACAGCAAGAGATACAGATGAATAGAACAATCTTTTGGACTCTGTGGGAGATGGTGAGGGTGGAACGATTTCGGAGAATGGCGTTGAAACATATTTATTATCATATGTGAAACGAATCACCAGTCCAGGTTTGATGCATGGTTTTTCCAGTGGTCATGTATGGATGTGAGAGTTGGACTGTGAAGAAAGCTGAGCACTGAAGAAGTGGTGCTTTTGAACTATGGTACTGGAGAAGACTCTTGAGAGTCCCATGGACTGCAAGGAGATCCAACCAGTCCATTCTAAAGGAGATCAGTCCTGGGTGTTCTTTGGAAGGAATGATGCTAAAGCTGAAACTCCAGTACTTTGGCCACCTCATGGGAAGAGTTGACTCACTGGAAAAGACTCTGATGCTGGGAGGGATTGGGGGCAGGAGGAGAAGGGGACAACAGAGGATGAGATGGCTGGATGGCATCACTGGCTTGATGAACATGAGTTTGAGTGAACTCTGGGAGATGGTGATGGACAGGGAGGTCTGGCATGCTGCAGTTCATGGGGTCGCAAAGAGTTGGACACGACTGAATGACTGAACTGAACTGAACTGAACAGGATGCTCGGCACTGGTGCACTGGGATGACCCAGAGGGATAATATAGGGAGGGAGGTGAGATGGGGGTTCAGGATGGGGAGCACATGTACACTTGTGACAGATTCATGTCAATGTATGGCAAAACCAATACAATATTGTAAAGTAATCAGCCTCCAATTAAAATAAATATAAAAAATAAAACTATTTCAGCTCTGTATGGCTCAATCTAACATTTTAATTGTTCACTTCAGTTCAATTCAGTTCACTCACTCAGTCATGTCCAACTCTTTGCTATTTCATGAACTGTAGCACGCCAGGCCTCCCTGTCCATCACCAACTCCAGGAGTCCACCCAAACACATGTCCATTGAGTCAGTGATGCCATCCAACCATCTCATCCTCTGTCATCCCTTCTCCTCCTGCTCTCAATCTTTTCCAGCATCAGGGTCTTTTCCAGTGAGTCAGCTCTTCGCATCAGGTGGCCAAAGTATTAAGAGTTTCAGCCTCAACATCAGTGTTCTTCCAAAGAACACCCAGGACTGATACGCTTTGGAATGGACTGGTTGGGTCTCCTTGCAGTTCAAGAGACTCTCAAGAGTCTTTTCCAACACCACAGTTCAAAAGCATCAATTCTCCTGTGCTCAGCTTTCTTTATAGTCCAACTCTCACATCCATACATGACCACTGGAAAAACCAGAGCCTTGAATAGATGGACCTTTATCGGCAAAGTAATGCCTCTGCTTTTTAATATGCTGTCTAGATTGGTCGTAATTTTCCTTCCAAGGAGCAAGTGTCTTTTAATTTCATGGCGGCAATCACCATCTGCAGTGATTTTGGAGCCCAGAAAAAGAAAGTCAGCTACTGTTTCCATTGTTTCCCCATTTGCCATGAAGTGATGGGACCGGATGTAACGATCTTCGTTTTCTGAATGTTGAGTTTTAAGCTAGTTTTTTCACTGTCCTCTTTTACTTTCATAGAGGCTCTTTAGTTCTTCTTCACTTTCTGTCATAAGGGTGGAATATCTGAGGTTATTGATATTTCTCCCAGCAATTTTGATTCCAGCTTGTGCTTCTTCTAGCCCAGTGTTTCTCATGATGTACTCTGCATAGAAGTTAAATAAATAGGGTGATAATATACAGCCTTGATGTACTCCTTTTCCTATTTGGAACCAGTCTGTTGTTCCATGTCCAGTTCTAACTGTTACTTCATGACCTGCATACAAGTTTCTCAAGAGGAAGGTCAGGTGGTCTGGTATTCCCATCTCTTTCAGAATTTTCCACAGTTGATTGTGATCCACACAGTCAAAGGCTTTGGCATAGTCAATAAAGCAGAACTAGATGTTTTTCTGGAACTCTCGCTTTTTCCATGATCCAGCGGATGTTGGCAATTTGATCTCTGATTCCTCTGCCTTTTCTAAAACCAGCCCAAACATCTGGAAGTTCATGGTTCACATATTTTAATTGTTACAGGCATTTAAGTATAGAGTACATATCTTTCTTGGGCTTTTTTCATTTTATAATAATATATATTTAACCCTTTTTATAGTAATATATATAAAATGTATAGTAATAAAATATAATAATGTATTGATATACTGACCCTTTTCATGGTATTACTTTTGCATTAAATAGTTGAGTCATTGGAAAAGACTCTCATGCTGGGAGGGATTGGGGGCAAGAGGAGAAGGGAACGACCGAGGATGAGATGGCTGGACGGCATCACTGACTCAACGGGTGTGAGTCTGAGTGAACTCCGGGAGTTGGTGATGGACAGGGAGGCCTGGTGTGCTGCGATTCATGGGGTCGCAAAGAGTCGGACACGACTGAGTGACTGAACTGGTTATTTGATAATATTGTAGATAATTTTTATTAGTATTTGTTTTGAATTCATTTTACATATTCTAAATTTTATCAAACTTCCATATTTTTATCATTATATTTTAGGCATATTTCTAATGAGCAAGATATAGCTAAATAATTTTAATCTGAATGTTTATCATTTAACTGTAAGACATTTTAAAATTATATTTGGTGTGATTATTGATACTTCTGGATTCATTTTTGTAATATTCTATTTTTCTTTTCTAAGTTATTATATCATGGAGTTTTTTGCTGTTTTTAGTTTGCTATCTTCTTTTCTTGCCTTCTGTAGGAATTTTCTGTTCATTTGCTTCTTTTTACTGATGAAAAATTACCATTATTTCTATATGTGTGATGGTTGTTCTTAAACTACCTACTACCATAGGTTCTTGATTTCAAATGTAAAGTTAATTAATAATTCTGGATACTTGTTGTAGAATAAACATAAACAAAATCCTTGATCTCTAATCACAGTGCTCTTTCTCTTTTGAAATTTTGGCTATGCATTAAAGAAACATTGCTTTTTTACAGTGTATGGATAAACAATTCTATCAGGTTACCTTGATCTAACATCCTGTAGAATCTAAATGCTCTTTGAACATTTTCTCTACCTCTTCATTCATGAGAGCTATGATATACTCCTATTCATAATTGTTAGTAATGCAGTGAATTGTGCTCACATAAATAACATATATTTGCAAAGGCTCCTAGGACAGTACCTGTCAATCTTTAACTGGCTCATAATTCGCCTGTGGAATCTCATTAAAATGCAAATAGTAATTCAGTAGGAGAATCATGCCATGCCAAGGCTGCTGGGGACTCTACTATAAGGAGAAAGGCCCAAGGAGATTCTGATATACATTCTCTAAGGAGGCATCTTCAGAACAATTGCTTGCTATTCCAAGTGGCTGTTTATAGCAAAATATTTGTAACATTTAGTGTGAATGATCTGATCCGACCAGCAAAATACTACATATTTAATAACACATAAGCTTGATTCCTCAAGTTTTTGCTGTTGTTTTCTTCTTACTTTGTATTTTACAAGTGTCACTTCCAATTTAGCAATTTCTACTATTTCTTTTACCTGTAGCATTCTTCAGCATCCCAAAATGTGGCGGGGGGTGGGGGGAGGTTAGTAAATCTCTGAATTTAGCAATATTATCCACACTTTTATATCCCACAAATTATCTACATGAAGAGGACCACATAGAAGGCACTCAATACATAATTGCCAATTACCAAAAATGAGATAATGTACCTTTATCCAGAGGTGGACTCACTGCCCTTGGCTTTATTCTATAGTTTTATGACAAGAGAAATGCTTACCACCAGAAGACTGGCTGCTGTCCATTACCTATGCTGGGCACTTTAAAAATGAGGTACAGTCTGGAAAGGAGAGACTGTGGGGAGTGAGTCTGCTCTCCTCAAAGATTGTCTGTCTTCAATTCTCAAGGTGAACACCATTGCCTAGAGGGGAGCATGAGAAATTGCTTTCCCAGCTGGGACGTTAAGGACACAGTTTCGGAGTCTAGTGGTTTCCTTACTCTCTAACCTGGTGGAGAAGGAAGACCTCAATAGGGATTTTTATGGAGCTCTCTTTGCCCTTTTATATACCCTAATGTACATTACTGACTATACCTACCAGAAGACATTAATAAGAAGGAAGAAGTAAGTTTGGAATACACAAAGAATATGGGCACCCAAGAATCATGTTAGTGTTCATCCTCAAAGCAGTATTTGAATTGTTTTGCTTGCTCTTCATCGGCTCATCACTGAGCTCCATTTATGACTGAATATTTTTTTAAAGTGTGTATGTATGTTTGTATATATTCACACACACACACAAGACCACAAAACTTCCTAGAAGAGTCAACATTTTAGTGCCACATGCTACAGGAAGAACCTGGGGTGAACTATAGCCAACAAAGTAAGCCGGCATCAGAAAACCTGGAATTGAGTTCTCAGACTGTTAGTGGCCATAGGTAGGTCTCAGCCATCAAGGGGCAGTGCTCTAGGCTGCACACTTACACCCAGTATTTCCCCTTACTGTGCTTCGCTAGTCCATGTCTAATTAAATGATATCCTAAAGCAGCTGCAAGAAGAACAAGCCAGCTTATTTCTACAGGCCCTGCTTCCCCTGGAGGCAGTCTGGCTAGAATTCACTCCCCACAGAGGTGCTCTGAGCTCTGTGGATAGGCATTTCAGTGTTGCAGTGGTGAAAAATGTACTGAAAGGCATCAACTCTTTAACTAACCTACTGAGGAATCTGTTAAAGAGTAGAGTTGGTTATTTTCTTTCATTCCGGTCAGTATTTCAACTCATCTTCTTACTGTTTCCTCTGACCACTGATGATCTATAACTGACTGTTCTCAAAAATGAGACAAGAAGCAGAAGAAAGTCCAATTAGTGCACCATTTTTCAAATAAAAGTACTCTGGCTAAACTTAACAAAGAACATTGGTTCCTTTAACCTAAAAATTAACCTACTGGATTTTATGGCTTTATTTTCACAGACATCCAATTCTATGTGCCTGAAAAGTGGAAGTGTTAGTCACCCTGTCATGTCTGAATCTTTGTGACCCCATGGAATGTAGCCTGCCAGGTTCCTCTGTCCATGGAATTCTCCAAGCAGGAATGCTGGAGTGCACAGCCATTCCCTTCCCCAGGGAATATGCCCAACCCCAGGGATCAAACCCAGGTCTCCTGCATTGCAGGCATTCTTTACCATCCAAGGCACCAGAGAGAAAAGAAGAAACCAGAGCACTGGCATACAAACAATTCTCAAATACCACTGTAGTCAATAATTCCTACTAAAGCCTTTGACAGAAGAAAGCCAAGTGACTGATGGAATATAATCTCCTCTCGTGTTCTACCATATGGTAGAAGCTCTTAGGTGAGGAGAACTCAGAGCTAGGCAGCCCCAAGAATAAGAATAAGAATAAGAGATCTGAATGAGCAGAGAACAATTGGTTGCCATGTTGTACAGAACAGGCTGAACGCTGTGTATTGTGAAGTCTGACGTCCTGGGATCATTCAGTCTATAAGGAGACCCCTTCTGCAGAAATCTCCATAGAAAATCCTACTGAATCGTGGGCTTCAGAGGGCAGCGATGTGTCTGTTCTTATTTTACCCCCACTACCTAGCATACTGTCTGACACGTGATAAGTACTCAACAGACTCTCAATATAGTTTTACAGAAGAAAGGGAAGGAGGGGAAAATGAAACATTTTAATCTGGTTATACATTAGCTTTTCTTGCTTCTTACTGATGGAGCAGCACAGTGACTCTTTTTTAATTTCACAAAGCTGCTGGTGTTTGTTGAGCATTACAGTATACTCTTGACTGATCCTTTATCACCATATGCCCTGGTCATCCATTGAGGTCTAAATTGGCAGTTACTCAGTATGTCCCAAGTATAACTTTGTGACCATAGGAACCAGTGTTTTCTGTAATTATGCTCCTGGGCTGTGAAATCTGTTCCCTGTTGAGATTAAGAGAGGAGCGTCTGTTGTAAAAATTAGATTAAAATAAAAGAGGTACATGTATTTGCTGATAGGTCTAATCCTGGCTACTGTTTTAATTTTATTTTCACTTGATTTTCTTTACTGCATCACCACTTGATAAAGTGGTAATAATTATAATAGCAACCAACACATATAATTTTACCAAGTACCTAACACTGTTTAACTCTCATATAAGCTCTAATGGAGGTACTGTAATTCACTTCATTTTAGAGATTAAAAAAAAACTGAGGGACAGAGAGACTAAGTAACTTAAGCAACATAACCAGGATTCAACCCAAGCAATCTGTTTCTAATATTCTGATATATTTAAAATATATTTCAACTATATATAAATGTGTTGTGTATATGTGTGTATGCATATATAATGCATATATTTTAAAGTAGATCTCACTTTTAAGTTTGAACAATGGCTGACATTCTTGGAAATGGTATATTACAGCAACATATGAGAGATCATACAGCAGCAAATATCCCCATGTTCCAGTCACTGCACTGCTTTATACGCTGGATCTTAATACACACAGATGGGATCCCATTTTACAAAGTAGATCATTGGTTTGTATGATACTCTTTCAAGGTATTTTCTAGTAAATGGTATTGCCGTAAACTAAACTTAAGCTAATTCCAAAGTCATACTCTTAGAAAATAGAAATACGTAACAGTTTGGTCAAATAATACTTAAAATCTAAGACCAGTTAATTGGAATAAGAGTTAAATGTCGACAAACTGGGGCATATTTTGGCAAACATATTATATAGACTTTGAGTCTACTTTCAGATTCCTTTGCTTCCTTCTCCATCTCCATACCCACAGCCTGAAACCATTTCCACGTGTGGTCACAATACCCCTCCATTACACACACACACACACACACACACACACACACACACACACAGAATCAAATGAAATGAATCCCAGAGACTTAGTTAGGCCACTAAAAGGAGCAAGAAATAAGAAAGTCTTTGGAAAAAGAGCATTGGGTGTGTCATCATAGTTAATGAGCCTTTTCTTTTTTCAAAACACAGGTCTTGACTAAAGAAGGAGTCCTTGATAGTTTGAAGAAAGGGGCTCCAGAATGCCCTACCCCCTGGTAAGGCACTATTCAAGAGTCCCCAGGCTTTGCTCATGGCAAGCTTGGTTCAATAACCAGAAAATTACAACATTTATAAATATTATTTTAAGGGGTTAAGAGAATTCTCTTAAGATACAGGGGTTGTTAGTTCAAGTTTCTCTTGGAGGATGATCTAGGACCATGTATAAAGCAGATTGGTTAGAAATACCTGAACTTTCCCTATCAGGCTATATGGAGTAGACTACACAGACAGTTTCAGTATCTGGGTGTCCCCAGTGAGAACTACAGAAGACAAGCAACTACGTGGAAACACATGCACAGCATCTGTATTCGCTCTAGGTCCCGCTCACTGGTCCTTTTCCTAGGGCCATTCTTGGCATGAACTGTCTCTTGTCAAGTTCTCCAGGAAACAGATACACACGCAGGACATTTACTAAGTGATGATGTCTGGAATAATGCTATGAGAGAGTGAGGGAAGCATATCTGGGCGGAGGGAGATACTGAACTGAGATATATTCACAAGTTAAGATCCAAACTGTTCATAATGGAGGCCTGCAGCTAGGACTGCCTTTTATAATATTCCTGGATTGAGCCATGGAGGCCGGGTGTTGGTATTCTAAATGTAACAATCGTTGAATGCAAGCTGCTCCTAGAAAGGGGAAGTGTAATCTTGGGCAAGGCAGTTCCCGTTTGCTGAAGTTAATTCCCAGGAAATTACTCCATTATGAGTCACCAGCAACTAACATTTCTACCAGTTAAGAAAATAATATCCTGCATAGGGCATCTGGGTGGCACATCACAGCATGTACTGACATTTATCAGGCAGGTGCTGGATATAGATTTTGAACCTAACCTCATTTTCTGTTCTTAATCACTGCCTCCGACATCTCTGATTCACCTTCTTCCTTCCATTATTCCCTAACTACCACAGACTGGACCTTCATTATCTTTTTACTAAAACACTGTGATATTCTGCTCCTCCTTACTCATCTCTCTCCTAGTCAGTCCGGCTTTTACATTCCTACCACAATGACCTTTCTACAGTGCAAATCCTCTATATACTACTCACATTTGTTCAGTGACACTCCACTGCCTATAAGATAAACTCCAATAACTCAACATAACATGAAAATCTTCATCTAGTTTCTATCTCCTTGCACTATTTCATCTTCAGCAGTAAACTTTCCCAAGTGCACCAACATTCTAGCCAGATTTTAAACCACTTAATGGTTCCATCTTCTTTCACAATGCTTGATGTTCTTGTACAGAATCTTCTATCAGAAAATTCCTTCCTCCCATCATCAATCACGTGAACTCCTAGCATCACTTCAGAACCCACCTCAAACTTAGGATACCCTGAAGCAGCTGAGATGACTTTATGCACTGCTTTACCAATTTGTCTAGGACATATTTATATTGATGACATAGTCTTCATAGTCATTTGTCTATTTCCAAAGTTCAAACATGAATTCCTTGAAAGCAGGTACCATATCTCACTCATCAGTGGCTCTCCAGTACATGACTCTTATTTGCTGCTCATGGATGGTTACCGAATAAATAAATGAATTAGTGAGTAAACCAGTGAATTAATGTGACTTTATTCCTCTTCTCGTTACCTAAACATACTCTGTAAGTTTCATGAAATCTTTATGTAAACACAGTAGGCTTCATAGGCAGTCAAATACATTGTCATTCCAAATTTCTTTCTAAGGTTTGATTCTATACACTATAACTTTTCTTGCTTCTTCATTTTTCTCTTCCTTCCAGCTCCTATTGGCCTTACAATACACATGTAAGTTAACAGACCAAGTGAAATAGTTAACAGGTGAACTATTTGGTAAGAATGAGGTCAAGAAGAGAAAAATTCTTATCGCTAATGCCTGCTATATCACTGCAAATCTTAAAATACCACCACACTTGTAAAATCAGTAAAGCAGATAAAAATGCATTTTCTAAGTGCAGTTCATCTTCCAAAGATAACAACAATTTTTCTGTTAATAGAATTTTTTCTGGTCTTTGCATGCATGCAGGTGTATTTATTTTTCACAGAGTGTGGATCACAGTATGCACAAAGTTCTATATCCTGTAAATTTACTATTTTACTATGACCATTTTCCCATATCTTTCCAAGCATGAATTTTAATGAATACATAATATTCCTTTGTGGAATTTGTATAATCAACTCTTCGTTTTTTAGATTTACAGAGTCAAATTCTACTGAAAAGGAGATGGCTATCTAATACTACTAGGATAACTAGTTTGTCAAGTACCATCTGCAATATAGAGATGTTAAAAGGAAAGAGAAATGTTGAATCTAAACACAGAGTTGTTGAACTTTTTCTTTCCATGGAATAAATTTATTGGTTAGCATTTCTTTGATATTCAATAGTGAAGAAGACTTTAGCAAGTTACTGAAAGGTCCTAAATTAAGGGTAGATTGATTAATATTTCTATATAACTTCCCCCTTTTCATTTCATCAATATGGCACTTCAGGCCTTTTCTCTCTTGCATCATTATGCACTGACCTTTCCATTGTTAATGCGTCTATTCTATGCCTGAGTAGAGAGAATTTTTTCCCTCCTTTTCAGAGATTAGCTGTGAAAAAAATTTATGTGACATTCAAAAGAATTATTTCCAACCTACCCTTTCAAATGCCTTTCTGACATCTAATGATGTAATTGAGCTACATTAATTTTAGGGAGCATGCTATTTGCATAATAAAATTTTTGTTTTAATGTACTTAAAAATATGCATTGCCTCAAAATTAATGCAGTATTTTTCTGCAAAAGATACTCAACTCCATTTAGTTTGGTACTCTGTTACAGTATACCTTGCATTTCATGGTTGTTATAACCCTTGAGTCAACTTCAATAGTGTAAGGTTTTTTCACTTTGTTCTGTCACCTATATGCAAATTTTCTCACTAGGAACCATACACTGATGCTTAAAAACACCAAAAATATTTTTAATGCAGAGTATTATACAATAATATTTTCTAAGCCCAAGCTTCTCAATATCTATGTAGCTCTACTTCTTTAGGTTGATAAGGGGAACCATGTGAATGAAATAGGGACTTCTGACTACGTAAATTAGCACAAAATCAGGTTTAGCAAATTACATGTTTCTTCACGGACAGGACTTCTTGGAGCCATTAAAGGAATAACAGAATAAGAATAAATAAGAACAGAATAAAGTTCACTCTGAATCTCAAAAGGGATGTAGTACTCCCTCTTCTCCAGCCATCTACCAGAGTACTCTATGCTTGCACCACAGAACTGGTCATTCTGCAATATGCTGCTCTACAGGCTTCCCTTGTGGCTCAGCTGGCAGAGAATCACCTGCAATGTGGGAGACTTGGGTTCGATCCCCAGGTTGAGAAGATCCCCCGGAGAAGGGAAAGGCTTACCCACTCCAGTATTCTGGCCTGGAGAATTCCATGGACTGTATAGCCCGTGGGGTTGCAAAGAGTCAGACATGACTGAGTGACTTTCACTTTCACAGGATGCTGGTCTACAAATGTCTTTTCCTACTTCAAACAACATTTCTGTTTTCCAATTTTCTGTTTGATTTTGAGGATTCCAATCGACATAGTAAAGAATACTATGAGTTGTAGGAGAGAGAAATAGACTGAGGAACACTCAAAGGGAAAGTTTCAGATATTCATCGGGAAAGAGCCCCTGGCCCAGGGTGTCCAAAGATGACTGAGTCTCCATTATTCAACAGGTTTTTGCCCAGGCCTAGTCAGAGACACTTCCCAGTTTTAGAGCAGCTTAAAATGTATTTTTCTCTTCTTTCTCTGAAGGATTGACCTTCAAAACATATCCCAAATCTGATTGTTTCTTGCGACCTCCATCACTACAGTTCTAGGGCAAGCCACAGTTATTTTTCTAAGGACAACAATAATTTTTTTTCACAGGTTTCTAGACTTCCATTGTTGCTCCCTAATGTCTATTCTTAGCCAGAATTATTCCTTTAAAATGTAAATACTGTCTGATACTCCAACAGTTTAGGGTTAAAACCAAAACCTCTGCCATGAGCTATAAACATATGCATGACTCAGCCTCTGCCCTCCCCATCACATCTCCACAAACATTCCTTCCTGCACTTACCCCATACTGTTTTTTAAATATATCGAGCGCACACCCATTACTGCGTGTTTGTACGTATAGTTCCCTCTGCCTAAATGGTTCTCCCCCTAACCATCTGTGGCTTGTTAATTCGTTTCTTTCAGAGAGCAAATGAATGAATGAATAACTTTTAAAACTTGGATAGTTGTTATTTTCCATGAAGGAAGCCAACCTGCATGAGAGAATACACAGCATCAGCTTTGCCCTTAAATTCTGTGTGATTATATGCATGTAAGAGTTTAAAGAATCCTAAAGTGAATATAAAAGAAAATCAGGAAAACGATATTTGAGAGGAAAAAAGTCTGCATTTTACCTTCACCATTTAGTGTTATAGGATGTGAGAGTTGGACTGTGAAGAAGGCTGAGCACTGAAGAAGTGATGCTTTTGAACTGTGGTGCTGGAGAAGACTCTTGAGAGTCCCTTGGACTGCAAGGAGGTCCAACCAGTCCATTCTAAAGGTGACCATTCCTGGGTGTTCTTTGGAAGGAATGATGCTGAAGCTGAAACTCCAGTACTTTGGCCACCTCATGTGAAAAATGACTCATTGGAAAGGACTCTGATGCTGGGAGGGATTTGGGGCAGGAGGAGAAGGGGACGACAGAGGATGAGATGGCTGGATGGCATCGCTGAGTCCACGGACATGAGTCTGAGTGAACTCCAGGAGCTGGTGATGGACAGGGAGGCATGCTGCAATTCATGGAGTCGCAAAGAGCTGGACATGACTGAGCGACTGAACTGAACTCATATCACAATAGACTGAGAAATTAATGTAAATGTCCTTCTGTTTTTCTTTTTTTCCAGTTCGTAGAATGCACTGTGATGGAGCTAGAAACGACTCTGGAGATTTTCTACAATAACCTTATTTTCAAAGTAAAATGAGATACTGAAAATTAAGTGATTTCCCCCAAATCTCATAGCTAGTTTTAGATGAATCACTAGTAGGATATACATTTTCTACCTTCTAATCCAGTGTGCTTTGTACTCCCCAGATGTTTTACATTTTGCACTACATAGTAAGCTATCCAGAGGCTCATGAATTGGCCATGGGGCCAGAGTTATAACTTAAGGGTAGAAATAGAATAAGAATTTGGCTGAATTTCTTTGTTTAGAGCTGAGAAGAAAAATGCTATGCTGAATATTTTCTCTTCTTACAACTTAAGGGATATCTTCCAAAATGGCTCCGGGCTTTGCCTCACATTCTGCAAAAAAAAAAATTAAGCTCAAGTAGAAAAGCATGAGAAATGGCTGAAGGGGCTTATCATTGTATCCTTTTCCATATCAATATTCTTTATGAAACTTGAACAGTTTTAGTAAAAAGTCTATACACCCCTCTGGCAGACAGTACCCAAACCTTGAAGACCCCTTTCATGAACAACTTCTGAACATAAAGCAGAATAATTTCACATGTGAGATATTCCTTAAAGCAACACTCAGTTTTAAAGAAAGTAAAACATTTTGTTTCTGAGCAAATAAGTGGTTATTTTTGTGCTCTTCCTCTATATTTTCATCAACTTTCAGTGATTTGATACTTCAGAGAATACTCTGAGGCAAAGTTACATATCTTCTTCATTTTTTTTTTAAAGGAGTAGTATTAGGTAGCATCACTGATTCAATGGACATGAGTCCGAGAAAACTCCAGGAGACAGTGAAGGACAGGGAAGACTGGTGTGCAGTTCACGGAGTCGCAAAGACTCGGACACGCGTGAACAACATACTCAATAATACGGCATATAAATCAATTGTAAGACCCTTTTCTTCTCTTAGAATTGTTTTCAAGCCCCATTATTGAGTACGTGGGCAACCTCTTAGGAGAGAAAAATATCAGAAATAAGGATTTGAAAAGCTCTTTGTCAGAGGCATTTATGCATAAAAACAAACTTAAGGGAATGATATACTCTTGTGAAAGAAAGTTTCGTTAATTCTAAAAGTAGTCCAAAAATAGCTCTGTTTCATTTGTGGGAGATCATTACTGGTTTTCCTTTCAATGGTGCCACTCTCTTTCCATTTTTTTTCTTTAAGTCTACTCTGCAGGGTTATGACAAGGAGGAATAAATTTTAAAGTAATTTCAGAAGAAGGAGTATGCTCTCCACACCTCTTTGTACCAATTAGCTTGTACATGGGCAAGTTAATTTCTATTTTCAGAGAACTTTATTGATATTGGTTTTCCCATAAAATGTTCATGAAAGCGGGGAGTTGTTCAGCATGATCAGCAGTTCCATCCCTACAGCAAGTGAGGCGAAGTCGCTGTGTATATGGAAAATCAGTTGCAATTTGAATGAGGTATGTTTCTGTATCCCTCACTGCCATGTTGAGCACTTCCCCTTCTTTATTTCAGTATTAACCTCCTGAACACCTGGCAACTTGTTTTGTTCTCTTAAGCAACTCTGTTATACTGCTATTCTTTTCTGTCATATTTTTAAATCCACTTAGTTTCACGAAAACAGAATTGCTTTTTAAAATAATTATTTGCAATAAATGGAAATAAAATAGCTGCCTTGCACCCAATAAACATACAAAATTATTACCAGAGGAGCTAAATAAATCAAGATGAGTCTTCGCCTACCTCTCCCTAATTCTATGTATGTGTGTGTGTCTGTGTGTACTACATTCTGGCCAAACACACTGGAAATTTTAAAGTAAGTAGGAGTAATGACAGCCTTCCTAGAAGCCAGAAACTTGGAAAGAGGCACAGACCACCTACCGAGAGGGATTTTGTTTGTGACTAATTACAAATTCTGTGGATTCTGGTATTCACAATCTCAGCTGGGGCACTATTACTAAAATTAGATATTGAGAAGGGCCAAATCCTTTCATTTTCTTTCGCAATAGTTATTAATTTTGGCAAAAGATACTGCTTAGTTTTAAAATGTAAGAATATAAAAAGAGAATCAACAGTTGGGAAATGGTACTGTGAGGTGGAATGAAATCACCAGGGTCCTCTACAGAAAGTACGCAAAATGAAAGTTTGAGTATAGACATGATTTCTGTGGCTTATATTCCTGTCTTCTCACACCTCTGTTCTTTCCTCCCTCCTCATTTTCTTGGTCTGATACTGAGAGTTTTCCACTTCTCTTGAATAAGAAAAAAATGTGCTCATCTCCTCAATGTAGCCAGAAAGGTCACAAAGACATTTTTAAAATAGTACTCCTTGGCAATATTTTAGGACAGTTAAAATATCTTAATTCTCAGAGGTTTCGCCGGAATCACTACACTTTTGTACTTGATGGCTATCCACAAGAGGAAACACCAAATGCCATTTTCCTTTTTTCCTCCTTTTATACAAGAGAAAAAAGTGCCAGGGAGAAGGAACGGGTTCTAAATGGCCTAGGTGAGGATTCTGCTGAGACTACATCACTGAGACACAATAATCCATTTCAGTTATCAGATCAAATTCAGAACGGGGTCACACAGTTCAAAACAGCCTTTAAAATCGAATCAGAAGGCTGTCCCCATTTCAGCGCTCTCTGAGAAGAATTATACTGTATCCCAGATACACGTTAAGTTAGAGCTGCTTCGCTTTTCTCTCTGGAGTTTCCTCCTTTCTGGAGAAATGACTTCAGAGGTCCAGCATGTTCCCTGAGCTTCCTCTCTCACCCTTGAAACCCATTCTTTGGCTTCTGATCTGTGGATGGGCACACTTAATAGGCTGAGGTTAATTGGAATGAAGCTTTTGAACGTCTTCCCCAAAGATCTTTAAATCCTCAAGCTGTAGTACAAAGAAGTGATTAATTTCTGTTTTCTCAAGCTCACCATCTGGATGCCTTACAATTTTTCGCTCCAGTGTGAGTCTAAAAGAGAAAGTATCCAGGTGTCATCTCTCCTTTTGTTTTCGCTTGTTTCCTTGGTAAAAACGTATACTTGTCTTTATTTGTGCTATTGCGCCTGCCCTATCTCTTTCTAGTAATACAAATGGTGAAAACTCTTGATGGCATCTACCTCTCCTTCACTGACTATGCTAAAGCCTTTGACTGTGTGGGTCAAAACAAACTGGAAAATTCTTAAAGAGAAGGGAATATCAGACCACCTTACCCTGCCTCCTGAGAAACCTGTGTGCAGGTCAAGAAGCAACAGTTAGAAACAGATATGGAGCAACAGACTGGTTCAAAATCAGGAAAGGAGTATGATAAGGCTGTATATTGTTGTCCTGCTTATTTAACTTCCATGCAGAGCACCTCATGTGAAATGCTGGGCTGGATGAAACACAAGCTAAATCAAGATCTCCAGGAGAAACATCAATAACCTCAGATATGCAGATGACACCATCCTAATGGCAAAAGCCAAGAGGAATTAAAGAGCCTCTTAATGAAGGTGAAAGAGGAGAGTGAAAAAGCTGGTGTAAAGCTCAACATTTGAAAAACTAAGATCATGGCATCTGGTCCCATCAATTCATGGCAAAATACGGGGGAAAAAATGGAAACAGTGATAGACCTCATTTTCTTGGGCTTCAAAACCACTGTGGATGGTGGCTGCACTCATGAAGTTAAAAGATGTTTACTCCTTGGAAGAAAAACTATGACAAAACTAGACAGTGTATTAAAAAGCAGAGACATCGCTTTGCCTACAAAGATTCGTACAGTCAAAGCTATGGTTTTTCCAATAGTCATGTACGGATGTGAGTGTTGGACCATAAAGAAGACTAAGTGCCAAAGAATTGATACTTTTGAACTGTGGTGCTAGAGAAGACCTTTGAGAGTCCCTTGGATACCAAGGAGATCAAACCTGTCAATCCTAAAGGAAATCAACCCTGAATACTCATTGGAAGGACTGATGTTGAAGCTGAAGCTCCTCTTTGGCTATCTGATGCAAAGAGCCAACTCACTGGAAAAGACCCTGGCGGTGGAAAAGATTGAGGGCAACAGAAGGGGGCAACAGAGGATAAGATGTTTTGATGGCATCATTGACTCAGTGCACATGAGTTTATGCAAACTCCAAGAGATAGTGAAGAACAGGGAAACCTGTAGTGCTGCAGTCCATGGGATTGCAAAGAATCAGACACACTGAGCAACTGAACAACAACAACTTGATGGCATGATGCAACTTAAAGGGATCACAGCTGCACCACCTCCTGTATCTCGGACTGACATTGGAGTTGGTCATCAGCTACATACAGCCACTCCGGGGTCAGAGGCTATGAAAGCAAGCATATGTGCCAGGTATTGTGATCTCTGTTTTATGTCTAGTATTGTATTTACTCTTTTTATAATATGTTTAAAGTTAGATACTTATATTATAGATGATTAAATTCAAGATCATGCTGTGTACGTGATATAAAGCCTATAGCATGAAGCTATAAGCTGAGGCTCAGAAAGGGGATATTATGGACTGAATATTGTATCCCNTCTCTGTTTTATGTCTAGTATTGTATTTACTCTTTTTATAATATGTTTAAAGTTAGATACTTATATTATAGATGATTAAATTCAAGATCATGCTGTGTACGTGATATAAAGCCTATAGCATGAAGCTATTAGCTGAGGCTCAGAAAGGGGATATTATGGACTGAATATTGTATCCCTCCAATATTCACATGTTGAAGTCCTACTGGTATTTAAAGGTAGGGCCACTGGCTGGAAATTAGGGCTTGATGAGATCATGATGGGATTAGTACCCTTTTAAGAATGCCCTTTCTCTCTCCCCTCACCACCCTGTCCACCTTATGCTCCCACAAAGATGAGATCATACGTACACACAGTGAGAGGGCACCATCTGTATCTCAAGGGGATTCGCCTCACCAAAAACCAACAATGCTAGTATCCTGATCTTGGACTTCCAGCCTCTAGGACTGTAAGGAAATAAACTTATGCTGTTTGAGCCATCCAGCATTTTGTCATGTCAGACTGAGCTGAGAGGATTTGCTTGGCAATATAGTTAGAGAGAGTTAGAAATAATCTGTGCGACTTGAATTCTATTCCATAAAATATGGAAGATGGTANGTCCCAGTGTTGAATGTCCAGGCCAGGAGAGGCATAGCACACTGAGGTTAGAGGAGGGACCCTGCAGCCACACTTGATGTGTGAATTCTTTGACCTCTTTTCATGTGTGGGGCCTTCAGTAAGTCATTTAGTCTCTCTGAACTTCAAGTTCCTTCTCTGCAGAAGAATGTTGTTAGGAGAACTGAAAAAGTATCTCCAAAGTACTTAGAACAGGATAGATAGAGAGTTAAACAGATAGACAGACAGATAGAAAAATGTAGGTAGGCAGAAAGATTCAGAGAGGCAGAAAGATAGCTGGGCAGTGTAGTCAAAGTCTGGCATTTATCCTTCATTTATTCATCCCCTACATGGGCAGCACTAAGGACACAAAGATAGAGAAGACATAACCCACGCACTTAGGCAACTCAAAGTTTAACGGGAGACAGACATTTATAACACATTACAAAGGCTGTGATAGAGTCAGAAACTAATCACTTTAGGAGCACATAAGAAGAAGTAATTAATTCTCCCGGAGGGTTTAAGGAAAGATTCATGGACGAACCTGTGCTGCCCTGCAATGCCACTATGCATCCAGAAGCCACTGGGAGTGAAGTCAAGGGCAAGGTGAGCAAGGGCCAGATGCAATAAGCTCATGAATGATACCTCTCCTAGTACTGCACACCCAACAAAGTTATCTATTCACACATATCCTCCCCAACTGAACCAACCCTTGGCCTTGTTTTTGCCACCAGCACTTCAAGAGTTAAAGCTCCGCTCCAGGACTATTGCTTTGAAAGCAGCCTTTATTCCTTTATTGAGCAGTCAGTTGTAAAGAGGCACAAGAGGCCACGCACTCAAGTACAGATACACACACACACACACACACACACAAACACTGCTACATAAATGTACATATGCATGCATGTATGTCCACAAACATATGTATATTAAGTATACATAGTGTGTATTAAGCACCTGAGTGGGTAGCTCTTTGCTAAGGCTCAACAGATTAAAAACCAGTATAAGACATGTGCCCATATAAAGCCTATAATACAGTGAGATATATGGCATGCCATACTGTGTGCACTGCTGGCACAAAGGGGAAGGAGGAAGGCATTTTGTAATAGTGTCTAAGCTGCTACTTACAAAGTTGGGAAATAAACAGATATTTCAGTATTCTCTACTTGTAAGCACTATCAGCACCAACTAATAGCCATGACATTAAAAGACGCTTACTCCTTGGAAGGAAAGTTACGACCAACCTAGACAGCATATTGAAAGGCAGAGACATTGCTTTACCAACAAAGGTCTGTCTAGTCAAGGCTATGGTTTTTCCAGTGGTCATGTATGGATGTGAGAGTTGGACTATAAAGGAAGCTGATCTCCAAAGAATGGATGCTTTTGAACTGTGGTGTTGGAGAAGACTCTTGAGAGTCCCTTGGACTGCAAGGAGATCCAACCAGTCCATCCTAAAGGAGATTAGTCCCAGGTGTTCATTGGAGGGACTGATGCTAAAGCTGAAACTCCAGTACTTTGGCCACCTCATGCAAAGAGTTGACTCACTGGAAAAGACTCTGATTCAGGAGAAGAAGGGGATGACAGAGGATGAGATGGCTTGATGGCATCACTGACTCGATGGACATAAGTTTGGGTAGACTCCGGGAGTTGGTGATAGACAGGGAGGCCTGGCGTGCTGCGCTTCATGGGGTCGCAAAGAGTCGGACACTACTGAGCGACTGAACTGAACTGAACAAACAAAAAGGTAAAATAAAAAAGGAACCACTATTAGATATTTTATATCCAGTACAAAATCCATGGTGACTCAGACGGTAAAGAATCTGCCTGCATTGAGGGAGACCTGAGTTCAATCCCTGGGTTCGGAAGATCCCCTGGAGGGCATGGCAACCCACTCCAATAGTCTTACCTGAAGAACTTCCATGGACGGGGGGGCCTAGCAGACTACAGTCCATGGGACTGCAAAGAGTCGGATACAACTGAGCGACTAAGCAGAGCACATTCAATACATGCATTCTGTGACCATCAGGAAGCCATGATCTCTCAGCAGGGCCTCACTGAAGATGGATACTTTCTTCCCAGCCACACGTGCCACTCTAAGACAGCAATGCTCCCTTTAGGGACCATGATTATAGAGCGGCATCCTCATTCAGGGATCAGGAAAGCCACATTCTAAACCTCAGGAAATCCACACTCTAAACCAAACATGGCTATAGAAATAGTTGAATGCCTTCAGCCATTTCACACCTTTCTGTTTCCCCATCTAAACATGAAGAGACTATCCTAAATAATCAGTAATATGATTTCCAATTGTGGCATCATTTTAAAGACAGAGGCAACCATTCCTGAAAGCCCACCCTGTGCTTCCGTGTTCCTCTTTTCCCCAGCCCACGTATCCTCATTTTATTGCAGAGCCAGAGAATTCAAACTACAGATCCCCTTGGGAATGCAGAATCATCCTCAGACTTCTATGCATTGGCTGATTTGAAATCTCTTCATCAGTTTATTTTCAAATCTATTTGGCCTGTAAGAAAGACATGAATTTGGGGAGTCCAGTGCACAGAATGTTATGGGCTGAATGATATTCATATTCATATGTTGAAGTCCTAAACCCCAATACTTCCGAATGTAATCATATTTGGAGCTACGGTCTTTAAATGGGTAACTGAGTTAAAATAAGGCTTTTAGTGTGGAGCATTAAGCCAATATGACTAGTGTCCCTATAAGAAGTGGGAGAGACAACATGAAATGCACAGCAGAGAGAAAAGGCCACATGAGGACACAGAGGGAAAGTGGTCATCTGCAAGACAGGGAGGGAGCTCCAGAAAAACAAAACCTCCCAACACCTTGTTCTGGAACTTCTAGCCACTACATTGTGAATTCTAACAATCACTTTTGGGGGACCAAAACATCTGAATCAATTGGCCCGCATAGACATTTCCCAAATGTATGAATCCTCTTGTAAGAACTGGTGCCTTTGTAAGTTACACTGAACCAAAGCAAAGTATTGTATCAGAAGATAGTTTGATTCAGTGTGTTCTGAAATCCTCTAAGAAAGGCTGTCCTCCACAGTACAACTTTTTTTTTTTCTTTTGGGAAACTTTGTTTTAGCATGTTTTATTCAGACCATCTGAGCTAAAGCACAGTTGTGACTTGATTAATACCTCCAAGTGGAAGCCACTGCAAAGTTTCTCCTACATTGATTAGAGTCTTCCAGCTGCCTAAAAACCCACAATGAATTCACAACGCATTAGGGATCGCATCAGGGGGTTATTTATGGGTGAGGAACATGCTTATCGCTACCTCTGTTGTGCTATCTACATGTCAAAGGATCAGAGACTTATTATTGGGTCCTTTCAGGCATTATTCCCACCCAGAGTGAATGACTGTTTCTTATTAGTCTTAAATTAGCTTATCTGCAATTTATTTTTTACACGGGATGCATTCATTTGCTTTTGTATGAATAAGAGTCTACACTTATCCATCACCATGTCTTGCCATGAATCTGTACTGAACTGCCTGTGGGTCTGAGCTAGATTTAGTCACCAGCATTAATGGGTTACCCAATATGCACACCACTGAGCGTGAACCCAGTCTCTTATCTGGCTCCACCGTGAAAGTAAATAAATAGCAAAATGCTAAAAATAAATGGAGGCCTATCTTATTCAAAACGTTATCTGCATCAGCTGAGGAAGAATCCAAGGGAATCAGCTCTGTCGTGGAGTTGTTCTGTGGTGTTAAGAACTGTAGGGCATTGTGCCTGAGGAGACAATGAGGTACAGAACTGAGATTCCCCAGTATCTGATTAGAATTTACACAACATGAAGTAAATAATGAGCTCCAGATTCTTAGCTAGACAGGCAACAGACCTAAGTTTTATCATGGGCATGGTGATTCTTAATGAATGGGAATGGACAGATGAAATCAAAATGCAGGGGAAAACATGAAGCTCAATTAAACTGAGTATCTGTTCTCTGAAAGAAGCTACTCTATTTATCCCAAACCAAGATCTGCAGCTTAGTCTATGAGTGCTACTGAGTAATCAATAATCAAAGGCAGGAATGCTTTCAATACCCAAAGCTTCTAAACTAACAAGAAAGAAGTGGATGGACAGAAAAAAATAAATAGAGAAATAGAGCGGCCAATTCTATCTTAAAACGGTCCTTAAACGCAGCCTTACCTAATGGGGCTGAATGTCATGCCAAAAGAAAAAGAGAGAGAGAGAGAGAGAGAGAGAAATAACAATAACAACCAAAACAAACAAAAAAATCCTTTTGATTACATTTTCTGAAACATGCAGCTTTTCGAGCTACTTTCCCTTTGAAATAGCTAGATGTTTCTGAGTACACACAAGCAGTCTAGTGCATGCATCTTAGTTACTCTGTGTCTTTTATTTCTGTTAGCCTTAGGGCTGTACAGACATCCCTCTAGGTTAATATCTCACTGTCAAAGATCGTGCCCCATTGGGAAGTTCAGTCGCTCCTTTCAGAAGTTCTTTCAGATCCTACCCCTCACTGTCAAAACTTCTGGCGTCTTCTATTGCTTTTTCATTCCCTTTTATGTATCTTCTTTTTATTGTTTTTTTTCTTCTGCTTTATATGTTTTCCTCTCTTTCCTCCTGCTGTTCTTATCTCTAGTCCCACAGGTTCTCATCTTTAGTTCTCTTTGTTTTCTGTGTTTCACTGGAAGTTTCTTTGACTCCATCTCAGTTACCTCTAGGATTCTCTTTCAGCATTAGTTTCCCCTCCAATCAGTGCCTTTGTTGTTTAAAGCCACAGTGGTCTTCAATTAGTCTCAAGGGCTATTTGCCTTATTGTGACAAGAAGGATGACTTGTCTTCTTCTTTTCCAGCAGACCTGCCATCCATCAATCTGGAGATTATTTCATGTATTTAGGATGTCAGGGGTCAGTATGATACTAAATAAACAATAGTTGACTGAAAAATCCCAAGGAGATTACTCTCATTCTCTGTGGGGCTCCTATTCCTGGTTAGCAGTATCTGCCAACCGAGAAATCAAGTACTGATGAATGTTACTGTTATTAGCTTAAACGGTCAGCATTCATAGAGAATGTGGATCTGCCAATGTGTTTCAAAGCATCAACAGGAAATAGATGTGGATACATAGTGTTTGCTTTCATGTACTACTGACTAGTCATGTGTATGTTTGTAACTGGTGGGACTAAGAAATTCTCTACACAGATGCATATACCATGAACTGATTTTATTCTCAAAACTGTACAATACTGTTATGACCCCTGAACAGCCGTGCACACAAATTGCTGAGATGAGCTATTTTACTTATTTGGTTGATTCTTAAGTAAACATTCATCTAAGCTGTTGATTTATGTAATACAACATAATTCTGAATGTTTTTTTTTCTGAATAAGTATTTAGTCAATTTGAATTACAATCATTTTTTAGTCAATGATCACAATCCATGCCCCTCTTTCTGAATGCCCCCTCTTGCCTCTGTCTGAGCCTAAAACCCTTAAGCAGCCTTACTTGTTCTTATTCCTCCAGAAGCAAGAGCAGCAAAGGAGGAAAAATTCTCCTTGAATTAATAACACTGGTTTTAGAGGGGCATCCCAGTCTTGGGCTAGATCACTTAATGACTCTCATTTCTCAAAGGTGAGCCATGCCCTATTCCCATCACTGTTCTGTACATCTTATGACATGAGAAAACCTCAAGTTAGGCACATCATTTTGTCCTCTTTATTGACCTCCTCTTCTGTAAATTCTGAGAGCCAAGAGGGAACAGAAGTAGGCAAGTCCCCCCATTTTTGGGGGGGAACAGTACCTCCTATTGAGGAGGAGTATATTTTCCTCTCCTTTCCAATTTCTTCTGAATGATCTAAGAATTAAATTGACATGAGACACAGTAACAGGAGGAAATCAAACAAAAGTTTAATAACACATATACACAGGATAGACCCAGGGAAATGAATAACTCATCAAAATGGCTAAAACCCTCACCTTTAAATACTATCTTCAGCTAAAGACAAAAGAGGATGTTGGGCAAGTAGTACTTTGGGACTTTAAAGGGGAGGAAGGCAATTCATAGGAAGTTGAAAAAACAAATGTTTGGTAAACATTTACTGGGACGTGCAGAGACAATGGAACACAGGGAAATTTTAATAAACAGGCTTTGCTAGCCTCTTCCCTGTCTATCCCACCTAGTACATACTACCATTTTCTGTGATGATATCTCCCTTCCTAGAACAGGTCTTCTATCTAAATTCTTTTAGGCAGGTAAGGAGAAGGTCAAAGTTTCTTCTTGAGTCATTTTTCAGACCTTGATAGTTTCAAAATGACCCACACGTCGAAGAGACTTTGGGGAGGGAAGACTGTACACCCTCTATAGCTCCTCCATGCCCTACTCATCAGTAGATGCTGGTGAGTCTCCAGCCTTCAGACAAGAAGAAAACACTGGTCTCTCTGTTCAAGAGCTCTAAACTGTAAGAACATATGTCCAGAGAGTCGGTGTAAAATCAAAATGCAGGACGTCTTGTTTAAAAATTACTAAGAACATTCAGGCAGCTACCACAGAGTATTAAACCAAGTTTCCTCTGAGTGCTGGGCCCTGTGTGACTGTACTGGTAGCAACTGATTACATGAGCCCTTCCAGCACCTCACTTTCTGTACTAAAAGCTCCTCCAATTACTTGTTCTAAGAACAGCCCTTCACATGCTTTTTTCCAACTCTTTTGTTATATCTCTCAGTGAAAAACTGGTTCAGTCTCTCCTAAACTTGAAGTTTATCTGAGAACATCAAATTAAGAACTAAATTTTTCTTTGAATTTGGATGGTGGGAATTAGTCAAACTTGCATAAGAGTGTACAGTATCTTGGTTATGTTTTACATACTTGCTGATTGTTGTTCTTCAGTTGCTAAGTCATGTCTGACTTTTTGTGACCCCATGGACTGCATTCAGCATGCCAGACTTCCCTGTCCTTCACTACATCCCAGAGTTTGCACCAGTCCATATCCAGGGAGTCGGTAATGCTCTCTAACAATCTCATCCTCTGCCACTCTCTTCTCCTTTTACCTTCAATCTTTCCCAGCATCAGGGTCTTTTTCAATGAGTCCGCTCTTTGCATCAGGTGGTTTACGTATTAGAGCTTCAGCTTCAGTATCAGTCTTCCCAATGAATATTCAGGACTGATTTCCTTTAGGATTGACTGGTTGGATCTCCCTGAAGTCCAAGGGACTCTCAAGAGTCTTCTCCAGCACTTGATGGTTAGTTTTTATTATTTGATAAGCCACATTTTCTCCATACTCCCTGGCTACCATTACAATCTCAGGGAAAAGAATGGGGGGGGGGCAGATGCCCTCTCAATAAGCAGTACTACAATATCAGGGGAACAACCCTGCCTTTAGCCTAGACAGAAAGAAGGGGACAAGCTCTCTTTTCTAGTGCAATAGCTCTGGGACCAAAATGGATATAGAAGGATGGGCACAGTCACATGCACATTCTGGTTTTCCTTTTCCAGTTTTCTTTGGAGAGACTCTTGTCCGGCTCTCTGTCTGGGACTCATAAGCATGAGTGATGCATATGGCAACCCTACGTATCCTAGTACGTGCTGCAATTCATGGGGTCCAAAGAGTCGGACACAACTGGGCAACTGAACTGACTGACTGACTGACACATCCTAGTATGGTTAAGAGAGAGCACAGAGGGAAGATGGAGAGACAGCCCAATTTTGCATACCTTGTCAAACGTGGCCTTGAGGTGGTGTGCACTTGAAGACTCAGGGAACCTTTTATGGGGCCAACTGATGAGTGTCTCTATGTAGGGGGGAATGGTGAGGTGATTCTGTGGTAGAGAACATGAGGTGGACAGGCGAAGCCTTGTGCCAGACAGACGACATGAAAGAGACTCAANGGGGTCCAAAGAGTCGGACACAACTGGGCAACTGAACTGACTGACTGACTGACACATCCTAGTATGGTTGAGAGAGAGCACAGAGGGAAGATGGAGAGACAGCTCAATTTTGCATACCTTGTCAAACGTGGCCTTGAGGTGGTGTGTACTTGAAGACTCAGGGAACCTTTTATGGGGCCAACTGATGAGTGTCTCTATGTAGGGGGGAATGGTGAGGTGATTCTGTGGTAGAGAACATGAGGTGGACAGGCGAAGCCTTGTGCCAGACAGACGACATGAAAGANTTGAGAGAGAGCACAGAGGGAAGATGGAGAGACAGCTCAATTTTGCATACCTTGTCAAACGTGGCCTTGAGGTGGTGTGTACTTGAAGACTCAGGGAACCTTTTATGGGGCCAACTGATGAGTGTCTCTATGTAGGGGGGAATGGTGAGGTGATTCTGTGGTAGAGAACATGAGGTGGACAGGCGAAGCCTTGTGCCAGACAGACGACATGAAACAGACTCAAAGGGGTTTGTGGAGGCCACAAGAGAAGAGAAAAGGTTAAATAAGCAAGGTGGGGGTCATTAGACCCTGACCAAGACAGGAAGGTCAAGAGTTGACTATCCTCAGAAGTCACTGGTGGATGGCAACAAACGAAGAGGAAAAATAACTTTTCCTCTACCTTTCTGAGTTCTTGTCTGAAAGTCTTATAAGAGTATAGGGCTAATATAACAGATTAATAAGAGAAAAGAAAATAGAAGTTTATGAACACGCATACCTCATTTATACATGGAAATTCCCTGGGGAAAATGAGTAACTCCCTGAGTTGGCTCAAACCATCAGCTTACATATTTTTATTTTCAGTGGAAGACAGATAAAAGAAAAGATGTGGCAAGGTCAGTTATGGGGAAATGACGAGGGAAAGTATGGCAAACAAGAATAAGGTTTGTTATACAGATTTAAGTCTGCACCTTCTCCACTGATAAGATTCTCTTATGATTTAGAGTCATCCCTTTCTTCTTGATACAACAAAGGAGATGCCCATACAGATGGAGATTTCCTTTACAAATGTAAATATCCTGTACAAAAGGGTAACTTCTGTCCTCAGGGATTCTTTGGTATCTACTCTTTCTCAAAATAATTGGCTCAAAATAACTCCTATACTGAAGAGGTCTGTATATTTTGAGAGGGCATACTCTACTACCCTTCATAACAATATCCCATATACTCAAGCTACAACTCCACAGAAAAATGTGGACACAGCTAGAAGTATATCTCATGAATAGCACCAGTTGGACAGTCAACTTCTGCTACTTCTACAAGCCCATATAATCTTCTTCCCCAGAAATTCAGATGCTGTTTTTGCAGAGAAGGGATTCAGAATTTGGAATACAGCATTTTGCCTAAAGAACCTGCGTTATTTAAAAGAGATGCATTAGTGTAGCCATGACAGAAAGCTAAAATTTAAATAGGGTAAATGCTGAAATAAACAGACATTCATTTAAGCCAGCACAGGGGATACTCCTAATAAGCCTCAGTGAAAAAGTATGTTTGAGCAAAGAACTAAGCAAGCTGAGGAACTGAGACATGAAAATAAGTGTGGGAGGAATATTCCAAAGAGAGAGAAGAGTAGGTACAAAGGCCCAAGGTGGGGGAAATGACTGGAAAGGTCCAGAAAGAGCAAGGAGACCAGGGCAACTAGAATGGCCTGAAGAGAGGGGGTGAGCTAAGAGCTAAGGTCATAGCAACAACAGAGGAATCAGCTCTTTTTAACTTTGGGGCCATTACAAGGACACTGGTTTCAATACTAAGTAAGAGTACATCATGAGAAATGCCAGGTTGGATGAAGCACAAGCTGGAATCAAGATTGCTGGGAGAAATATGAATAACCTCAGATATGCAGATGACACCACCTTTATGGCAGAAAGTGAAGAAAAACTAAAGAGCCACTTGATGAAAGTGAAAGAGGAGAGTGAAAAAGTTGGCTTAAAACTCAACATTCAGAAAACTAAGATCATGGCATCTAGTCCCATCAATTCATGGCAAATAGATGGGGAAACAATGGAAATAGAGATTTTATTTTGGGGGGCTCCAAAATCACTGCAGGCGATGCCTACAGTCATTAAATTAAAAGACATTTGCTCCTTGGAAGAAAAGTTATGACCAACCTAGATAGCATATTAAAAAGCAGATACATTACTTTGCCGACAAACATTTGTCTAGTCAAAGCTATGGTTTTCCAGCAGTCATGTATGGATGTGAGAGTTGGACTATAAAGAAAGCTGAGTCCCCAAGAATCAATGCTTTTGAAATGTGGTATTGGAGAAGACTCTTGAGAGTACCTTAGACTGTAAGGAGATCCAACCAGTTTATCCTAAAGGAAATCAGTCCTGAATATTCATTGGAAGGACTGATGCTGAAGCTGAAACTCCAACATTTTGGCCACCTAATGCTAAAAACTGACTTATTAGAAAAGACCCTGTTGCTGGAAAAGATTGAAGGCGGGAGAAGGGGATGACAGAGGATGAGATGGTGGATGATGACAGAGGATGAGATGGCATCACCAACTCAATAGACATGAGTTTGAGTAAGCTCTGGGAGTTGATGATGGACAGGGAAGCTTGGCACGCTGCAGTCCGTGAGGTCACAAAGAGTCGGACAGGACTGAGCAACTGAAGTGAACTGAAGAAGGAAGCACTTTAGATAGATGGACTACAGGAGTGATATTATCTGACTTCTAAGATCATCATTTTAGACTGTAAGAATTAAACAAGAAAGAGGCAAAGAGATTGTTGAAGAAGATACTGTGATAATTCAAATGAGAGTTGGTGGAGGCTTGAATCAGGATAGTTAGGGTGGAGAAGTAAGAACTTTAATTTGGGACATTTTTACCTTGAGGTACTGATCATGTGTTCAGGTTGAATCTGGACCTTCAGCTTTCAGATGGTACATATTTGAAGCTACCTGACTGGGTGAGCTCATCAAAGCAGTGAATGTAAAGGGAGAAAATAAAGTTAATCTAAGGATTAAGCCCTGAAGTAATTCTTTATTTGGAGGCTAGAGAGAAGAAAAAATAAGGAAAAAAAAAAATGCTATCCAGCAAAGTGGAAAGCAAACCAGGTAAGTGCTGCTATTGTGGAAACCAAGTAAGGAAAGACTTTCAAGGAGGAGAGAGATAGTATGAGGTCAAATCATACTGATAGGTCTAATAAGATGAAGACCATGAATTGATGGGATTTGGCTAGTAAGAAGTCATAGGTGAATTTACCAAGATCAGTTTCGCTGCAGTGATGGAGGTGACTGATTGGATGGAAATCAGGAAGAAAGTGGAGGATAACTGGAAAAGGCAAATATACACCACTCAAAATACTTTGCTGTAAAAAGTAGGGAGATGAGGAAATAGTCAATTAGGTATGTGGAGCCAAGCGTTTTTATCTTCATGACTAGAGAAATGGCAACATATTGTACATTGATGAGAACATCGCCCAAAAAAGAGGTGGAGAGAATTGCTGGACAGGGTGGGAGGAGATGACAGATACCTGGCAAGCAGAGCGGTTAGCCGTAAAAAGATGCCCAAACAGAAAGCAGGCAAGTCCTGACACGCTCACAAAACCTCATGAGATATAAAAGGGACTACAGACACTGTCACTTTAGTAATGAAATTGAAGAAAATTATTAGAGATTTCCAAACGCCAAGGAGGCCATGAAGCAAAGGGGTTTTAAGGCACAGACTAAGTCAGAAGACTGAGTCCAGCTCTACCATTCTAAACTCAGGCTTCTTTATTGTGAGAACTAAGTGTGATACTTCGCTAATCACAGTGTTACAGAGCTTAGCTGCGATTACTCAGCACCATCCATGCCCTCTCTTTCTTGGCCCGTGTGTTTCCATAATTCCTAGCTTTGGTTGCAAACCGGTATGGCTACGTGACTGAGCTCTGTATGTGTGAAAATGGGCAGAGTGATCAACATCACTTCCAGGCCTGGCCCCCTCTAACTTCTGTAACATTCTTCGTCGCTTCTGCTTCCCTCATCATTCTGTCAGCAAGTGATGCAGTGGAGGATTCTGAGGCCCTAGAAGATGGCAGAGGCATTAACCAGAATGAGAATGGATCCCTTCTGATTTGACATGAGCAAGAAACAAGCCTGAATTACATTAAGGCACTAAGATTCTTGGCTTGTTGATTAGAGGTGCAAGAATTAATTAGCTAATACAATGAGTCCTTAATAAATGTTAAGTATCAATATTAATGTGGTTAGCCCCAGACCACAGTGTTAATTGATGACAGAGGTCAGCAAACATTCAGGTTTTTAAGTTCCTAATGCTCTTACATGCTATGCACGAAATGATCCAATTTTTGTCCACTGTACCTAAGTTATTATCCCTTTCAGAGCATAAATCCTATCAGCTAGAAAAGAGAGAAGAGAGTTAGGTCTTGTCAGAACTCCCTCTATAAGCCATCTTATAATTACCTTAAGCAGCAAACTCTGTTGCTTTGGCTTTCTCCTTTTAAGTTGAAATGTAACCAAAAATAAATAATTGAGATTATGTACCACTGAATAAATCATATTATGAGTATCTGATCTACTGATGCAGAATACCTCATACTCTACAGTTTGTATCACAACTAGGTCACAAGAGAAAACACTCCCAGCTACCAATCTCTCAACTTTATGTGGACAGACACTGGTTGACATTTTTCAATTAGAAACATGATAATTGCTATGCTAAAATTTGCTTAATTCAAAATGAATCCAATTTTCTTTCTTATACCTTTCCACTTGTTTAATTGGAACATAACATTAGGAAAAAACTCTTTAATATTCAAGAAGTATATCTCAAATAGCATCATGTCATGAATATTCCCCACTGTAAAGTCATATTTCTGCTTTGACCTTGTTGTCATTGTTTTGTTACATAAATTATTCAGCCTGGTAGGTCTCACAGATTAAATACTCCAGAAACAAATTAAAACGCATCCCGGTAGCTTAAAAATGTCAAGGAAGTCTTCTTTTCTCCGAATACCTCTTGTCAAATGGGGTAGTGAACAATAACCCCACAAAACAGGCAAGATGATTTGTTTAGAGATCAAATTGCCAAGTGAAATAAGCATCTCTCTTCAAAAAAAAAAAAGACAACTTATAACTCATTTCTCATCGTTGAATTCAGTCAGGCATATGCAGCTTGCCCACTGACGTGTGGAAGAGAGAAACCAACACTCCTTGTCCTGCCCAACACCACGGGCTTTTTATAGTCAGGACATGCAGGCTTACAGAAGACATATTTTCCTCAGAAGAAGCCTGCTTGAGCTTTCTTTGCCCATAGAAGAGAGGTGCCAGGAAGACAAAAGAGTTCCTGAGCAGAGCTTTCCAGAAATATAATGGACTGCTAAGCCATGAGTCCTGTTACCGGAAGTTCTCACCTAGAAGCAGGACGCCCAATCACAGCAGAAAATAAAGAGTCCTTTAATTGAATCGAAGGCTCATTCAGTCATTACTTCAAGAAACTTCTATTAAGCCACTAATCTGAGGATAAGCACTAAGAATTCAATAATAAAAAGGCAATATCCCTTAAGAAGCTACTGGCACTCCCATAAAATTTTGACTGTGCCAGGAGCTGTTCTGAGTAAGTCTGAGCATTACAGGTATTAACCCATCTAATTCTAACACCACCTCTGTGAAGGTGGCCTTCTCATCACACTTATTTTATGGACCGTAAACTGAGATCCAGAAACTTAGCCAAGTTCATGGAGGACAAATGAGAATGGGCTGGGACACAGGCATCCTGATTCCGGGTTCATGCTTCATCTCCTGTGTACACTTCCTTATGCTCTGAGGCCCAGCATCCACCAGGAGAGACCAGCTGAGACCACCACAGTTCACACTCACAAGGGCAAGAGTAAAGGCATGTACAGAGTACAGGGACACACCTGTCCTCAGGAATTTTCAGACAGCTTTCAAATCTTTATGCCTTATTTTTAAATGGACAAGCTGAGTACAACCGAGAGAGAACAGAGTGAACTTTAGAGTTATGCAATTTATTCCAAATTAGGGAGATAGTATTGTTCATATATGGGCTTCCCTGGTGGCTTAGGGCTAAAGAACCCACCTGCCAATGAGGAAGACACGGGTTTGATCCCTGGGTTGGGAAGAGTCCCTGGAGAAGGAAATGCCAACCCACCCCAATACTCTTGCCTGGGAAATCCCATGGACAGAGGACCCTGATGGGCTACAGCCCCTGGGGTCTCTAAAGAGTTAGCCATAGTCATACTGACAACAGCAACGATTGCTCTTATATGTAGCAGAGCCCATACCCTTGTGAAGAAGGGAATCTAGCCTTCCCACTGCATTAACACCACTCTTTCACCTTGCAGAAGTGCCCTACAGCGCTAAAGTCATCTATGAACTCTGTTGCTGTCTAGTCAGGCCTCTTTCCACTAAAATCAGGAGAAATAGCTTCATGAGGCCATGAGTTCAGGATTTAAAAAAAAAATTAAATAGTTAATTTAAGCTCTTAGAGTCATTTTGACATTAAAATGAATTAACCTCAAGACCATTATGATCAGCCATATAGGAAACAATATATTAGATTCTCTAACAAATCAATTCCCCTTAAATACAGTTGATTCTGAGGTTCTTGTTATTGTCAGCCTACCTGCAAAATGTATAAATGGTAAAGCCTGTCCAATGAGGCTTCAGTAAATATCCCTAATATATTCACACTCCATCTTTTTCTTTTGCAAGGCTGTCACATATTCTGATAAAAATTGATCTGCATTATTCAGTTCTTCCAAAACTTCACTCCTCCTTAAAGATGGCTGCGAGTAGTGATTTAGAGATACAGGCAACAAGTTTGTTGGTCTTTTTGCTTCACAAATAAACCTCTCCACTTAAGAATAATAATTACCATGGTAACCCTAACAGCTTAGGAATCATTCAAGCAGGCAGTTTCTAGGGCGAAAAAAAAAAATCTCACCATTTCTGACGTTCCTTTAACCCTTCAAGATTCAGTGTCCATTTTCGCATGGCAAGGTCAATTTGATTAAACTTTTAAAATCAAAATAGATGCAACAGCTTTTCAGTGGAGGCATCAGGAGGAGATGGACACAAACAGATAGAGAAATACTATTTTTAATAGTAAGCTGATCACATTTAAAGACGTATAAGCCAAATATGGCATTTGAAATGACATTTGCCTCCCACACAGGGGCACTTGCACATCTCAGCTCTGAGATGAGGGTCTGAGTGATAAACAGCACTGTCGGTCTGCAGTCAGTGGGGAGGCTGTACCGCAAGCCCTTCAGCCTCCTCTTCTTTTCCTTGTGGAGCATAAAACTCAGATTATCAGGAAATGAACAATCCAGGTAGCATGATTTAGCTGTAATTGTACCTCTGGACCGGAAGTTGAGGCTAGACCAGGGTCGCACGACTTCTCTCTGTGCTTTTTCCTCTTCCCTTTGCTTAATATGGCATTTTGCCAGCAGAGCCAATGAAAGCCTGAAAATTTGCTGCACGTGCAGTGTAGTAGGAGCAAATGCACACCTCCCAGCAAAGTACAATTCCTACTGAACTAACACCAAACTGGATTTATACAACCACACTGGAATAATGGACTCTCAGCTAATCTCATGGACTATGCACAAAATCTTAAAAACATCATATACTTCCTAGCATTGCTTATTAGTGGTTAGAGAAGAAGGAATTCTCAATCTGAATCCCTCTCCAGTAAAAACTGCATTCTGTCAGTGCAAATGAAAAGCCCGTTAGAGCACTCTCAGAGGAAGAAATGGAAAATTATACTGTCCACATACAAGTGCGTTCATCTTTCTCCGAGAAAACCTAAGCTTGATTCGTGCGCCTCCTTCATTAATATCTCCGAATATGTTTTTTTCTCTTTTTACTCCATTGTTTGCAATTTCATTATATGATTTAAGTTGCATTGTCTCTGAGCAGTAGAGTTCATCTGGTGAATTTGTTCTGTCAGTAAGCTTACTTCTTTGTGTGTGTCTATTAAAATTTTAACAAAAGTTTCACTAGTAGGCAAGCCAGCAGTATTTTCAGAGAATTATAAATATTTCGTACATGCTCTTTGTGACAATGAAGATGGAGAGCAGGAAGGTAAAACATGGAAGGATACAATAAGCACAATTTTCTAACAAAGATTTGACGATGATTAACATTATTATTATTATTATTTTATGAGCGTTTCCTTCTTCAAGGTAACCTCTCCAGAAGAAAAAGAAAATGTATTAAGAGGAACAGCCAGGCAATTTTTCCCTCACAACCCCTTTATCTTCCCATCAAATCTTGACGCACATACAGTGCGATGAGCCTCTGAAAATAATGGTTTGTGGCCTTGGTAACTGAAGGCAAGAGGCAATATAACCATTGCCGAATCTCATGATGGGAATGAAATAAACTTCTGTCACTACATTTTATCTCTTTCCCAATCCTTTCTCACCTTCAAATCATTCTTCATTTTCAGCCTTTAGCATTACACTTCATTATTTCTTCTTTCCAAAAATGTTACACCAAGGTCTACAGCCAGGGGAAGAGCTTCAAGAAGACTAAACAAGATTCTTTTCAAAACTGCTTTAGGCAGTTTTTTAGTTCCCCTGGTTCGGATCTTGGAAGCTTCAGTGACATTGAATTCATGACACCAACCGAGACTGTTTTAATTTTCACATTGAGATAAAGACAGTGTAATAATATCACCGTCTCCACATGACCCGAAAGTCCTGAGATTGGCATCCAATCCTCCTTATTGTCATCTCCTAGTCCTCCCCTACCCTCTAATAACATGTTTTTCTTTATTCATAAATATTATTATCTCTGCTATCTTGAATGTAGTGAACTAAAGTGATTTCAAACTCTCACGGAAAGCTGGGTGTCTTTTCAGTGTCTCCAGCAGCCCTCAACTGTCGAAGCACCAAGTAAGTTTACACTTTCAGATCTCTTTTCCTTCTCTCTTCCAGAGTGCCGAAACTTCCCAGTTAGAGGCCATCCTTGGGTATGAACAGTAAGCCTTTCTCTCTTAAAATGTAACTGACTCAGGGAGGAAAAAGGCATTAAGTTAGTTATCTACAATGGGCTACGTAAATTCCTGCATTTGAACTCATTCTCTTCCCCTGACATGTAGCTTAAATAGAGTATCCAGGGAAGAGCATTTATTATTGGCAAAGATTAATAAGGCTATTGTGCCTATTTCAGAGCACTGAACGTTCTCAGGGGAAAACACTGTTAGGGGGAAAACCTCCATGAGAACTATAGGGGGATCATGGAGATAATTTTGCAAGCAAAGAGAACAAAGACCCAGGATGGACATGAGATGGAGATGAAACTAAAGAGGCTCAGTTCCTCTTTTTGTTACCCAGGACCATGGGGGTACACCAGGACACTACATAAAGCCCCTGTGGACATACTCTTCAACTAAACCTTCTATCCTGGGACCTGTAAATCCTCTATCCTAATTATCACATTGCTGAAATGATTTCCCAATTACTAGAACTATAAGACTTATTGTTAGATCTTCCTGGTGGCTCAGGCGGTAAAGTGTCTGCCTGCAATGTGGGAGACCCGGGTTCGATTCCTGGATCGGGAGGATCCCCTGGAGAAGGAAATGGCAATCCACTCCAGCACTCTTGCCTGGAAAATCCCACGGACAGAGGAGCCTGGTGGGCTACAGTCCATGGGGTCGCAAAGAGTCGGACACGACTGAGCGACTTCACTTTCACTTTCAAGGAACATGGATAAATATATACAATATACATCTGTAAATATATATGCAAATACATATAATAAGTGCAGCATCAGACTGACATTGACATGGGGCTCTTCTTGACTGTTTTCTTTTGCCTTCACCTGACTGGCTTCCCCCTAAGTTAGAGGCTGTATTATTCCAAAGTTTTCTGCATCCAAAAAGAAAGTCAATAATCATACTCAGATTATTTATCTGAGTATAAGTAGTTATATATTATGATCATACTCAGCTTGTGTCATGAAGGGATGAAGAAAGTACACGTGAAGAGAGTGATGCCGCATACACTAGAGTACCATCTATTCTTAAGACAGATGAAAACATGTATTCAAATAAAGCTGAAGAAAAATGAATTTAAAAAAGAAAAAATGGGAAACTATGTGAGGGGCACATACAGACTCCTCATACTATCTTTGCCTCTTTTCTGTAAATCTACAATTATTTTAAAATAAAATTTTATTAAAAGAACAGAAGGGGGGAAAAAAAGATAAAAACAAGATGTAGTGGAAAAGAAAGAAAAGCAGAAAGAGAAAGACCATAATATTAAGACTGGGTGATGAGTAAGGATGCGTTGGAGAAGGAAATGGCAACCCACTCCAGTGTTCCTGCCTGGAGAATCCCAGGGACGGGGGAGCCTGGTGGGCTGCCGTCTATGGGGTCACACAGACTGAAGCGACTTAGCAGCAGCAGGTGAGTAAGGAGAGACAGCTAACTTTTTTAAAGAGTTCTCACTCTCTCCAGGCACTGAGGTAGGCGCCTTCTTTGCTGTTGTTCAAAAATTCTGACATCATTCTTATGCGGTAGATATTATTATTGTCATTTTAAGATAAAGCATGTTATGACTCTAGAGGATAAAAATGTATCAAGATCACACAGGCAGGAAGCAATCCAGCTAGAATTTGCTTCACTGTGTCCTAGATTCTAATTCTAAATCTTCTAATATAACACTGTATATCAATTATACTTCAACAAAAATAAAATCTTTAAAAAAGAACTCTGAACTTTTCCTCAGGTCCACTTTCACCTCTTAATGTTCCCTGCAGCCTTTGCCTTTGCTGGACAACTATTTGATAGACAGGTATCCAATCAAACCTTCCTCCTATTCAGTTGATGTTATTTTTTCCTTCGGCATAAGATAAGCTGTCCTTGTGAAACACCCAGGTCTGTGTTTAACTTCTTAAGGCAAGGAGTTCAAGGAAAACCCAGCTGAGGTACCCAACCCTCAGTGCTGTGATAGTTGCATTTTATATCAAATAGTCTTCTAATATTCTCTTTGACAAGTAGAATCCACACTCCCTCCTGTTAAATTGTTAATGGCTTCCCTCGTGGTTGGCTTCTGGTTCTGATTTCATCATAATTTAGACTCCTTATTTTATGTCAGTAAAATTGTCTAGAATAACATCACGGCCCTTGACTAGAAGCCCTTGATGTATCCAAGAAACAAGGTGTATGCTCATGTAAGAGTACCACTGTCTCTCTTGCTCTTTCATTTGTATCTCTCCCTCTCCCTGGCTGTTTTTGTTTTTATTTTTGCCCTCTTTTCCCCCCCCCCATTCTGCTTGTAATATTTCTATTGCTTATTAAAACACACGAAAAGAATCCATAATGGACTCATGTTATTTGTTGGGAGATATTCCAAAAGGATGTATCTGATCTCAAAACCTTGAGTTGCAATTCAGTGATGTATTTTAGTATAGATTTCTGTGCTGTTGTTCTATAAATGTTAAGTTATCTCAACCTCTGGGAAAGACGGAAAATACTCAGCACCACACAACATACCTTTTCTGTCTGGTGCTTTAAGTAGTTTTTTGGTTTGTTTGTTTTATATATATATATTTAATGCTTGAAAGAGTCTGCTCAGACAATGACTTATTTCAACTGAAGTATACAAATTCCTCCAGTTTTCACAAAAAGCATCCATATTTGGGAGTGACCTTCTATAAAACACAGCACAGGAATTCTTCATTTCTCTCAACATTCTCTCAAAGGTGGATGTTATTTAACAGGAAAGATTCTATTCTTCAGATATTCTGGTAACTACTAGAGTTGATGCAGGATACTCAAAAAATCTGTTCCTCTAAAACACAGATTAACAGTGCTCTTCTCAGACTCAATATGTCTAAACCCATAATGCCACACTCTGAGACAAGACAAAAAACATAAAATTACTGTATAATTTGTCCTTGCTTCTTTCCACCAGTTTGTCTGTAATAGGCATATTTGCCCCACAAGGTTGCTCACATATAGCTTGCCACTGAAGTTCATGTTCTGGAGTTCTCTTTGATAGCAAGTTTAGATGGCTGCAAGACAAGGCCATCGCTTCCCTTGTGGCTCAGCTGGTAAGGAATCCGTCTGCAATGTGGGAGACCTGGGTTCGACCCCTGGTTTGGGAAGATCCCCTGGAGACGGGAAAGGCTAACCCACTCCAGAATTCTGGCCTGGAGAATTCCATGGACAAAGTCCATGGGGTCGCAAAGAGTCGGACACGACTGAGCGACTTTCACTTCACTACACAAGGTGACCATACAGCTGGTCCTCTAAATCAGGACATTTTTGACAGTGAAACTATAAGCTATTAATAATACATACTAGGAAAACTTGTACAAACTAACATTGTCCTAGGTTAAGTTGAGATGTAATGTCATTTTGTTCTCTGGTATAATTATTAATAGTATATTCTTTCACTCTCAAAGGGTCACCATTTGAAGTAAGAGGTTAAATTAGTAGTTCTCAAGCTTTTTGGTCTCAACTACTTAACCGTATTAAAAATTAATTAGGACCCACCCAAAATAGCTTCTGTTTATGTGGATTACATCTCTCAATATTTACATGATTAAAACTGAGACATTTAAAAAATATGTATTTATTACTTTACTTAGAAAGAAAAATAAATGCATTATATGCTTACATAAATAGTTTTACAAACTCTATTTTCCAAAATCAATTAGGGAGAAGGTGTATTGTTTACATTTTTGGAAATCTCTTTAATGTCTGGCCTAATAGAAGACAGCTGGATTCTCAGAGTTGCTTCAAGATTCAATCTGTTGTAATATCACATGTTATATAGCTTCTGGAACTCTCATGAGAAATGAGAGTAAAAAAAAAAATATCTTGGTATTACTAAGAAAATAATTTTGTCCTTGCAGACTCCCTGTTTACACTTTGAGAACTGCTGGATTATGTCATCTCTTCACTTTTAGGCAGGAGAAAGCTACTTCACAGAGCTTCCTAAAACTGGCAAAACCACACGCCTTTTCTTCTTGTTTTCTCAGCTAGGATACAAGTCCCATTAGTCTTCAGTTACTCACTTTCTCTATACCGTTTATGTTTTCACTTTAATGTAGTTTCCTGCAGAAAGTCTCTCCTGATCTCCAAGAGACTAACCTAGAATCGCTGCTAAATAGTTTTGAAGGAATAGTGTGCTTTCTTCCTCCAAGTATTTACTGATATTTCACATCACTGCTGATGGAAATAACTGTCTACTTCACAGACTGTGACTTCCCTGGTGACTCAGACGGTAAAGCGCCTGTTTACAATGCAGAAGACCTGGGTTCGATCCCTAGGTCGGGAAGATCCCCTGGAGAAGGAAATGGCAATCCACTGCAGTAGTATTGCCTGGAAAATCCCACGGACAGAGGAGCCTGGTAGGCTACAATCTATGGGGTCGCAAAGAGTCGGACACTACTGAGACAGCTGGGTCTCTGTCCTTCTCAACACAGTGCCTTAGGCTACTTGGGCATCCTGACCTCTCTCCATCCTTCTCAGTGCTGTGCTCCTTCCACCAGAATAGCGCTTGACACAGAATAACAGCTTAATGAATATTTCATGTTCAAATTACTTGTTGAATGAACCAATTAAGGGTATGCCTAACATTCATATCCTAAAAGCCAGAGCATCCATTTGTGATTGGGCAGAGATGAGGTTACTGCCTGTGACAGAAGAAAACTTAATGTCTGTATTTCAATAATTAATTAATTAATTAGAAAACCTTAAATTTCTGACATAAATCTCATAAGTTTGGCATAAGTTTTACTAAACACTAGGATACAAACCTAGTTATAATAAGAGCAAAGTAAAGGTAAAACAGGAGGGAAGGGGAATGAAACAGGAGGGAAGCGGGCAGGGTACAACCTTTAAAAGAATAGCTTAGCCATGTTCTTTCCTGTTGTTTAGTCACTAAGTCACATCCAACTCTTCAAAACCCCATGGGCAGTAGCTTGGCAGGCTCCTCTGTCCATGGGATTCTCCAGGCAAGAATACCAGAGTGGGCTGCCATTTCCTTCTCCAGCGGATCTTCCTGACTCAGGGACTGAACTTGGGTCTCCCACACTGGCAGGTGTATTCTTTGCCACTGAATCACCAGGGAAGCTCAACATAGCCATAAGACATGACAAAAAATGGCTAGAACTAGCTAGCTCCAACATGGCGCACTGTTTGGCTTTTAGTAGACCTTGGTGCCTCAGTCATCTCTGATTCTTTATGGCCCCATGGGCTGTATCCTGCTGGGTTCCTCTGCTTAAGGGCTTTTCCAGCGAAGACTGTTGGCGTGGGCTGCCATTTCCTGCTCCAAGGGAGTCTTCCACACCTTGAGCCTTATTACATGCTTGTGCCTGCCTTCTAAGTCTCTTCAGTTATGTCCGACTCTTTCTGAGTCAACGGACTGTAGCCCGCCAGGCTCCTCTGTCCATGGAATTCCCCAGGCAAGAATACGGAGTGGGCTGCCATACCCTCCCCAAGGGATCTTCCCAACCCAGGGATTGAACCCACATCTCTGACCTCTCCTGCACTGGCAGGCAAGTTCTTAGCCACTAACACCACCTGGGAAGCCCATTATATGCTTACTGTAATACATTAGCTAAATGACATACTCACCAGCACCATGACAGTTCAGAGTTAATCGTAAAAGGCCAAAAACTGGATGGTGGCCCAGTTCCTGGAAATCCTCACTCTTTCCTCCAAAATAGCTGGAATAATCCTCACACTCGTTAGCCTATGAGACTGCCCAAGCCATAAAAACTAACTGTGCCATATTTTTGTGCCTTTCATCTGAGATGGACAACACTCTTGTCTGTGGAGTGTGTTTCTCCCAAAGCCTCTCTCCTTCTGAGATGGCTCAAGCTCCATCTGTGGAGTGCATTCTCTCGAAAAAAAAAAAAAAATGCACTTCTTACCTATCTCTTTGTTTCTCACTGAATTCTTTCTGTGATGAGACATGAAGAACCCGAACTTCATTAAGTCCTGAGATCAGGTATATGATCTCAATTAAATGACAGTGGGTTCAAGTCCCAGTCTGAGTTGCATGGTTTCAAAGACAGACTAAAGTTTGCAGAAGTGATAAGACTTGGCTACTCCAAAAGCTTTCATGAATATAAAGCAGCCTGGTTGCAGGATGAACTTAGTACTTATCTTGCTTACATTACACAGTCCTTTGCTATCTCATCCTCAGGGAACTCCTTCTCTTCTGAATTTCTAAAAATACCAGGTGTTTCATATCCTATGACTCTTTTCAGATAAAGCCCATATATTGCCATTTTTCATGAGCTCTGTAATATTCTTTACTGGATGATAAGTTTGAGAGCTTATTCTATGTGTCTTATAATTTTTTATCTACCCAAAATACCTGTATAGGAAAACATCTTGCACACAGTAGGCACTGACAAATAGGTATGCAGGATGCAGAGGTATACCTTAGTAGAACATAAATTGTATCAAGTTTACCTTATTTTTTAAAAAGCAAAAACAAAATTGCTATGTGAACTACACAAAAGTCTGAAGATTAAAAAAAAAAAAGAAAAACAAGTATTCTTGGAACCCTGCTAGGTATCCTGACTGGGACCCTTTGTGATGAATTCTAACCTTTAGCAACTTTGATACCCATGAGTATTCATGAGGAAACAGAGCTCCAATTCCACAGTACATTCTCAGCCTCAGGGTTTAGCCCATCTCATCCTCTTTGAGTTATGGGTCCCTGTTCTTTTACTCAGATTTATGAATTCAGACAGCATCACAGAAGGCAGGTACAACACATAAATCAAACAGCACAGGCCCATGGGACAAGCCGCAAAATTGTCATTGTCCCTCTGCACACCTCACAATGTCAGGGTGAGGATGTGTCTAATAGTTTAGAAGCTGGAAACAGTTACTGTGACTCATTAAGTGCCTAGCTTTTTTTTATGTGGATCTCATTTAGGCACATGAAAAAGACTGATCATATATTTCTGCACTCAATAAATTTACAGCCTAACTGCATAATGTGGTAATGTTTGTTAGAAAATGGTGTTGAGTACATCATTCTCCAAATTTCCTTCCATTTCGAACATTGTACAATTCAGTAAGATAATATTTTAAATGTTTGACATTGTTTGATATCAGTGACCTTGAGGACATTAAAGACCAAATTTCCCATCAAAAAATAATAACATTCAGTAGTTTTCAATGGATCTCCACTGTTCAGACAACAAACAGTGATAAGTGTTAGCAAAGAAAAGTATTATCTTTACACTAACAGATTTTGAATGATCTATATGAAGGTAACACCATATAAGTATGGTAGAGTTAACTGGTTTTTCATCAATAGCTCATTTTCCCACTTATGTTTTTTGTTGTTTTGACTTTTCTTGTTTTATTTAAACTTTTTATTTTATATTAGAGTATAGCAGATTATGGTCAACCATTATGGTCAACAAAAGAGTCCAAAATGCAGTACTTGGATACAATTTCAAAAATGACAGAAAGATCTCTGTTCATTTCCAAGACAAACCATTCAATATCACAGTAATCCAAGTCTATGCCCCAACCAATAACACTGAAGAAGCTGAAGTTGAATGGTTCTGTGAAGACCTACAAGACCTTTTAGAACTAACACTCAAAAAATATGTTCTTTTTCATTCTAGGGGACTGGAATGCAAAAGTAGGNGGATGGCATCACCGACTCGATGGACATGAGTTTGGGTGAACTCCGGGAGTTGGTGATGGACAGGGAGGTTGGAGTGCTACAATTCATGGGCTCGCAAAGAGTCAGACTCAACTGAGCGACTGAACTGAATTGATAGCAGATTAACAATGCTGTAATAGTTTCAGGTGCGTGGCGAAGCAACCCGGTCATATACACATATGGTTTTAAAGCTGTACTTGAGAACTAATTGCCCAGACAATAGGTATTTACAAGTCCAAGTTCGCCTTACATTTATGTGGCAAACAGGATAAAGCCATTCAACTGTGGTCAATGAAATCAGAGCACAAAGGACATACATCACTTCTAGAATTACTTCATGGCAAATAGATGGGGAAAAATGGAAACAGTGGCATATTTAACTTACTTTGGTTCTTTAATCTAATTGGTTCATCCACCACTTTACTTTGGTGGATGCTGACTGCAGCTATGAAATTAAAAGACACTTGCTCCTTGGAAGAAAAGCTATGACAAACCTAGACAGCATATTAAAAAGCAGAGACATCACCTTGCCAGCAAAGTCTGTCTAGTCAAAACTTCAGTTTTTCCAATGGGCATTAGTTTGAGCAAATTCCGGGCTACAGTGAAGGATGGGGAAGCCTGGAATGCTGCAGTCAATGGGGTTGCAAATAGTAGGACAGGACCTAGTGACTGAACAACAACAGTAACGATCCTTAACGCTCTCTTTCTTGACACTCAAGAGCAATCTCAGAAACCACACGATGCAGATAACCGAGCCTCCGTCTGCCTGGGGCCCAGAATGACTATACCAGGCAGAGCTTTCTTCCCTCTCCCTGAATAACCTACCTTACTCCCAACCACTAATCACTAAACTTTGAATGAGAAACATGCTTCTATTTATAAGCAGTTGACATTTCAGAGTTTTGTAAATTATACAGCAGCTACTTCTACTGCAGCCAGTGAAACTGAGCTTGCATTATTTCTTTCAAAATGAACCACAAAGTATTATTTTCTTTAGAACTGTTAAGAATGTGTCCTTTCTCTTCCTCTGAATCTTAACATAGGTGCACACTTGTGAAAAGCAACAGAATGTGTTTTGGTTGAAGGGTTAAACTTTGTTATAAGTGCTGCTGCTGCTAAGTCGCTTCAGTCGTGTCCGACTCTGTGCGACCCCATAGAAGGCAGCCCACCAGGCTCCGCACAGATACTTAAATATTAAATTCTAAAAAGAATTTAATAATGACAGAGAATGAGGTCATGCAGAAGACATTTCTACTGCATCCATGATAATTAAAAAAAAAAAAATCCCTAGAAGAGTTAGACACAGCGTAGATGTCATGCAATTTGAAGTAACTACATTTTCCACCAGGATCTTCCTGTCATTTCAATTAAACTGACTGTTCATGTTGGTAAAAATGAAATTTGGGGTAACAACCTTCCCTTGTCATTTCTATTATTTTGAAAGGTGAAAAATAACTTTTGGAATGCTCTATTTTTCAGGAATGCTCTATTTTTCAACTAAAATTGTTTTCACAGCTCGGCAGAAAAATGAGGGCCCCTCAGCTCTACAGTAGTTTCAGGACCTGCAACCAGTACCCATCACTCTTTCCCTCTCTGGCTGGGTAGTCTAAACACATTCACATAGCCCTATAGTAGTTCTGTTTTCATCTTCTTATTCTCACTCATAATTTGCCCACAAGGATTCAGTTTCAGGTTTGTATCTTTTTTCTAAACTCATACTGCTTCTCTGCCTTTCCTTCTAAAATACTTGAAATTTGGGGATTTAGTACCTCCTTGAGTTATTGCTGTTGCAGAATGTTACCAAGCTTCAGTTTTACTTATGCTATCACACTCTTTATTACTTTACCATCTCACATTCACTTTCTTTATTGGCTATACTTTGTGTTATAATTTATAGACATTAGAGTCACTAAACATTGCTTTCCTTCTTTGTGCCAGTTATATTCTCTTGCAATCCCTTTCTGTTATTATTACACTCTTATCATATGATAGTATTGAACTATACAGTTTCTTCAAAGAATTCATGGGGGATTTAGCAAATTGTTTGAAGAAATTAATTATTCTACATTTCTTCCAGAAATATCAATCTACTAATTATTCCTTGAAAAGAAACTCTAGTTGTTCTAACTCAAACTACCAAGTCTGAGATTCAACTATTATGTCTTAGACTCATATTGAATGTGTTTAGCCCTACATGATCATCTTATACTTTCATGAAAGCTATTTGATACCCAATTGATATTAAATTTATGTTCTTGAGTTTCTAATTTTTGCTTTTTTGAGGATGTGGAATTTTTCCATTTCTAGCCATGTGACACCAATTCCATTTTTCATTTCTCTCCGTGCTTAACTGTTCAGTTCACTTTAGTCGCTCAGTTGTGTCCGACTCTGCAACCCCATGAACCGCAGCATGCCAGGCCTCCCCATCCACTGTGAAATAATACAGAAATTCTTGGCATAAATTCATCTGAGTTTAGTGCCTTCTTCCTATATCCTTACATGATCTGATCAAAAATGTGAAGGTCTTTTTCTTAAATGAAAGTAAAAAGAGCTGAGTGGGTTTTCTGTCCCCCGTTGTTTTTGTTTTTTTAAAGGTTCGGTTTATGTGACAGCATTTTATTATCATTATATTGATTCAACGAAATCTATCTAGTGTTTTTCAAGTCTAGAAGTTAAATGACCAAAGAATGAGATAAGCAAAGATATATGTTTATAAAGCCAAAGAAGGAGAATATTTTAAAACCCACTGTCATCACCCTTGCCTGGGTTTTACTCATAGTCCTTCCAAGGCAGTCTCACTAACAATATATTCCATGTGCATGCCCACAGCTGTGCGTCCTTAGGACTCTCAGGAGTAAAGGTCGGTGAACTTCAACTACACTTGTACTCAGTTAGCACCTGCCTACTTGCATTTTATTTTGCTTGCTTTTTTCAGTTTCAGTGAAATTTCTCTCTCAAGAGATTTAACTGATTTTAGATCAAAACTTTGAAAAAGGTTGATGTTGTAATGCTTCTGAGTATAGCTTAAGGTCTTTAAATTTGATATCTTTCAAAGATTTTCCTGGGATCTAAATTTCTCTTCAATGTGAAAGATGTATTCCATAAACAGAGGCGTTTTCAACTTTATGGCTTGCAGTTCCTTTAGAACTACATCATGTTCAAAAGCACATTTTGATTTTGGTTTTACATTTCAGCCAGGCTCACTGCTCTCTATTACACCCCATACTCTGTGCAAGCTACTTCAAAGTGTCCATGGGAAGGGAGAAAGCCTTTCATACTCTCTTTAAGAAATTAATTCATAAGGGAAAATGAATATGGAAACCTATGAATACAATGAGTAGGAGAGAAGTTTTCCAGTTGATGTTCCGGGACATCATACAATAACACTGGCCTCTGTAATCTCAGGGTTCTTGTTTTTCATTACTTCCTACTGCTGTTTACACACCTGTTTTCACTTGTTTTGTCATCGTTTTCAGAACAACAAAAATATACTGTTTTTCTCATTTCACCCAATATGTTAAATTGAGGATCTGTTTCAGCAGTTCACAGGAAAAACAAGAATGACTTTCTACGTTTCTTCCTAAACAGGGTCCTAAAGCAGCTTTACGCATGGCAATAATTTCCTCAGTGATTACATATTAACTGTGAAAGCAATTATTAAAGATTTCATTTCTCAAAAACAGACTGCTTCTAGGCTTGCAATTTATTTTAATTGAAGGCTGAGAGACTCGCTGGCTGGAAAACAGTTCATGTGGGTCTAAAAAATGGATACAAACCCAAATGCTCACAGAGGTCAGACAGGGAACAGAAACAAGTGAAGCAGACAGGGTGAATTCGGCAGTAAGCTGAGCAATAAGGCTCAGGCCTTATCTAAGGAGGTGCTCCGGCTGCTGAGATCTGGCTAGCCCATGGATGCCTTAAGGGATTTAGATTTCTGTTTCCGGATCTTCCAGTATTTTAAAAGATGCCAGGAACTTGGATTTTTATGTGAAACATTTTGCTTTTCAAACGCTGGCAACCAACTCAAAATATTTTTAAAACCTTCTGCTCACCAAAAGAAAAAAAAAAAAAAAGGAACAGAAACATACTGGAGGACAGATTGGGCCTGGACATTACCATTTCACAACCTGTGTTCTAAGTGAAAAAATGAGTCTTCTTTATGTAGAAACAAGCTTTTGCTTTTTTGTTATGCTTTCATTCTCTTTTATTGCGTCTTTCTTCCATTCCATTCCCCAGTGTGTCACTACTGAAAAAATTCAATAGGAAACCAAGAGACTATCTTTATACAGAATTATATGTATACATGCATATATGGTTTTAGAGTCCAGAGAGGAGAAGGAAGCAAGTGTTTACTTTTTCAGAAATTCTGGGGTAGGAAAACTGCCTGAACTTCTAGAAAGAGACACTGAGGAGACACCTGAGCGTGAAGTTCAGCACACTCCTTTGACGTAGGCTGGAATCTGGAGTTACTGCCAAACAACCGCCCCTGGACAAGCCTCTGTGAACAAACAGGAAAATGACTCACCACAGACAACCAGGAGTGGAAACTTCCTCGAAGACAACTTGTGCCCAGAGAGCGGCAGCTTTTCACGCATGCTCGAAAAGGGCAATTTTGACGCCCCATGTCCCTCTTGCGGTGGCAGGACTGAGCATGCCCGCCATCTTTGAAGTGCTGGGCGCAAAGGCGTGGGTGGGCGGGGCAGATGGAGTGCACGTGATCCCTGCACACCCGGGCTGGCAGGGCCTTCTGCAACACACTCGCGTCTCACCGCTGGATCCCAATCCTCTCCACATTTTAGGGTCCAGCTCCCACTCCTGGGGAGCGAACTATTATGGCTCCTGACTCTTGCTTCAGCTTCCCTCTGCTGCAGTATAAGCCCCAGTAAAGCTTTGCCTGAAATTCTGGGACAGCCCTTCCTCTATTTTATTGATTGAAGAGTCCAAGAGCACAGATCACTAAGACTGTCCTTTTGAAGGAAGGCCATACAGGGTGAATATGGGTGGATCTGTGAGTTTATAGTAGTTTACGGCATTGTATGTGTTCTGATTACTTTGCACGGTCAGTTCAGTCACTCAGTCGTGTCAGAGTCTTTGTGACCCCATGGACTGCAGCACGCCAGGTCTCCCTGTCCATCACCAACTCTCCGAGCTTGCTCAAACTCCTGTCCATGGAGTCGGTGATGCCATCCAACCATCTCTTCCTCTTTCATCCCCTTCTCCTCCCACTTTCAATCTTTCCCAGCATCAAGGTCTTTTCCAATGAGTCTGTTCTTTGCACAGTACTCGAGACAATTTATTCTGGTGTGGAATTCAAAAAAACTTCCCCTCTGTGGAATTCAAAACCTCTTCTGACTTTTTTCCCCCTCTACCTTTTAAATCTTCATTTCAGAGATGTCCTAATTATATGACTTTGGCATTATTTCCTGTATGTGTGAAAATTTTCACAAAGCCCAAAAAGAATGACTGGTGGTGGCTTAGTTGATAAGTCGTGTCTGGCTCTTGCGACCCCATGGACTGTAGCCTGCCAGGCTCCTCTGTCCCTGAGATTTTTCCAAGCAAGAATACTGGAGTGGATTGCCATTTCCTTCTCCAGGGGATCTTCCCAACCCAGGGATCGAACCTGGGTCTCCTCCATTGCAGGCAGTTTCTTTATCAACTGAGCTATGAGGGAAGCCCAAAAGAATGATTAGGTAGTCGCAACTCTAGTTGATTTTCCTTCTTTCTCAGGCATTAGAAATTATATATGATGTTTACTAGATGCCACTTACATGATACAAAATAGAGTTAGATTAAATTAACATACTATTTTTCTTTATATTCCTGTCAGGTTTTTTTTTTTTTTTCTGTTAACATAAGAAAAAAATAAAACAATAACATCAGTTAATTAAATGTGTATACTCCTGTGTGCACGTGCAGTCTCAGTAGTATCCAGCTATTTGCAACTCTGTGGACTGTAGCCCGCCAGGCTCCTCTGTCCATGGGATTTCCCAGGCAAGAATACTGGAGTGGGTTGCCATTTTCTACTTCAGGGGATCTTCCCCACCCAGGAAATAATCTTTGGGGGAAAATATCTTTGTCAGCTTTTTTTGGGTACCTATTAATTATTATATTCTGCCCGCCTCCCGTAAGTATTTTGGGTAGTGTAAGGACAGCTTTACATGTGAAATGAACAGCTAGCTTACACATAATAGCTTGTACTTCCTGCTTCCCAACTTCTATGTTGCCCCACCCTCCTCAGGAAGTTTTTAAATTACTAGCCTAATTATTTTACAGATCTGTTCAGATTTTCTATTTCTTTTGTGTCAGTTTCAGTCATTTATGTCTCTCTATGGTTTTGTCTAGTTCATCCACATTATCTAATTTGTTAGTAGTCAGTTGTTTGTAGTTCCTTATAATCCTTTTCGATTGTTTTTGATTGAATTGATGACTTTTGAACTATGGTGTTGGAGAAGACTTTTGAGAGTCCCTTGCACTGCAAGGAGATCAAACGAGTCAATCCTAAAGGAAATCAGTCCATAATATTCTTTGGATGGACTGATCCTGGGAAGCTGAAGCTCCAATACTTTGGCTACCTGATGCAAAGAACTAACTCATTTGAAAAGACCCTGATGCTGGGAAGGATTGAAGGTAAGAGGAGAAGGGGATGACAGAGGATGAGATGGTTGGATAGCATCACCAACTCGATGGATATGAATTTGAGCAAGCTCAGGAAGTTGGTGATGGACAGGGAAACCTGGTGTGCTGCAGTCCGTGGGGTCACAAAGAGTGGGACATGACTGAGCAACTGAACTGAATAATCCTTTTTATTTCTGAAAAGTTGTTCATGATGTACCCCCTTTTAGCCCGGATTTTAATCATTTGAGTCATCTCCTTATTTTCTTAGCCCAGCTAAAGGTTTACCAATGTTTTTTAATACATAAAAAACTTTTTATTTTATAGAGTTTTCTACTCTTCTACACATAATCTCCCAGAAAATCAAAAGGGAAAAAATACTTCCCAACTTATTCTATAAGGCCAGCATTATTCTGATGTCAAACACACAAAAATATTACAGGGAAATAAAATTTTCCTCATAAACACAGATGCAAAAATTATTTTAAAAATTACAAATCAATACAACAGTATATATAAAGATAACATACGGTGGTCAAATGTGATTTATCCCAGGAGTGAAATGTTGAATTCACATTAGAAAATCAACCAGTGTAATTTACTGTATTAAGAGACTAAAAAAGTAAAACCATATGATCATCTCAATAGAAGCTAAATAAGCTTCTGACAACATTCCAAATCTATCCTGAATAAAAACTCTTGGCAGACTGAGAAGAGAACTTGCTCAGCCTGACGAAGGACATTATGAAAAACCTACAGATAATATTAATACCATACTTAAAGATGAAAGACAGTGCTTTCACCCTGAGATCAGGAGTAAGGCAAGGATGTCTGCTCTAATCACTACTATCAAACATTGTACTTGCTGTGCTAACAATTAATAGGTAAGCCTAATGAGTAGATGGCATCAAGATTTGAAAGATGTAAACTTGCCTTTTCCTCAGATGATATGACCATCTACATAAGAGATCCAGTTAAGTTTACTAAAAGACCTGTTAGAACTAATAAGAGATTTTTAACAAGACTGTACATTATGAGATCTATGTACCAAAAATCAGTGAAAAATAAAAATGTTTAAATACCACTTAACAATAGTTTTAGGGCTTCCCAGGTGGCACTTGTGGTAAATGCAGGAGACATAAGTGATGCAGGTTAGATCCCTGGTTCGGGAAGGTCCCCTGGAGGGTATGGCAACCCACTCCAGTACTCTTGCCCGGAGAATCCCTGTGGACAGAGGAGCCTGGTGGCCTGCAGTCCATGGGATCACCAAGAGTCGGACACGACTGAAGCCACTCAGCATGCACGCATGCACAACAGTTTTTAAAACATTCAGTTCTTCTGTTAAAAGACTAATGAAAGATGTATAAGATTTATCTGCTGAAAATGACAAAACGTTGCTGAGAGAAATTAAAGTTGACTTAACTAGAGAATATACTGTGTTCATTAATTAAAAAACTCAGTGTTGTTAAGATGTTAATTCTCTCTGATTTGATCTATAGATTAATCACTTTCTGTATAAAATTGCAGCACATTTTTCTTAGATACAGACAGACTTTTCTAAACTTCACATAGAAAAGCAAAGGAACTAAAATAGAAAAGACAACTTTGAGAAATAAAAGCAAAATGAGAGAAGTTGTACTACCCGACCGCATAAATTATTGTAAAGTTATAGTATTGACAGAGTGGTACGCTACGTCATCAAAGAAAAATAGGTGAAGGGAACCAAATAGAAAGTGCAAAAGCAGACCCACACTTATTGTCAATTATAGTTGTCAATTGACTTTCAAATAAGCTGAAGGTGTTTCAGTGAAAAAGTATAGCCTTTTCATCAAATGGGGCTAGGATAATTTTATACCCATATACAAAACCAAACTTTGATTATTACCTCATGTCATCTACAAAAATAAATTCAAAATGGATCATAGACATACTTGAAAAACTTTATAAGACTTCTAGAATAAAGCACAGGAAAAGATCTTTGTGACCTTGGGTTAGAGATTTCTTAAATAGAAGCATAATCTTTGAAAAAAATTAGAAAATGGCCTCATCAAAATTAAGGACTTCTGCTTTCAAGAGACTCAAGGAAATAAAATGACAAACTCTATACTGGGACAATATATTTTAAAACCATGTATCTGATAAAAGACTTACATAAGTAATATATAAAGCACTCCCAAAGTTCAATAATAAGAAAAAAATGACCCATTAAAAAATAGGCAAATGATATGAACAGTCCAAAGAAAGTAAAATAATTGCAGATAAGCCCACAAAAATTGCTCATCATTACTCACTAGAGAAATTAAAATTTAAAAACATAATAAGATATCGCTACACATCTGTTAGTATATTTATAGTTATAAAAAACTAACCATGCCAAATATTGGCAAAAGGATGGAGAAACTAGAATTCACATATACTACCATTAAGTTCTTTGAGGGTAGTCTATGACTCGAATCCAGCTCATTGTTTCTATTAGGAACAAGTTAATAAATATTTGTAAAACTTAACAATAAAAAGCTTATAATTTGTTAATAACCAACCAATTCTGAGAAACTCAACCAATATATATCTCTAACCACTGTACTAGCATAAAAATTATCAAACTAAATGACATGTCTAAATCACTCTGTCATTTATTATAATCCTAATATATAAAACTTGTATTTATCAAAAATATTAAATTATTCAGTTCAGTTCAGTTCAGTCACTCAGTCATGTCTAACTCTTTGCGACCCCATGAATCGCAGCACGCCAGGCCTCCCTGTCCATCACCAACTCCCAGAGTTCACTCAGACTTGAGTCCATCAAGTCAGTGATGCCATCCAGCCAGCTCATCCTCTGTTGTCCCCTTCTCCTCCTGCCCCTAATCCCTCCCAGCATCAGAGTCTTTTCCAGTGAGTCAACTCTTTGCATGAGGTGGCCAAAGTACCGGAGTTTCAGCTTCAGCATCATTCCCTCCAAAGAACACCCAGGGCTGATCTCCTTTAGAATGGACTGGTTGGATCTCCTTGCAGTCCAAGGGACTCTCAAGAGTCTTCTCCAACACCACAGTTCAAAAGCATCAATTCTTCTGCGCTCAGCTTTCTTCACAGTCCAACTCTCACATCCATATGTGACCACAGGAAAAACCATAGCCTTGACTAGACGGACCTTTGTTGGCAAAGTAATGTCTCTGCTTTTGAATATGCTATCTAGGTTGGTCTTAACTTTTCTTCCAAGGACTAAGCTTCTTTTAATTTCATGGCTGCAATTACCATCTGCAGTGATTTTGGAGTCCAAAAAATAAAGTCTGACACTGTTTCCACTGTTTCCCCATCTATTTCCCATGAAGTGATGGGACCATATGCCATGATTTTCGTTTTCTGAATGTTGAGCTTTAAGCCAACCATTTCACTCTCCACTTTCACTTTCATCAAAAGGCTTTTTATTTCCTCTTCACTTTCTGCCATAAGGGTGGTATCATCTGCATATCTGAGGTTATTGATATTTCTCCTGGCAATCTTGATTCCAGCTTGGGCTTCTTCCAGCCCAGCATTTCTCATGATGTACTCTGCATAGAAGTTAAATAAGCAGGGTGACAATATACAGCCTTGACACAGTCCTTTTCCTATTTGGAACCAGTCTGTTGTTCCATGTCCAGTTCTAACTATTTCTTCCTGATCTGCATATAGGTTTCTCAAGAGGCAGGTTAGGTGGTCTGGTATTCCCATCTCTTTCAGAATTTTCCAGTTTATTGTGATTATTAATGGATGCTAATTTGGTCTACTTTCCCCCCAAATTCTATAATTTCATGGTAATAAAATTTTGTTCCTCATGTCATTTTCCTGTTTGGAAATATCCAATTAAAATATGTGAATTCTTAAATAGACTAAAAGATATTGAGACACAAAAGGGAAAATGTGAAAAACAAGTCCCCTGGCCCCAAATAAATAGCTTATTTTAAACAAAGTCCTTTGGCCATTTCTTTCCTTATAGCTCCTGGGTTGTGCTGCCAGTTCTGATGCCTCAGGTGCTTTTCATCATATACATATAGAATGTTCCTACCAGAGGGAACTAGCAAACATGCCCACAGTCATGAGGTTAATAATTCAAAGCATCTTCCAGTTGTGGATAAGAGTATCCTTTACTTAAATGTGGCCCATTAGCCTAGACTTGAAAAACTTTTAGTAGCCTTTTTGGGTCTCTTTTCCAGTTCAGAAGCTCAGTATTCCTATGCTAGAGCAGTAAATATTCCTTGTGGAACATGATTTCAAATTCTATTATCAGGATGGTGCACATACCGGCGTGATGCTCACATGATTATTTTCTATCATCTGTGCAGGCAGAGAGGCGCTCTTTGCCTCAGGACCAAGACAACGACACATGCATCTTCCATTAGTTCCTTCTCCCTCTGAACTTAAGATGGGATAAAATTGATAATTTTTCACTTTACTGGGTACTTTGCTACAAAAACTATTCATCATTCTGTAAATACGTTTGGTGAATCTCTGAACTTATTGCCATCTGAGAGCTGCACATAGAAAATTAAACAGCTCTGGTTCCTACCCGCTAAGAGATTATAATCAGCTACTGATATGAGAGTAGGCATTAAATTTACACTGTAGAATTGGAATGTCAAGTATGAGGTATAGATTGCAGAACTTCACCTAGCGGTCTGGCAGAATTAAAGCTCTTAAAATAATGAAAAATATTGGTGAAAAATCACCAAGTAAAAAATTGTAAAATGGGTTACTGATTCTTACTTTATGTTATTTAGAAGACATTTGATGTTTGAAATAAATCTGGGAAGATGATATAAATAGAAGCAATAAATGTAAAGATGCATGCAGATGGACCTTCTTAAAGAGATGAAACACACCTATTAGTAATATGATGCTTTTAAGAATAGGATGAAAAGATTTGTCAAATCTTGAGATTCTGCATAAGGGTAATTAGCATAGCTATGACATTTTCTACTTCTATTCACATATGAATTCCCTGCAAAGTATTGTTTTGGAACAGTAGTAATCATACTTTCAAATAAGCTGCAAATAAAGGGACAGAAGGGCTTCCCAGGTGGCTCAGTGGGTAAAGAATCCACCTACAGTGCAGGAGACACAGGAGACATGGGTTCAATCCCTGGATCAGGAAGATCTCCTCGAGGAGGGCATGGCAACCCACTCCAGTATTCTGGCCTGGAGAATCTCATGGACAGAGGAGCCTGGCAGGCTACAGTCCAGGGGGGTCACAAACAGTCAGACACAACTGAAGCGATTGAACATGCATGCACCAAGGGACAGAAATAAGTAATGGTAATCAATTATAGTGAGTAAGAAATATGAGAAGCTTCACTTGAAACACCTCGTGTGCTAACGATTTCCACTATAGGGTAGATAGGTTGCTAACATTTTGCATGTCTACTCCATATATATTATTGGAAATAATTGTCAAGATGTCTAAGTTGTTAAAATAGATTTGTGGTTCAAGAAGCCAAATTTTAGAATCAAGTAGTAGACACTGAATTGCCATTGAGATCACTATGGTGGGCAAACTGCTCAAGTTCAAAAACTCACAGCTGTTTAGTCTCATGGTAATAAAATGTTCCACTGAGCAACTAAAAGTCATCTACTTGGCTCCAAATGTGAGAAACAAAAGACCTACTTTCTGAAATCTGAAAACTGGAAATCAAGTTTTAAAGAGAGGCAGACTTGAATAAGCTTGTATCACTGAGAAAGAGAAAAATAACCGGAGTTAGAACTTGGCCAGACTTGCCAAACTGAGATGCCACTGGCTGAACTTTCAAAACTCAAATAATTCCTCATTTAGCATCAGGAAGGGTTAGGATTCAAGTGCAATTAACAGAGGTAGGGAGGGGTAGAGAGAATAGGAGGTTCACATATTAAGTTGGGAATTAGATTAAATCCCCAAGTTCATCAGGGAGAAGTGACAAAGCTGTGTTTAAAATTCGCTAAACTCTTGGGAAGATAAAGCCCTTTGAAAAAGATAAAAGAAATATGAAGAATATGTTTCCTCTTCCCTTTCCTTTAAGAAAAGGTTGAATGTGGTTTATTACCCTTAATTATTATGACTCCCTTGATTCACCTGGCAACAAATTGGCTTATCAGCCAGGGACTATTAGTTGTGCATTAGCATCAAGTTAGACACTGTATCAGTTTTCAATAAACTCAATGAATAATAACTTGACATTTGAACAGAGCTTTATAATTTGAAAACCATTTTTCACAATATTCTTTCTCTTCATGTTTAGACCCTGGAGCAGGGGTTTGACAGATTACAGCCACAGAACAAATCTGACCAGCCACTAGTTTTTATAAATATTTATTGGGACACAGCCATGTTCCTTCTTTTACGTACCATCTGTGGTTGCTTTTGTGCTACAAAAGCAGAATTGAGTAGTTACAAAAGATATTGTATAGTCCGCAAGATTAAAATATTTGCTATCTTGGACTTTTCAGTAAACGATAGCTAAGCCTTGCCCTGTAGCTCCATGTTGGTACCCTCTTTAAGTCAGTTATCTTAACAGCCTCTGTTTCACAGTGATATTTGTAATTGTACTATTGTTTTCTAAAGTACAAGCTACGTGAAGTCTAGAGCTGTGTTTGGCTTATTTTTGTATTCACTGAAATAATTAAAATAATAGGCGATGAAAACATTAATAAATTTATCTTATTTGATTCTCTTAAAATTCCTACAAGATTACATACAATCTTTACCTTTCACATCTGGAAATGAAGTAAAATAAAGTGATGCTTTGTCTTATTCTACTGTGTAGCTGATTTTAGAATGCTATTCAAATACACTAAAAAGTATGTATTTTTCCTTTGTTTTCACACATCATTGAACATAATATTTCCTTTACATTTTAAGAAAATGTGTTGATGGCATTTTACTAATTTACATTTGCAACCAGGGCTTACCAAGTCAATGTGTAATCAATATTTTATTGCTCACTATGTACCTGGACAGTTTCTTTGGTTTTACAGTTGCAGTAATTGTTTTCAAGACCTTTCTCTATCCATAAAACTAGTTAGACTCTTCAGAACAAACATGTTGTATGTTGAGCCATTACTAGTAACTATCAATAGACCATAACAGCACCGACATAGCAACTAGGAGGTCTTCTTAGTATAGCTAATATTCCCATCTGAGGATTGCCTGTGTCTACAAGTCTCAAATTGATCTATAGAGCAGTTTACAGAGACATCATGCAGCAAATAGAGAGTTCCTATATGCCTCTCACCTCCATAATATCTCCTGTTATTAACATCTTACATTAATGTTATGTAGCCATCATTACGGTACTTTATAGTTTAGTTTTACTACACTGATATCACACCTCTGTGAAAACCCAGTGAACTGTACAAGACAAAGAGTGAGCCCTAATATAATCTATGGTCATTAGTTAATAGTATCAATTAATTTATCAGTTGTACAAATATACCACATTAATGCAAGATGTTAATAACAGTAGAAACTATGGGGATAAGGGGTATATAGGAATTCTCAATTTTTTGCACAGGGTCTCTGTAAATTTCTCAAAAAACTAAAATTTATTTTAAAAATAGAGAAGTTTCTTTTGTAAGATCAGATGTTCACTTGCAATAAAAATTATTCTCCTGGCCTGACTTTCCAAATTCTGTCCTTGACAACCTCTATCTTTGTTTCTGTACTGACTTCTTCAGAAATGGATGTATTTCTTGACATCCCTGGGGACTTTCCAGCCCTTTCCCCCATGGCTAAACATCAGTCTTAGTCTTGGACTCTCCTGTCCAAATTTGTCTGGACAATAAATAATCATGAACATTTCACCATAGCTCAAAGTGATGGTAAGTAAGAATAATCTGTGGTTTTGCCTTTTTGACAGTAATATTACTGGGCACTCAAGAGATGTCACTGAACATATAGAAATAATTATTATTATTCAGGGTCTCTGACCCAGAAACAGTGAAGCCTAATATTTTCTTCCCTATTCAGGGCTGCAAAGAGTTTCTCCTTGGCTCCAGAAAATCTTGAACCTGTGGCTGTCCTGTTGTCTAGCCTATCTTGGCCCAGACCTTCGGACAACATGGCCTAAGAAGTGACAAGATGCATGTACACAATGGAATATTACTCAGCCATAAAAAGGAACAAAATTGGGTCATTTGTAGAGACGTGAATGAACATGGAGACTGTCATAAAAGTGAAGTAAATTAGAAAATAAATATATATTAACACATGTATGTGGAATCTATAAAAATGATACAGATGATCCTATTTGCAAAGCAGAAGTAGAGACACAGACATAGGGAATAAACGTATGGACACCAAGGGGAAAAGGGAGGTGGTGGTAGGAGGAGTTGGGAGATTTGACATATATACATGATGGGACTTCCCAGATGGCACTAGTGGTAAAGAACCCACCTGCCAATTCAGGAGACATAAGAAACTCTAGGATCGAATCCAGGGTTTAATCCTTGGATCAGGAAGATCCCCTGAGGCAGGGCATGGCAACCCACTCCAGTATTCTTGCCTGGAGAATCCCATGGACAGAGGAGCCTGGCAAGCTACAGTCTATGAGGCTGCAGAGAGTCAGACACAACCGAAGTGACTTAGCATATGTATAAAAATAACTAATGAGAACCTACTGTATAGCATAGGGCGCTGTACTGGATACTTTGTGGTGACCTAAACAGAAGGAAATCCAAAAAAGAGTGGATATATGTATATGTGTAGCTGATTCACTTTGCTGTACAGTAGAAACTAACACAACATTATTAAAGGACTAAAGTGAAGTGAAAGTGTCCGTCGCTCAGTCATGTCTGACTCTTGGCGATACTCTGGACTTAGCCCGCCAGGCTCCTCTGTCCGTGGAAATTCTCCAGGCAAGAATACTGGAGTGGGTTGCCATACCCTCTCCAGGGGATCTTCCCAACCCAAGGATCAAACCCAGGTCTCCTGCACTGCAGGCAGATTCTTTACCATCTGAGCCACCACAGAAGTCCATAAAACAACTATACTCCAGTAAAATTTCATTAAAAGGGTAAGTAAATGTTTAAAAGGAAGAAAAAGATCAGTTGGGAATAAATAGAAGAAAACGACACAGGTATTCAAGAAACCCTGCTGTACTACCTATCTGGGCTTTCTTGAGCTAACCGTGTTCCCTTGTCTATGTTTCAGTCTCCAAGATCCCTTTCAGCTGCTGTCTTTCTGCATGTAGCAGCAGAAAGAGGTTCATTTTCTCCTCTCCCACCCCAGCCTTACTGAGATGTGATTCATTGACATGTAACAACTACATGAAAAGGTGTTCAACATCACTAATGGGAAATGAGAATCAGATCAGCAATGAGATATTATATTAGACCCGTTAGAATGACTGTTATCAAAAAGAGAGAGAAATACTGAGGATGTGGAGAAAAGGGAACGCTGGTACACTGTTGGTGAAAATGCATATTGGTATAGTCAGTATGGAACACACTATATGATCCATCAATATCTACACTGAATGCTTATTACAGCAGTATTCACAATAACCAAGACATGAAAACAAACTATCAGTGAATGAATATATTAACGAAATGAGATTTGTGTGTGTGTTTAGCCATAAAATACGAAGGAAATCCTGCCATTTGCAACAACATGGACGAACCTTGAGGGTATCATGCTAAGTGAAAAAAGTTCAGCATTGTCAAAAAATATGTACTCTGTTAGCCCCTGGTACAACTACTTATTTTAGCCTGGTTTGGTGAGCTTTCTTAAACAGCTTCTTATCATCCACCTTTTTCAGAGGCCTGCCTAGTTGGAGTTCAGATTAAAATCTCCAGAAAAAGTCTGGGGTAGTGATAACTTGTGATAACTTAGAGTAGATCTAAATAGTTTGAACCACAGTGGAATAAATGATAGACTTAATATCCTATTATTCACATTAGACATTTTGTTATTATTCTTAAAATCAATTTTACTTCTATGTGTGATTGTGGGCTACAAGGGAATTATCAGGTAAAACCACCTTTCTCCTCAAGAAGAGGCTTTGCAAATATTTTAGCACTCCAATCAGTGTTTCCTTAGACCTTATCAGCAATGGCAAATGAATACTGTATTGACAGTCTGTTTTGCCCAGAACATTCAGTTGTGTGTTGAGAAAAGCAAAAATAGAAATAGCAAAACTGTACTTTCAGTGGGGTTTACAACCTAGTTAGGCAGAAAGATAAGAATCAAAAAGCCAATGGAGAAATATGTCAAATATACAAATTAAATGTCAAATGATTGTCACTATTTTATGTTACTGGGAAACAGTGACCAGGTTACTCATCTATGATTAAAATTTATCTTCGATGCAAAAATACATACGTCTGTTACTTACTGCATAAGGATACAGGTGCTGGAGTATTGGCTGATTTCTGGTTGGTGCCTCGGACCTCTTGGCCACACTCAGTCACTTTCCCTGGGGTGATAGGTAGTAAACAACTTGCAGGAGGGTGATTGCACTTAATATGAGAGCTCCGTCCTTTTGGAATGCTGCCCACTTTTACACATTCTTCTAGGAACTCCTACTATACCCAACACTTTATAACTTAACATCAATAATTCTTACATTATAGATAACCAAAAACAGCTGTAAGCAGAGACACACAAAATATGTTTCTGAGATTCATGTGTAGTCAGCTCTCTGAATTGGTGGCTTCCTAGAAATTAATTTTAAGTCACCTTCTAATTTCCCAGTAAAATGAAAGACAGTAAGTTAAATAAGAGTGAAGATAAGGGAACAATCTCTGAGGACCATAAGAGTTGAAAAAAGTTTATGAGGGAAGGGGAGCTTGAGACAGACTTGGAAAGAAGAAAGGGATTTAGTTAAGCAGGGAGAAGGAGGCACTGGGGAGAAATCAATATTGTAAGTTTGATGAGGCTCTAGAACGGCAGCCTCCAGAAGGACATGGACTGTGGTGATCCACTTTCCCTACTTGCATTGTTAGCAGAAAACTCATTAGAAGCACGTAGTTCATCTCAGGTTCTCCTTCAACCAAATGATGATAGCTCAGAATTTGCATATCCTACCTTGCCCCCTGATGAGCCCCATTTGTGCCAAGGAGTATGTGACCTGCAGGAGCTTGGGATTTTGTCAACGTCTTCTGTCCTCGATGTATCAGCAGCTCATACGCTTCATGGGCACAGTCTTCCTGCAGTAGATGGAAAGTTTTCATGTGAAGAGCAGTGGAAGCCCTCCCTATAAAATGGAGTAAATGTTATATTAACCCATCAGATTGGATGGGCTGCTCTGTTTGGCACAGGGACTTCAGATTTTATCTTCAGTAGTCCTCTCCAAGTAGCTGCAGTCTGTAATAATATGCGTGCCTTCTAGTTCATTTCCTTCGAGGTCAGTCATCAGTCCACACTGGAAATGAACTCAGGGAATGGTGAGGAAACCCTCTAGTTTAGAAGAGATTTTCAGAATTCCAATACTGTACAGCTAGTAATAATCACGCTGCACTTGAAAGAGAAATTGGAACTTCAGTCTCTTTTAATGTGCAACATAATGTCCATGCTACATTAAAGAAATTCAAAGCATTTTATTGACATGGGTTTAGAGCAGGGATGACTCTATAGAAGGGAGAAACATGTTTGGGTGATACACTTGTGTGTGTGTGCTTAGTCACCCAGTCATGTCCAGCTCTTTGCAACTGCATGGGCTATAGCTCACTAGGCTCAGTCCTTGGGGATTCTCCAAGCAAAAATACTGGAGTTGGTTGCAATGCCCTTCTCCAGGGAATCTTTCTGACCGAGGAATCGAACCAGGGTCCCCTGTATTGCAGGTGGATTCTTTACCAGCTGAGCTACCAGGGAAGCCCAAAGAGTGATCTGTTTCTGCCTGGTAGGTGATACACTTGCAGGCATCATTACAGAAGACTAAACATCAGTCTCAGGAAAGTTATCCAAGGAAGGGATAAAAGGTAGGGGGGAACCAGGAGTTAAAGTGGTGGACTTTGGAGACCTGACTTGTGACCCTGTCTCTACTACCCACCATTCTGTGACCTTGCACATCCGTGACTTTTATACCCTCAAGGAACAGATGACTTTAGGATCTTGGGGAACTTCTCACAGTTTCTAAACTTTCTAGGCTATCTGTCCCTGTTCTAGATATAATTTCAAAAATGGCCAGTTACTGTCTTTTGCAAATTCAAATACATTTTCTTCAATAAATCATAACTGAAAAGGTCTTAGTTGTGACAATTCCAGTGAGGTGGTTCGCATTTTCTCTTCCAACAAAGAATGTAAAATTTGTAGGATTTTTAGACATTGGTAAATAAACAGATTAAGGACAGAGGAGGTATCCCTGAAATCTTTGAAATCATGGTTTTATTACTACTTAAACAAGAATTTTAACAGTTCAGGGATAAATACTGAAAGCATTTACCAATGAAATAACATGATGCCTGGAATTTTCTTAAAAATAAACCTTGAGGGAGAGAGAGGAAGTGGGTGCACACACAGATGAAACAGAACTTGCCAAATATTGATAATTACTGACGTTTTTGATGGGGATACATTTTACTGTTCTATCTATGTTTTATTTGAAAATATCTGTAAGAAAAATTTTTTTCAAAATTATCCCTCACAGTGGACAGTACAGAAACATAGAATGAAGTTTATCCTGTAAATACATTTTTACATCTCCTCTTGTCCTTATTGTACCTTATACACATAGACAGATTTAATCAGTTAGTGGCGAATCAGGCTTCAGGTCTTAAAATTTGTTGCAAACGTTTTATAATAGCTTTTGGTTCAAATGTTAGAGTGGAAACTCAATCGGCCATATTCTTTTTTTTTTTTTTTTTTGGTGGACCACACTAACCAGCAGCAACAAGAATAATGTCCACCCAGGAAATAAAGTTACCACGTTGGGTGCTGAGCAATGAAAACCTTTGTCTGTTAAAATATAAACTCATCAGGCTTATTATTAGTAGTAGTAAAACCATCATCAATTTTTGTACTCTGATACTGGCATGAATTTCTTAGTTCACCTGACATTCCCATTCAATTACCCAGATTCCCTAGGTTCAACTCATCTTTTGGTATTAAATATCTTGGGGATGATCCCAGCTATAGGCAAAACATCAGTCTGAGCCCAATTTACCAATTTTTTAGGAGCCACAATTAGTCAGAACTCTCCTTCTGTGTATCAAGGACCAAGCTGTTTTCTAAGATAACAGTAGGAACACTTTGTACTTTAGCTCCTTGTCAAAGCAAGTCCTTTCACTGGATGACTGTCCTTATACAAATATTGAGACTATTGCTGGCTCCTTATTTCTCTACCCATTTCTTCCCAAAGGATGGTTCAAGTTTCACCTTTTCCATTTGAGCATTCATTGACAAATCTAGCCTATAGTTAACTTTCTTTGAATTTTTTTGCATATTTATTCACTCAAAAAACATTGATATATTATGAACACACTACACATATATAAGTACACACACATTAAGCACAATGACTACATGGTCAATGTTCAATAAATACGTTTTGACTGATTGATTAAAATATATAGATTTCTTAGTGGGATAAATGTTGCAACCAAAATTTACCACACAAAATTAGAGAGCTATTTTTATCTAATAAATTAATGCTGGCTACGTGTGAATCATTTTAGTAGTCTTTGTGTAGAAACAATGATAAATAAAAGAATCCTTCTAGGAAATTAATGTTCAGGGGTCTAAGCAAAAATATGTATACTGATAACTAAAGTGAAGTCAATTAATGGCCAAGTGAATTTTGAGTAACAAACTAGGTAAATTCCTGATTCCCTCCAGGATGTTGCTATCCTGACTTCAGTTCAGTCTCATGGTTCCCGGGAACACATAATGACAAATTCTTCACCTCCTGTTATCAACTCTACTAATCTGATGAATAATAATGATATCATACAGCCAAATTCCAGTCTCATCTTTCATCAGGAAGCTGGGGAATAGCTGTTTTAGAACCTGAATCAGTATCTGTTTTGTCCCTGATTCCCAGCCACCATTTTTTCCCCCAATAAAGCGTGTATTTAAATCTGTTAATCACAACTTAATGATTATAATCCAGGTTCATAACAGGGATCCTGGAAGTGGTATATCATCATTTTACACAAGTTTGCAATGTTCCTGCCAAGTCTGCAATAAAAAGTGGCTTCCTCATGTAAAATGCGAATTTGTCTGCCATGACACTTAGTTAAGGTCTCAATTAATTGGTTAAGAAAATCTCTCATCTTCCAGAAGAGGTGAATACTTGAAAGATAAATTCCTTTGCACAGGATTTACTTAGAGCTGATCTCTATCTCTTTCCACTACTTTTAATGGACTCATAGTTTACTTAAATTTTTTTCTTAAGAATAAAATCCAAATGAACTTTTTAATCTGTGCTATAATAGAGGAACAGTAGAGATCTACTAAAATTACATAAAAAATAGACTACATACTGTGTTCATTTCTATGTATATGAGCAGAATTTATAAAGTGCCATTTACCTCTTTCTTCTGGGCTCCAAGTTCAAATATCCAACTGCACCTTGAACTCTCCCACTGGGAGGCTTACCATAACTTTCACCACACAGACTGAAATGGATTCCTTGATTACCACCTACCCTCATACTGATTTCTTTCCCAGCCCTCATCATTTCACTATAGGGCATCTACCCAATTGCTCTAGCAAGAAGGCTATAGATACCCCTAAAGCCTCCCTCTATACCATTCTGTATATTCAACTGTCAGCAAATATTGGCATTTCTTCCTCCAAAATGTATTTAAAATCTATTTGCCTGCCTTGATCGCCACTCTATTTCTAGTCCAAGTTCTTATCACGTCTTGCCTGGACCAGTGCAGTTTTCCCTACTGTATACCCCTGCCTGTATTCTTACCCTTCTGTAATTCATTCTCCCCACAACAGCCAGATCAATTGCTGTAAACATAAATCACCTCCTCTTACTTTCCTGCTATATACCCATCAGTGGTTTTCGATTTTACTTGAATAAAATCCAAATCTTCTACGTAACTGAAGCTGTCTTCTCCGCTTGCAACACTCTTTGTCCCCAATTTTCATTTTGTAGACCTGGACAATTGACTTCCTCAGAGAAGACATCCTTCATTACTTATATAGATTTCTAGGTATGAGGGCTTTTATTTCTTTCATGGAACTCACTACAATGAATGGCAGGTTGGATTAAAACCTGGAGACTATTTATTTGGGTTCATCCAAAAGTAAGAATCTTAGGCTACTCTCATTCTACTTCCTGTCTATACTGTATGAAGTGATTTAATGATTTGGCAAACATTTCTTTTTAAACTCATTGTAATATTCCACTTATATGCTTCTGGTTTTGATTGATAGGAGAAAGGTGAAGATGCTAAAATGGGTTAGCCTGTCTGTCAATACAAACTATATTCATCCATCTAGGCACATTCTTTTCTTCTTCATGGAAGTGCCATCATTTCTTGGACACCTTTTTGTTCGCCTGAATAGCACAATCATGATAGTTACATAGTAGTCATATGGCAATTCTGTATAATGGTTGAGGTTTGAATCCATGCAGTAATACTTTCATCCTTTAAAGAGCAATATATATATATATATATATATATATATATGTAATATATATAGCAATTATAATTCTATATAGCAGTGTGTGTATATATATATATATATATATATATACATATATGGCTAAATTTATCTTACCATATTGGCAGCCTTATATTTCTAGTCCACAATTCTATGCAGGACCATAGTAGTATCTTTTCAAATTTAGTAAATTTGCCAATTAAATATAAACTAGGAAGGATAGATGGATATAATCAGAGAAGTATTTTCATTTTTAACATATTCTTTGACTATATTTTCTACCTTTCTTTGTAACTAATGTAAATTTCAACTGTGAGCCAATGGCATAAACATAGAATATTTCTAGCATATATTTTTTCACAAACATTTTTATACCTTATGAATCCTTATGAACCTACCATAATCAGAATTCCTGCTGAGTATGGAAGAGAGTGGGAAGGGTTGAAATTGCAGCAGTTGTACTATGCCTGGACTCTGCTGAACTCAAAGGCAGTTGAATCTTTTCTTCCATACTGGTTGACTTCTGAACAATAGATTGGATCCCAGCTTTGGATTCTAAATCTTTTTGATGTCTATTGTGAAAATACGTTCTACCATCATAGGATCTAATAGCTTCTCTCCCTCCTGGAAGGCATCACAGTCTGGTAGCACTCAGAGCTTTTAGCTTGTTAGTGCAAATCAACTTTTATTGCCTGCATTTGAGAGAAAAGGACAGTAAAATCGCACATCCATACATAATTTTGGTTATTTGTAAAAGGTTAAAAAAGAAGAATGGTGGCAAAAGCTGCAGCATTTTCTGAAGGCTTAAGAAATCACGCTGAAGCGCGCACACACACACACACACAGCAGCAGCTACTGTTTCCTGATAGTGCACAAAAGACAAACTAAATGTTAGCTAAGTGATTTACTGTCAACATGGGATGACATTTTGACATGCACTGTTTTTATGTTTTCCCATTTCCAGTATGAAATTTGTGGAACTTTTAAAGCTGTTTGACTCTAGAAGCCTGCTTAGCAGCTCTGAGCACTCAGACCCTGGAGACAGTAAGTGGCAAGGGGAGGTAAAGAATCACCAATAAACTGGGAGTTGAGAAGCAAGAGTGATGGGTGAGGCAAGTGCTGATATTAGAAACTTTGATTTGGGGGTTTATAAAGGTAACTGAATGTGACATTCAGTCATCTGGATTCTGAAATGGGTGAGTGCAAGGATTACAGATGATGGCTTTTAGTGAAGGGCAGAATCTTTTAAATCTTTTATGGCTGAAGTTTCAAGGCAAAGTCAAAAGTAGATTAGAAGATAATCAATACTCAGGCTTACCAGGAGGTTTTGAACACTTTTACTCAGAGTACCTAACTTAGGAAATGGTTTGGGATAACAGTTTTCAAGTAGAACAAGTAAAGGGGGCTTTTTTAAGGTGATTCCAGAAAAAGGCATTTTAAAAATACAGATTAAGTAGTAGAACCATCTCATTTATCCATATAAAACATCCAAAATGGTTATCTGCATATAATTATGGCATTTCTGATATGCAAACATCCAAAACTTCTATTGAGCAAAACCTTTAACCTCACAACTTTGTTCACACAAAGCAGAGGACTGGGGGCAATCAGAAGTGTATAATGATGACTGTTTTCTTCTAATCTGAGTCTTGGTGACATATTCTCTAGGCCATGGCTGGAGCAAATCAACAAGTGTGACTATACTTGTTGAACCTTCGAGAGATTTTTGCAAAACATGTTTTTGGACTCAGTCTGGTATATGTAAAAATTTGTCTTTGTTTTCCATCTGAAAATTAACTGTGAATGTGTTCTTAAAACGAAAATGCCTTACTTTAATCTATTTGTCAACATGTATCAAGCCTCTATCAAATATTAGGAACACCCATATGTGTAAATACTTCCTACTTGTTCCTACAGCTTGCTAGACATTTCTCCTCTGTCAAAATTCCTGTCCTTCTCTTTCCCTACTTCTCAGGTCATGATTCTGCATCATATTCAAATGATAAATCCATATGTCCTCATCTTCCATGTCTCTGCGTCTGTATCCATTTTTACCTTGTCCCCTATTTATTAAAGAAATCCCTCTATTTATACCAGCAAATTTGGAAAGCACAGCAGTCTCCACAGGACTGAAAAAGTTCAGTTTTTATTCTAATGCCAAAGAAGGGCAATGCCAAGGACTATTTAAACTACCATACAATTGGACTCATTTCACATGCTAGATAGGTAATGCTCAAAATCCTTCAAGTTAGGCTTCAGCAGAACGTGAACCAAGAACTTCCAGGTGTACAAGCTAGATTTAGAAAAGGCAGAGGAACCAGAGATCAAACTGCCAGTGTTCATAGTTTCATAGAGAAAGCAAGGGAATTCCAGAAAAAACATCTGCTTCACTGACTATGCTAAAAAACCTTTGACTGTGTATATCACAAACTATGGAAAATTCTTAAGGAGATGAGTTAACCAGACCACCTTACATGCCTCCTGAGAAACCTCTACGCAGGACAAGAAGCAACAGTTAAAATTTTACATGTAACAACTGACTGGTTCAAAATTGGGAAAGGAGTACATCAAGGCTGTATATTGTCACTCTGCTTATTTAACTTATATGAAGAGTACATCATGCTAAATACTGGCCTGGATGACTCATGAGCTGGAATCAGCATTGCTGGGAGAAATATCAACAACTTCAGATATGCAGATAATACCTCTCTAATGGCAGAAAGTGAAGAGGAACTAAATAGCCTCTTGATGAAGGTGAGAGAGGATAGTGAGAAAGCTGGCTTAACATTCAGCATTCAAACAGCTAAGATAATGGCATCTGTTCCCATTGACTCATGGCAAATACATGGAGAAAAAGAGGAAACAGTAACAGATTTCATTTTCTTGGGCTCCAAAATCACTTCAGATGGTGACTTCAGCCATGAAATTAAAAGACACTTGCTCCTTGGAAGAAAAACTATGACAAACATAGGCAATGTATTAAAAAGCAGAGTTATCACTTTGCAGACCAAGGTCAATGTAGTCAAAGCTATGGTTTTTTCAGTAGTCTTGTATGGATGTGAGAGTTGGGCCATAATGAAGGCTGAGCACCAAAGAAATGATGCTTTCAAATGATCATGCTGGAGAAGACCCTTGAGAGTCCCTTGGACAGCACAGAGATCAAACCAGTCAGTACTAAAGGAAATCAACTGTGAATATTCACTGGAAGTTCTGATGCTGAAGCTCCCATACTTTGGCCACCTGATGTGAAGAGCCAACTCATTGGAAAAGATCCTGATGCTGGGAAAGATTGAGGGCAGAAGGAAAAGGGGGTAACAGAGGATGGGATGGTTGGATGGCATCATCAATTCAATGGACATGAGTTTGAGCAAATTCTGGGAGATAATGAAGGATGGGGAAGCCTTGTGTGCTGCAGTTCATGGGATCTCAAAGAGTCAGACGTGACTTAGTAACTGAATTACAACATTGAAGATCAAACTGCCCACCTATTGAGCCTTCTCATAGGCTTAGCATCTCTTTATTAATTCCACTGTCAAAGTCTTTCTCTGTCTTACTTTTCCGATTAGCAAATTTTCCCATTAACAATGAATGTGTTTAGTCTCTAGTCTTCAGGAAGAGTCCTCTTTGAGTCTCAGATTCCTATCCAGATATCCCCTTTTATATATTCCTCTTTACAGAATGGCTTTTCAAGAATTGTTTATACATACTGTTTCCATTGCCTCTCATCATATTTAGTCCTTATTCCACTCCAGATTGGGCTACATCTTCCCATCCTCACTCCACTTAAAAGCTATTTATTCCAAGTTTCCTAATGATGTCTCCACTGTTAAAAAGAAGGCTTCTTTTCTGTTCTCATTTCATTTGCCTCTTATCAATATTCAGGGGTATAGATCACGCCCTCCTTGAAATACTGTCTTCCTTCAATTTCTAGGACACTATTTCCTTCCAGTTTGTCGCTGAAATTTTTCACCACACCTTCTCAGGTGTTTTTTGTTTGTTCGTTTTCTTGATGACTCCAGAGATTGTTTCAGATTCTCTATACTTCTCTCAACCTTTTTTTTTTAAATCAATGAACTCTATCCCTGTGACTTTAAATATGTTTTATCTCAAGGCTTTCTTCTGGGCTCCATGTTCAAATATTTAACTGGAAATCGCCTATTGGCAGGCTTACTATAACCTCCGCTACACAGATTGAAATAGACTCCTTGATTGCCACCTACCCACCCCACTGATTTCTTCCCCAGCTTTCATCTGTTCATTATAAGGCACTATCTACCCAATTTCTCAAGCAAGAAGCCTGCAGATACTTCTAAATCCTCCCTTGCATCATTCTTTATATCCAGCTATCAGCAAACACTGCATTTCTTCCTCCAAAATGTATTTAAAATCCATTTGCCTGCCTTGATCTCCACTCTCACTATTCCTAGTTCAATTTCTGATCATGTCTTGCCTGGACCAGTGCAGTTTCGCCCACTATAACTCCCTGCCTATATTCTCACCCTTCTATAATTCATTCTCCCCATAACAGCTAGTCAATCGTTTTAAACATAAATCATCTCCTGTTACTTCCCTGCCTACCAACTCATCAATGGCTTTCCATTGCACTTGAATAAAATCTGAATCTTTTACATGGCTAAAGCTGATTTCTCTGCTTGCAACACATGTTTCCCCCAGTTCTCATTCTTTAGAGCTTGGCAATTGACTTCCTCAGAGAAGACATCCTTCACTACCTATGTAGATTGCTAGGTATTGGTGCTTTATATCTTTCATAGAACCCATCACATCAATTTGTTCATTTTTTCTTTGTTAGTTGATTCCAAACTACTGAGAATAGTGCCCATGATTGTTTTATTCATACATTATCCAATGCCTACTTCTTCCTCTTAAATATTTGTAGTTTTGCCTTATATTTCAATCAACGAAGGAAAGAAGAAAGAAAATGATTTGATTTTTAACAAATTTACCAAGACTTGACTTAAATCACTCAAAATTCAAAATGCAGAATATCTGGCAGCAGCAAGTTATTGATCTGATGGCACATTTCGCTGAAACAAGAGCTGTGTGTAGTTCACATCCCCTTCTAGTACTGTTCCTTCAATAATAACACAAGGTCACCTTATATACCTATTACTTTTAAAATCTATTTAATCAGCTTCTCAAAATGGTCATTCAATTTCCTCTCCCAGAAGAAGCCTGAATTTTACTTGCAATTTCAGTTTCAAGCAAAGTATAAGGACTATATTATACTTAATTTTAAAAACTTTCCTTCATTAAGGAATGAATCTTTGTACTTTGCATTCAGTTTTAAGAGCTCATCAAATGTTAAACATGGTAATGAAAGTTTTGCAAATTCCACCATTTTCACAGATTCTATCTTTCCTTAGCAGTTGAATTATTTATATGATACACTTACTGACAATATAAATTCTAAGGATGACTAAACTGAATCACAAGTTTTCAGACAAGTTAACAATCAGCCCCTTTGGGCAACTGAATATTATCAGCCATTATTTGATGTTAGAGGCATTTCATATTAAATGAAATTAGATGAAAATTCTCAGATGAGGTTTAGGCTTGAATGTGTGATATGCATCCATATAGAACTGGATGAACGGGTACAAAAACCTGAGCGAAAAGCAAATGAACACTGGCCTAATGAAGGTCAGTGAGAACCTCACAAGAATTTTAACATGCTTCCACTTCTTTGCCCCTTTCATTTGGTTTCTAAGGACATCTGTAATTATTGGATGACCAAGAGGTTGTATTGATATGTGACTATTGTATCAATCATTTTTTTCCATTAGAGTTTTTTCTTCCTGTGATCCTAATAGTCAATATCTGCACAATCAATTGAATTGTACATTCGGTCAATGTGGTCTGGTAATGGAGAAGTCACTATCCCTCTAATCCACATTTCTAAAGCCTAATTTGTACCATGAAATCTGACTTAAATTGGTTTTCTTTTGGCAAATATCTGCCTTCACTCAGTATGAGAAAAACAGAAACATTTACCAACAGAACACTTATTTGCAATGTTTACTAGGGAGGAAGGTGATGAACCTTAATAAATGCTAATACAGAACACTGCTTGTTGCATGCCCTGTAGCACTTCTGTGTCATAACTTTCAGCTTTCCATCTAGACTATGAGTTCCCTTAGGCAATGTTGTAAATCATATCATTGTCAAAAATACTCCCTGCCCCTCATTTCCAGGCCTTCTTGACAGAAGGATTATTCTTTCTACCTCATTGACAATTGGCTTGTAGATGTGACCTAATTTGGCCAATGAAATATGAGTTAATGTAACATATGCCACTTCCAAGCAGAAATTTTCAAAGCTACCACGTGATTCTGCCATTGCTATTTCCCCACTACCATAAGACCAGCATGAACAGGCAGGAGTTGCTCCTTCAGCCTAAATTGCAAAATGATAATTGACATGGAACACAGGCAAAGCCAAGCTTTAAAAACATATCAGCAACAAATAAGCAACAAATAATGTCATTAAAGGCATTTAGGATTCTTGTTGGTTCATTGTTATTCGAGAGAAGCCTACCTTAAACTAACTAAGGTAAACTATATAACCTCAAATCCCAGCAGAATGTATGGTGCAAAGATGATTGATAATTTGTAGAATGAGCAAATGAACCAGAAAAAGAGACACTAGAACGCATTTCCGTTCGTTGCAAGATTTTATTCCTTCCCAAACCATATCTGTTACAGAAATAAAATGTATTCTAGTCACTAAGATAAAGAATCCAGTTCCAAGGCAGAAATCTATTTAGGGATAAGTTGTTACTACCATTGGTACTCTAGGAAAACTAGCAGCAATTTTTATCCTTGGAGCTTTCAAGGTTTTAAGTATAGCAAAATATTCAAGTACATAAATTATAAGTACTACTGAAAAAAAGATCCCAGTTCTTGCAGATTAAATGGTAATCCCTATCTCTTAATTTTCCCTGCCTGGGGAGCTTTGATAAGAATAAGTGATGCCGTGCTACCTACGCTTATCAGACATGACCACACGTTTCCTAAGGAGAACATCCATCAGGCACCCCTACTGCCTGCAGGGGTTATATCCAGAGTCAGAGGAAATTATAGCAGTCAAGCTAGCCTTAATTAGTCCTGCACTTAATTTTGGTAAGCGCTTTGAGTAATTGTTTATTTTCCCCAATTTAAAAACGTCAAACTATTAGTATTTCACAGCACATCACAAGCACTATCCTGAGGAACTTTTGGGCTCCGTGATCTTTGCAGCCTCCTTTGTTGTCCCCATAGGACTAATTATTAATTATTGGCCTCATAGGCTTGCCTATTTCACCTCGGAGTCCAATGTGGAACAATAATGTACTTTAGCCAAATGCGATACAAACGTTTAAGTCTGGATTTAAATAACAAGGATAAAGAAGAAACCTAGCAGTCATATATGAAGTTCATCTGTATGTGCCAATGTATTTGGATCTAAGTTGAGTTGTCTACACGACTGGCCGCTGCAGGGTTCACACGTGGTTATGTAGACTGGCCATCTGAAAGGTGCCTGCACGGTCACAGTCAGCCATCAAAAGGAGGTGATTTTTGCTGTCTTCCAAAAGCCCTCTGGATCCATGACCAAGGATGGTAAAAGGAAGCAGAAATCTATCTTTCAATTCTCCCTGACAGGTCAGAAACAGAGTTAACCACTAGGAACACTTCCTCTCCCTACCCCTACCTTTTATCTTCAACAACAGATGGTCTAGGTAAGACGCAAATGAAGATATCTCTCAGGTCATAGTGTAATATGAGTTATTGTTCTACATAAGAGTGTATGCCTCAGGCTCTCATTTAAAAAAAAAAGAAAAAGAAAAGGGAAGAAGCCAGTTTGGTTTCAGATAATACCAAGGTTCCAGTCACCAACTAAACATTTGAATTCAAAATGTCACATGAGTGCACAATGCTCCTATTTTTGTGCCCTAACAAAGTACCTTCTTTGGTATTTTCCCTTTCCCTATATCCTACTCATGATTGAAAGCAAATAATTTATAATGAATTATGCCTTCAAGGTAGAGTGAAATTGCTACCTGCTTTTATAACTGGTAATGGAAAACCTGTAGACATGGTGGGTAGTAACTTACCTCATTAATTTTCCCAGACTTGTTTTACGCAATAAACACCTGATTTGAAATGTTGAGGTGTACAGAAACACCTTGGCCTTCAATGGAACATAGTTGGTCCCATAATATCCCAACTTTTGACAACCTAATCCGCTTTTTTAATCTAGTGAATTAGGATATTCTGAATGTGGACTTACTTTTTTTGTGGGTTAATGTATATATGCTACTTTGCCTTTCTCTCATCATGGAATTACATTTAATAAGAAAAATGCATCTCTGTGGTTTGTGGATGGAACACAGAAGTAATTTCAGAGCATTTGTCTATAATTGGAGGGCCCCTGCCTATGAAGTTACAAAGACAGAGTGACCCTGCAGACTCTTGTTTTGATAAAGTAACTAAAGTGCTTACATTCAGGCACTGTCAATATGTGAAAGTTTGCTTTGATGGGTGATTCAGAGAATAGCAATAATGATGATAATGACAAGGATGACCATAATGAAAGTGGGAGTATTTTTGGAAAACAATGTTCTGCCTCATTCAAAGCCAACAAAACAGGGACACTGGGGAGCCTGTTGGGCATAGAAACTGCCTACAATGAGTTGCAGCTCCTGCTGCCCTTTTCAGATGACCTCGTTGCTGTGGCTGAGCTCCTTGAACCTTCTTTCCCATATTTGCAGTGCACAAAATCCTTATTTTTATCAAAAAGAAAGAAAAACAAAGCGACCGAGACCTTCCTCCTATTAGCACTATCTTGACTGTAGAGAAAAGGCGTTATGAGGGCTGCGGTCACCCAGTCACCTTCTAAGCTGTTTTCTATACTCGAAGAGCAGTAACTTCAGAAGATTCTTTTTCTGGATTCCCAAGGGTGCCACAGTCTCTCTTATATTCTCAAGGCTGTAACCCTGAAGGGTCTACCTATTGCTGAGAAGGTAATTCTATATTCACAGCAGGTACTAGGAGCTCAACAAGGGAGTTCAAGTTGACTAGAGAAGCAAAGAAATCATTTGAACACCCTTAGATTTAGGTGAGAAAGTGGTTTTATGCCTCACAAAAAGAACTCCAAACTGTCAAGTTAATTTCTTGCAGCCTTCTACATCCCTCCTTTATTCTTTCTCTTTGCAAAGTAATACTCTTCACCTGGCTTATCCTGCTACCTGTACTAGGAGGACCATGCTCTCATTCAGCTTTCAGTACGAGAAAATACAATCCAGAACAGAGGTATGATTAATACCTTGATGACAAGTATTTCAGCTATAGCCTGGATAGTGTGTGCATGCGTGCTAAATTGCTTCAGTCATGTCCACCTCTGTGCGACCTTGTGAACTGCAGCCTGCTAGGCTTCTCTGTCTGTGGGATTCTCTAGGCAAGAATACTGGAGTGAGTTGTCATGCCCTTCTCCAGAGGATCTTCCTGACCCACGGTGGAACCTACGCCTCTTATGTCTACCTGCATTGGCAGGTGGGTTCTTCACCACTAGTGCCACCTGGGAAGCCCCATAAGCCTGGATAGTATTTCCAACAAAGCTCTAGAACATGCTCATGATGTCAGAGGCAGTATTCCTCTGCTTTCTTTTTTCTTTACTCTAAAAAAGCAAAAACGTAAAAAATAAATGTCTTAAAACTCTGATTGTCCCCCAGATGACCTGGCGAATTTATTTCTACTCTATGAAGTTATTTACTTTTACAACAGTTACTCCTCATGAGCTATCAGATTAACACTAGACACCAAGGAAGTGGCATGCCCATATTTTTGTCCTCTTGAGACTTCTAATATAGTTGAGGAGGCAGGAGGTAAAGGCATGGATAGTTGCCTGACAAGGCAAGCCACCAGCCAAAGTCATGCACGTGATTCTGATTAAGTGTATAATGGGTTGGATATCATGTTTTCAGGAGATCAAAGAAGGCTTATATGAGACTAGAGTGTGACAAACATGACTAAGATAGAGTAGGTAGTTTTGGAAAGAGTACACAAGTGTTAGGTACTGTTATGGGAAAAGCAATATAATGTGGAGAAATTGGAAGACTGTCCTGTTGTGATGAGATAGTGCACTCAAAGTTGAAGGTTTATATAGAAAAGTAGCAGCATTTAGTTGGAAAGATTTATTTGGACTAGATTGTTTAAGGACTTAAACTGCAAGTCTTGAGTCATCCTAAAATTTCACTCTCAGTACAGTTGACAAAAAGGAACAAAGGAAGGAAAAGTAAAATATACATCCTCTACCCAGAGATAGATAGATAGATGTAGATGAATACACATCTATACATATAAATGACCCTTTGTCCCTAAAGACAAGCTGAATTATCATGTTATGATATAAGCACAAAAGTTATGATTAAGTACTGCTGCTAAGTCGCTTCAGTTGTGTCCAACTCTGTGCAATCCCATAGACGGCAGCCCACCAAGTTCCACCATCCCTGGGATTCTCCAGGCAAGAACACTGGAGTGGGTTGCCATTTCCTTCTCCAATGCATGAAAGTGAAAAGTGAAAGCGAAGTCGCTCAGTCGTGTCTGACTCCTAGCGACCCCATGGACTGCAGCCTACGAGGCTCCTCCATCAGTGGGATTTTCCAGGCAAGAGTACTGGAGTGGGGTGCCATTGCCTTCTCCGATGATATAAGTACAATACAGTCTAAAAAAAAAAAATCACCTATCTTCCAATTTATGACATAAGACTATTATTGATTTATGAAACTAAAAGAAAGTGAAATCACTCAGTCGTGTCTGACTCTTTGTGACCCCATAGACTGTAGCCTGCCAGGCTCTTCTGTCCATGGAATTTTCCAGCCAAGAGTACTGAAGTGGGTTGCCATTTCCTTCTTGAGGGGATCTTCCCAACCCAGGGACTGAACCTGGGTCTCCCACATTGTGGGCAGATGCTTTACCATCTGAGCCACCAGGGAAGCCCATTAATTAATGACATAAGATTAAATATATTTATGTAAATTAACTTCTTATCATATAAAAATTGCATACATTTTTGACCTTTTATTTATTTCTTTGAATGTTTAAAAGTTTGAAGAGGCATAAAGATGGATGAAGCCTGTGTAATTCTGCTGCACGTGTGCCCAGTTGCTCAGTCATGTCCAACTCTTTGTGATACCATTGCCTGTAGCCTACTAGGCTTCTCTGTCCATGGGATTCCCCAGGCAAGAACTAAGTCAGACAGAGAAGGAGAAATATCATATGATATCCCTTATATGTGGAATCTAAAAAGAAATGATACAAATGAACTTATTTTCAAAACAGAAAGGGACTCACTGACTTAGAAAACAAACTTAGGGTTGCCAGGGGGAAGGGATAGTTAGGGACTTTAGAATCATCATGGACACGCTACTATATTTTAAATGGATAAACAACAAAGATCTATTGTATAGCAATGGAACTCTGCTCAATATTACGTGCCAGCCTGGTTGGGAGGGGGGTTGCGAGAAGAATGTATACATACATATGTATGGCTGAGACCCTTTGGTGTTCACCTGGAAGTTCTACATCATTTTTAACTGACTATACCCCAATACAAAATGAAAAGTTTAAAGTTACAAAAAAGAAAGAACACTGGGGTGAGTTGCCATTTCCTTTTCCAGGGGATCTTCCCAACTCAGAGACTGAACCCACATCTGCTTTTCCTGAATTGGCAGGCAGATTCTTTACCATTTGAGCCACATGGGAAGATTATAAGATTGCTGAAAAAGTATGTAACTGAATAGCTCTAGTTAGTGTAGATAAATACCAAGCTGCAATATATATGGAAGAGTAACTGGAAATATGTGTTTTAGTTGAGGCACTGCCATATACATCTTATGGAGGGTTGGATCATTGAACTCTTGTCCTATCTAAAAATAATTTTTTATAATGAATACTTTATAATTAAGATCTGCTAGAATGGCATGTTATACTAGCTATAACTGTTTAATATTTTAGGAGGCTAAAATGTAGATACTTGTCAATAAACTTTTTATATCCTAGTATTTAAATTTGGTTGGTCATCAGCTTTTAATGTGTGCAGTGATTTGGTGGAGCTGTCCTGCAACGTGAAAGCCTTTAAGCAACGGGGAATCACAGGGAATTTTAAACAAAAAGTGATGTGGATAAAGCCAGACTTTAAGAAGATTAACCTGACAACAGGATGTTGTATAAATTGGAAATAGAAGTGACTAGATTCTCCCTGGACTGAAACCACCCTCATTAGCCAACCTTTGGCATTTTCTTATCATTCCCGTCAGCATTCCAGTGACATTCCAATTCTTTTGTTTTGTTCTACTTAAATTCGTGTTTACCCCATCCTATTGGGGAGCAGCAATTTGTATAGCTAGTTGTAAAGAACTTCACTAAGAAACTGTCCTGATTTTTTTTTTTCCCACTTCTGCTCCTGACTTTTCCAGAAGATATATGAATATAAGGTTTAAAGTTGCTCTCCAGCTCTCCCCGAATATAAGGTTTAAAGTTGCTTTCCAGCTCTCCCCGGTAGTAACTACATTCCCTATTTTACTGACACTATCTCAGCATCAGTGGAGAATATACAAGGCTGCCAGCTCTTTCTTCTCTTGTGTCTTTGATCACTGCTCCTCTAAATAATATAAGAGATTTTCAGGATTGGGCTTTAGTGTCAATTTATCACAAAGAAGCACTGTTGCTTGTTATTGGTTCACGCTGCATTCCCATGGAGGCCTATTTTTGTATCAAAATTATTACCAAGGTGGTAAATGATGAGGCTTCAGTGTATTCAAATGATGTTGTATCATCAGGAAAAATCCATCCAAAGAATACATTTCGGTATCAAGCCTTTGAAAGTTCTCTAGACTAAGCAGTCTATTTCCCACTTCCAAATTCAATGAGAGAAGATTCTGTTAATTTAAATTTTAAAGTTTCTATTCAGTTGCCTAAGCAAAAGGAGGAAAGAAAAATACAAGCTTTCAGGGAGATCTGTATCTCTTTTGTATAAGGTGAACCAATCAGTAGTATTAAACTGCAGTAGCTTTATAAACTAGTCAATTTAAGATATTTCAAACTAACTTCTAATGACACTTGAGTTCCCTGAAACTTTTAAATAATATCATTAACATGAAAATGAAACTGACTAAATATTGGAGATTTCCATTTGTTAATCACACAGGTAACAATCCTTTTCCACCTGAAAGATGCAGAGGAACAAAATATATTAGGGTTTTTGATATTTTCTAATGATTCCCTCCCTCCCCCCACCCTTTGTCTCTTGGGCTCTCCTCCTTCCTATCTGTCTGTCTTCCTTCTTAACTTCTGCTAAAAGAGAAATTGAGGCATAGTAAAAAGTTTAAGAGTTTATTTGAGTAAATATCAATGCTAATTGGGCAGTGCCAAACAGGAGTGGTTAGGAGGTCACTGCTCATACAAATTCAGAAAGAGACTTTCCATAAAGCAAAGGCAAAACAACGTAAGGAAAATTTGATTACCCTGCTTATTTAACTTCTATGCAGAGTACATCATGAGAAACGCTGAGCTGGAAGAAGCACAAGCTGGAATCAAGATTGCTGGGAGAAATATCAATAACCTCAGATATGCAGATAATACCACCCTTATGGCCTGTCTCTTATACACATCTAGATGTGTATAAGAGACAGTTGTCACCCTGCTTGTTCAACTTCTATGTAGAGTACATCATGAGAAACNAAGCACAAGCTGGAATCAAGATTGCTGGGAGAAATATCAATAACCGCAGATATGCAGATGACACCACCCTTATGGCAGAAATTGAAGAGGAACTAAAAAGCCTCTTGATGAAAGTGAAAGAGGAGAGTGAAAAAGTTGGCTTAAAGCTCAACATTCAGTAAACGAAGATCATGGCATCTGGTCCCATCACTTCATGGGAAATAGATAGGGAGACAGTGGAAACAGTGTCAGACTTTATTTCGTTGGGCTCAAAAATCACTGCAGATGGTGATTGCAGCTATGAAATTAAAAGATGTTTACACCTTACAAGAAAAGTTATGACCAATCTAGATAGCATATTAAAAAGCAGAGATATTGCTTTGCCAACAAAGGTCCATCTAGTCAAGACTATGGTTTTTCCAGTAGTCATGTATGGATGTGAGAGTTGGACTGTGAAGAAAGCTGAGTGCTGAAGAATTGATGCTTTTGAACTGTGGTGTTGGAAAAGACTCTTGAGAGTCCCTTGGACTGCAAGGAGATCCAATCAGTCTATTCTGAAGATCAGCCCTGGGTGTTCTTTGGAAGGAATGATACTAAAGCTGAAACTCCAGTACTGTGGCCACCTCATGCAAAGAGTATACTCATTGGAAAAGACTCTGATGCTGGGAGGGATTGGGGGCAGAAGGAGAAGGGAACAACAGAGGATGAGATGGCTGGATGGCATCACTGACTTGATGGACGCGAGTCTGAGTGAACTCTGGGAGTTGGTGATGGACAGGGAGGCCTGGCGTGCTGCGATTCATGGGGTCGCAAAGAGTCGGACACGACTGAGCGACTGAATTGAACTGAACTGAACTGAATAGATGTGTATAAGAGACAGTCTATTTCCTTCTTCCTGCCCGTGCCCCTGAAGCCTGCACTTGGGGTTGATTCTCTGATATTTCAAACTCCTGCTTTTTAGTTTTCCTTGACTTTGACCATACCTTTGCAAACAGTGTCTAATAAACTCTACTCAGCTACCCCACTGAATAATTCATCTGATACNGTTGGCTGTTTGTTATTGGTTGTCCTTATGGTTTTCATTTTCTTAACTGTGAGCCATTTATAGTGTTAAATGCAAAAAAAAGTACAATGTGAGAATTGTGAGTTAAGTTTTTTTCTTGGGACAAAATAAGAACTGTAGCCTGGGAGACAGCATTTCAGATAGCCCTGAGAAACTGTTCCAAAGAGGTTGGGGGGCAGATTAGTGTAATACAGTATATGATTTTAGTAAAGAGGAGTGTATGTGCTTAGTTGCTCAATAGTGTCTGACTATTTGTGATTCCATGGATTGTAGCCCATCAGGCTTCTCTGTCCATGGGGATTTTTCAGGCAAGAATACTAGAGTGGGTTGCCATACCCTCCTCCAGGGTGATTTTCCAACCTAGGGATTGAACCCAAGTCTCCTGCATTGCAGGTGGATTCTTTACCATCTGAGCCACCAGGAAAGCCCAGTGAAGAGGACTGCTCATAGTTAAGTACACATTTTGTCAGAGGCTTGCTCCTAGTCACCAGGAGCAGATGTCACTGTTAATGACTTTAGTGCTTTTCTAGATGTGTGGAGATGCAAGAATTGGGCTCATAAAATATCCTGAAAATATCTTTCTAAAGGCCTATTCTGCCAGTTTTACCCAAAGCATGGAGTGCCTCATTTCTTATCTCCACCTGAACTCCTTGCAAGGTGTCTTGAAGATCAGTGGTCACAGCAGCTCATGGTTTAATCACTGTACAGTAGATGACAATTGCCAATTTTTAGTTGGCACAAGTTTAGATTTGAGGCTTCTTACAAGGCTGCTAGGTCATTACACCCCATTAGTCAAATGTCTTCCTTGTTCAAGTAATTTAATCCTTCCTCCCTCCCGCTCACCCCTCTCCCTCCCTTCTTTTCTTCCTTTGTACTCTCCTTTTTTGTTCTTCCTTTCCATTAAGCATTGAAGATTTCCCAAGAAGGATCCTCTCTCCAGGAGTGAAGCACAAGTCAAGATAGACATTTGATTATGTATCCTCACAAACACAAAAAATAGTTGCTCTTTTCCTTGTGCTGCCCAAGAAAGTTGACTCTTCATTCAAACTAAGCTCCATCTTATCTACATAGCATAATCGCTGGTGTTGCTTTCTGTCTAATGAAAAAGAACCTCAAGGTATATATGTTTATGGGTTTTCCCATATTTTTGCCAGCTAATTAAAAGCTGAAAATTTTCTACAGTTCAATAAGAGAAAGAACTAAAGAGGCTGACTCACTACACTTTTGTATTCTTTGGATTTTTAAAATGTTTTCAAACTGCTAAACCTACTTTAAAATTTTGTATTTGTAAAAATGCTTAGAAATGCTTAAAAATCTTTTAAGTTCTAATATACCAACTATCATTAGTAATGATCACATTGTCTGTAAAACATGTCTTAGATTGGGAGAGTCACCAAGTACATTATTTAAACCATGTAATAGTATATTGTTTGCAAAAGATCAAGGTTTATTAAAGCATTATTTTTTCATTCACCACACAATCTTAAAGCCGTGAATCCATGATTTTGAAATATTCTTCCCAGCAAAAAAGAATGAAAACAAACAACAACAAAAAAGGCCTTTAAAAGAAGGACTTTGGTGTTTGGTGGAATTTAAAACATGGTTTAGATTTGATTGGTGACCTCGAGAAAGAGAAAAAACAATCTACTGCTGACTTCTAATCAGCAAGTAATTAGCATTTCAGACACCGTCTTAGCTGATCTATGGTAGACTGGACCTTTTTGAACAAAGATTCATAAGGGCTCATTAGAGCTTTATCTTCCTAAAAGTGAAACCGTTCCCCAGATATGAGGAAATGTACACAAAGAACCCTGGGGAATATGTGGTTGCCAAGTAAATTGCCAATTGATCAAAGACATTAAATGAAGTTGATTGGTATATGGAAAAATGTATTACATTAATAAATACATCTGAAATATTAGATACAATGGAGAATAATATGTTTTATAGCATATACTAGTACAGTATTTTTCCATATATTCTCAGGTAACCTTATTAAGAAATCCAATAGTAAAGAATAGAGTATTCTTATTGTCTCTGACTATATGTCAGTCAATAACTAGACAACAAAGTCAACTTGAAATTTTGAGCAAGAAAGTAATTTTGCATTTTATATTCTCTTAAACTTAGTGACAAAAGATTCATGTCTATAATGGGATGACGGAAATATATCACCTCTTCTAAAGATACAATTTTGTTAGAGGGCTGTTATCAACAGTGGGCTGCCCAGGTGACTTAGTGGCAAAGTGGCCAGCCAAGCAGGATTTATGGGTTCCATCTTTGGGTCAGGAAGATCCCCTGGAAGGAGGAAATGGCAACCCACTTCAGCATTCTTGCCTGAGAAATCCCATGGACAGAGGAACCTGGTGACAGTCGATGGGGTTGCAAAAGGGTCAGACATGAAAGTGATTAAACAACAGCATTATTAACAGTAGTAGGATCTAATTCTTCTGCATTCATGGCCACATAGAAGACCCTCCATTACTGGAAGGTAGGTCTGGCCCAGTCTCTTATGGGGTCACTGCTTTTTGCTCTGGGTCCTGATGTGCAGGACACTTTGTATGCCCTCTCCATGAATAGAGTTTATTTTCCCCCCAATCCTATGGAATTCCTGTGATCAAACTCCACTGGCCTTCAAAGCTAGATTCCCCCAGGGCTCCTTCTCCCATTGTCAGATGGCAGCCTGGTAACCCTGACATGTGCTCAAGGCTTTCACTCCCAAGTCAGAACTTCTCTGGTATAATTATTTTCCAGTTTATGGGTCACCCACCCAGCAGGTATGGGATTTGATTTTATAAAGATTGTGCCCTTCCTACAGTATTGCTGTGGCTTCTTCTTTGTCTTTGAGTGTAAGGTATCTTTCTTGATAGGTTCCAGCATATTTTTGTTAATGATTGTTCAGCAGCTAGTTGTGATTTCAATTTTTTTTTTTGAAAAGGTGAGCTCACATCCTTCTACTCTGCCATCTTGCTGGCAAGCCCCCTGAAAAAAATCACCTCTAATATTCTAAACAATTCATAGCAAAAGTCCTATATTTTCCATTCCAAGTCTCAGAGTCTAAATATATTTGGTACATAGGATAAAAGATAACTTTATCTCTCTACTATAGCCTTCTTTATTAAATGTGTGTGAAAAGGAAGAAGTGGGGGTAATAGTGAGAAGAGAATTTGATGAGTCATGCTTATTTGAAAGATCAATTCTAATTCAGTTAAGTGGAAAGAAAAAGAACAATCAGTTGAATATAATACTACCTTACTAAAAAAAATAATGGAATTAATAAAAATTAAGTACTTATCATGTGCTTCCCTGGTGGCTCAACTGGTAAAGAATCTGCCTGCAATATAGGAGACATGGGTTCAATCCCTGGGTTGGGAAGATCCCCTGGAGAAGGGAAAAACTACCCACTCCAGTATTCTGGCCTGGAGAATTCCATGGACTGCATAGTCCCTGGGGTTGCAAAGAGCTGGACATGACTGAGCGACTTTCACTTTACTTTGTAAGTACTTAGCGTAGCATTTGCCATAGTAGACAATCAGCAGCAAAACTCCTACCTTCACTTTCCCTTCTCTAAATTCTAAAACTTGGCCAGAGGTAAGAAGTTTGAACTCTACTGGAAAAATAAACAAAAAATGTGAAATTCATAACTTTGTGATAGTTGCAATATTACAGAAGACAAAAGAAACCATGCAAAAAACTCTTACATAGAATATTATTCTGTTTAACAAGCAAAGTAAAGGCTTTGTTTGTTAAGGCTTAAGTCAAAGGTACAGGAACCGAGTAGGAGTGATAAGGCTGACTTGGAGTTCATGATAATAAGTAAAGATAAAGCTAGATATGGTTAAACATACAAATAGTGTAATGAAGTGAGAGTATGTGACTTTGGAGTCAGCCAGATGTGGAAAATTTATTTAATCTCTCTTTAAATAAATTTAAAGATTAAATTTATCTTATCTTTCTTCATCAATGAAAGAAGAATACCAACTTTTAACTTTTAAGAATACCAACTATAAGGATTAAATGAGTTACTGTTGGTAAAAGCTAGGTAATACCTAGCAAATACTAGTAACTCAATTTATTTTACTTTCCCTTCAGGTTAAGAACATACATTTCAAATAATTTAAAGAAAAGATTAGTATGGCACCATGATAAAAGAGTTGGGAAAGAATGTGGCTTATTCAAAAGATTCTGGAAAATGGCACTGGGGCTACACAATTGCAATTGATCCATGAAAAAAAAAAAAAAAACTATTCAAAGAAATGCTGCAATTGTTCACAGAGCTGTACGATCAGTTTAAATTTTATACGGGCATGAATAATTTGGAAGAGGGACACAAAACCGAGAACATACACAAAAGTTTGGCACTAACCTAGGAATTATTTGAAAAGATGAACACTCAAAATGATCTGAGACCTAGTGGGTGAAGCATTCAAAGAGAAAAGAAAACGAGACTTTTAAGTCCACATTCTCAGCAGGTTGCCAACAAGGAAGAAAGGGATGTGCCTGATGCTCAGGGGAAAGAATCTTGGAACATCAGGTATCTGGGAGGGTGCAAACCAATAATCCTTCAGGAATGTGAATAGCCTTCAAACTAGGTGTGGAAAAGCAGGATAAAGAGGAATTATACCTTAGGTTAAGAAAGGAAAAACTTGAGAAGTAATATCTCATTTTAAGCTATTCTTAAGTAGATATTTATCCTCTACCAAGCATGTAGAAATGTGCTGTTAATAAAATGAAAACAAGGCAGTTATAGTTGCTGTTTCTGTGGATCTTATAATCTAGTATAAAAACAATAGATAAATAATCACATAAATAACTGTCTGAAAGCTGCCTGGCTAAAAACATTTCAAAAAAATTTTTTTTTAATTTTATAAAGGCAATATATGTATATGCTGTTGCTGCTGCTGCTGCTGTGTTGCTTCAGTCGTGTCCGACTGTGCAACCCCATAGACAGCAGCCCACCAGGCTCCCTTATCCCTGGGATTCTCCAGGCAAGAACAATGCAGTGGGTTTTCATTTCCTTCTTCAGTGCATGAAAGTGAAAAGTGAAAGTGAAGTCGCTCAGTTGTGTCCGGCTCTTAGCAACACCATGAACTGCAGCCTACCAGGCTCCTCCATCCATGGGATTTTCCAGGCAAGAGTACTGGAATGGGGTGCCATTGCCTTCTCTGATATATGTATATACCAAAAGAGAAGCTTTATTTCTGTATACATAAACTATAATAATGTTTATATTTTTTAATCTGATTTTTGGTGATTATTCCAAAGTTTCTCCAACAAAATGTAGGAATAATCACCAAAAATCAGATTAAAAAATATAAACATTATTATAGTTTATGTATACAGAAATAGGGCTTCCCTTTTGACTTAGATAGTAAAGAATCCACCTGCAAAGCAGGAGACTTGGGTTCAGTCTCTGTATTGGGAAGATTCCCTGGAAAAGGAAATGGCTACCCACTCCAGTATTCTTGCCAGGACAAAAATTACATGGACAGAGGAGCCTTGCAGGCTACAGTCCACAGGGTTGCAAAGAGTCAGACACAACTGAGCAACTAAGTGTAGCGTAATGTAGAAATAAATGATAAATGGAATAGATAGAGATGGTAAGCATTTTATTACTAATTCTAAATTTCTTAAGTTTTATACATATATATATTCAAACTAATTAAACTCGTGCTTTATATCCCATAAATGTTTACAGTATCTAAGTGCATAAGAGCCTTAAAGAAAGGGCTACATTCTGCTACCCTTAATGTGAAGAGTAGCAGAATATGCCACCCCAAAATAGGCTATTTTGGCATAAGGATTATTTTGAAGTGTAGGCAGTTAAGGAGAAAAAGATACAAGAACAACCTTTTACCCTTTATTTGTTTAAAAGCAGAACATGAATTTGTAAAGGTGTCCTCCCTTGCCTCTCTGCCATGAAGGACAAAAGCTAATCTTATCAGCCCACAGACTGCATCAAAGGAATTTGCCTAACAAACTTCAGTAAATAGCCTTTATCTTCGATTAGTTCCCCCATATATTTACCTTCCCATAATTGGCCAAGTTAGAAACTCAAAGACCTTTGCCATATCAATTTTCTAAAAAATTATTTTGCTGTTGTTGTTATATAAGCCTGAGTTCTAACTACCCCTTTGAGTTACTCATCTCTGAGAGTTCCCATGTTCCTCTTTGTTTTTTTTTCTAGTTAATTTGTCTTTTGCCAGTCTAACTTACAGGGAACCAGCCAATAAATCTAAGATGAGTAGAGAGAAAATATTTTTTTCCTCTCCTTCAAGTGTCACAGTTGTTCATTAATATTAGTTTGTAGTGGGACAGAGTAAAACTCTTGTAGTCACAAGGCAGAATGTCTCATTGAGAGAAATTAAATGTCAGAGTGTTTATATAAGAAGTTAGAGAGATTTGTGTCTATAAGTGATAAAATTTCAGATTTTTTCCCCCTAGGTTAGCTTTCTTGCAATGGTCTTGAGTGAAGTTGTTCACTCGTGTCTGACTCTTTGTGACCCCATGGACTGTAGCCTACCAGGCTCCTCTGTCCGTGGGATTTTCCAGGCAAGAGTACTGGAGTGGATTGCCATTTCCTTCTCCAGGGGATCTTCCTGACCCAGGGAGCAAACCTGGGTCTCCCACATTGTAGACAGATGTTTTACCATCTGAGCCACCAGGGAAGCCCCAAATGGTCTTATAGTGCTAAAAAATATTTCCTATCCAGATAATAACACATGTGACTACACCAAAGCCTTTGACTGTGTGGATAACAACAAACTGTGGAAAATTCTTCAAGAGATAGGAATACCAGACCACCTGATCTGCCTCCTGAGAAATCTGTATGCAGGTCAAGAAGCCAGAGTTAGAACTGGACATGGAACAACGGGAAAGCAGTACATCAAGGCTATATATTGTCACCCTGCTTATTTAACTTCTATGCAGAGTACATCATGAGAAATGGCAGGCTGGATGAAGCACAAGCTGGAATCAAGATTGCCGGGAGAAATATCAATAACCTCAGACATACAGATGACATCACTTTTATGGCAGAAAGCAAAGAAGAACTAAAGAGGTTCTTGATGAAAATGAAAGAGGAGAGTGAAAAAGTGGGCTTAGAACTCAACATTCAGAAAACTAAGATCACGGTATCAGGTCCCATCACTTCATGGCAAATAGATGGGGAAACAATGGAAAGAATGAGAGAGCATTTTCTTGGACTCCAGATCATCACTGCAGATTAACAAAATTAAAAGACACTTGCTGTTCCTTGGAAGAAAAGTTATGACCAACCTAGACAGCATATTAAAAAGCCAACAAAGATCCATCTACTCAAAGCTATGATTTTTCTAGTAGTCATGTATGGATGTGAGAGTTGGACTATAAAGAAAGCTGAGCACCAAAGAATTGATGATTTTGAACTGTGGTGTTGGAGAAGACTCTTGAGAGTCCCTTGGACTGTAAGGAGATCCAACCAGTCCATCCTAAAGTAAATCAGTCCTGAATATTCATTGGAAGGACTGATGATGAAGCTGAAACTCCAATACTTTAGCCACTTGATGCAAAGAACTGACTCATTTGAAAAGACCCTGATGCTGGGCAAGATTGAAGACAGGAAGAGAAGGGGCCAACATAGGATTAGATGGTTGGATGACATCACCAATTCAAGGGACATGAGTCTGAGCAAGCTCTGGGGGTTGGAGATGGACAGGGAAGTTGGGCATGCTACAGTCCATGGGGTCACAGAGTTGGACACAACTGAGTGAGTGAACTGAACTGAATCTCAAAACTTCCAAATATCTCATGCTGGCCTTCTCAGTCCTCAGCATCTTCACTTGAGGTGTGCCTGCAGCACTGCCTTCTAGGAGATTTATTCCTTTATACTACTGATGTTCTCTCATGGGCTATGTGTCAGGTTTTTGTAAGAACAGAGCACTAGTCCATCAGCATTATAAACTTGCTCAGGGAGCAGGGATTTTTTCCTTAGATAATCTGTTACATCCATCAGTGTGATTTTCAGTGCATCATAATTCATGTAAACCTCTTTCCAACCGATTTTTTTGAAAGTTTATGCCATGACACTCTTAAATTTTGTTTAGACAACTTTCTAAATATTCCTTTCATCTTCAGTTTTCTGTTTCACCTGTTTCATTCTAGTTTGTTCATGACTAATAAACTAGTTAAAGCATAGGAGGAACAAGTCGGTGGAGGAGGGGTGGACTTGTAGTACATCTCTATCCATGGATACATCAGGAATACAGCTTCAGACACAGAAATGCATGCAGAACACCAGATCAGAGTGGACAGGAGTACCTGATCTGGAGAAGAGAATATATAGAACCATGCAAAACTCAGTAGGATGAAGGAACTAGGGAGAAAAACAGGAGTGTTATTAGGAATGGACATGCCTTCCGCAGGTAGGAGAACAGAAGCAGGGGCCCAGTCCTCACATCAGAGCAATTGTCTGAGTTAGAGAGTAACATTTAAGGCTGAGAGTGAAACAGCTGATCTGTGGTAGCCTAAAAGGAATGAGAATCAGACGGCCCTTGCCACATTCATACATATCCCAGACAGGGATGCAGATCCCCTGGAAGGGATCAAGGGGATGTGAGGGAGGAGACTGTGGTGGGAGATGCCTGTGGAGGGAAGGCAGGAAGCCACGGAAGCAAGGCAGTACTGCTGAGCACATGTAGGGGGTGGAGCCATCACCATAGCCTCTCTCTCCCCACACGCCAGCATCGGTAGCTGAACAATGGAGATGCTGGCCCATCAAATGTCTGACGCACCGAACTACAGAGCAGGACCCCACCCAGGGTGCTCCTTTAAGTGCCTGATGCACCAATTTATAGAATAGGACTCCAGCCAGGGGGGCCCCTCTATGTGTCTGATGTGCCAAACATCAAAGAAGGACCCCAAGCAAGAGAGCCTCTAAATGCCTGTACAGGCAGAGCTATGGAGAAACTCTGGCCAAAGAGGCCTTCTGATCGCCAGCTACAAGAGGCTTGAAAAAAGACTCTGATAGGGCCATAACTCCTGCAGCGGAGGCAATCCAAGTCCCTGAACACTTGGTACCAACAGGATCCCTGCTAGCCGAGCAACTGTACCACCTTCACGTTCAACTATCACTGGGACAGAGCTGTCACAGCCAAAAAAAAAAAAGTCTTGCATCTATGCACACAGGGTTGCTTCAGTGGTGTCCAACTCTTTACAACCCTGTAGACTGTGGCCTGCCCAGCTTCTCTGTCGGGGGTTGCCCAGGCAAGAATACTGGAGCATATTGCCCAATACTAGTTGCCATACCCTTCTAGAGCACTATATTTCCTGCTGCCCTAGCCACCAACTCCCCTGAGTACCTGGTGCTGCCAGAACCCCTGAGACTCAAGCAGCTGCACCACCTCCACACCCAACCTTCATAGGGGCAAACCCAAATCCTCCAAAGCACTCTTAGGAGCAAACCCCAGTGAATGACTCACATGCAAAGGTGGAAACAAAATCACAATTGAAACCCAGGGCCAGTGTGGCTAAGGAAGAAGACCCAAGACCTTCCCACCAGCTGTGTAAGCTGTAGATTAAATTCACATGATCAACTAGGCAGACTTTATCTCCATGGAATATATATATACAGACATTGAGAGCTTCCACAAAAGAAAATGCACTAGTTCTGATAGCTATGGATATTGAAGGCAAGAACACACAGGAGTATGGCCAGATTAGAATCTGAGATGCCCCCACAGCAGGCCCAGAGATCAGTACAGTGTTGGAGGGCATCCTAGGGAGGTTAGGTGAACAGTGACCACCAGTGAGGGAAGGACTCTGACAGCAGTGACTCAAGAAAAACATTTATTATTCTTATGCTTTGACTTGTTCTGTAGCTTCTTTTGGATTTTTTTTTCTATATTTTTCCTTCTCTTCCCCGCCCCCTCTGTTGCAGTTGTTGATTTTATTGGCACTATGAAATTTAATTAAGCTTTTGAACTTTTTCATTTCTCAGTCACATTTTTTATTGCTGTTGTAAACCTCTGCCTCTGTGTTGGGCTTTTGCAATTCTCTGGAGCTTTCCTTTTTTTTTTTTTTTTTCTCTTTTCTCTTTTTTATAGTTTTAATTATTTTTAAACCTATTATATTTTTTCTACATCTAGTCTTTTGTTTGCCTTTCCTACTGGTCTTTTCCCCTTGCAATTAATCTTTAATGTATATAAATCTTCTTCATCTATCTCTATTTCACTTTACATATCTAGTCTTTCTTTCTGTTCTTTCTTTCCTTTCCTCTCAACATATTTGTTAGTTTTATTTTCATTGTTTTATTCCCCACTTGACACCTTGTTTAGTTTTGTTTTCCAGTTTGAGCTTTAGTTAGTTCTGTTCTTAACTGGTAGATATAATTTTTGGTTTCCTTTGTTCACTGGGTCAATCTATTGTACTTTATTTTTGTTGGACTGTTTTGACTTTGTTTATGGGTATATGTCTGTAAGTGTATATTCCATTCTTTTAATTATTATTTGCCTGACTTTGTAACTGCCATTTGTCTGGAGTTCATCCTTGCTTTCTCATTTAGGGGTATTTGTTTTAATCTCAATTAATGCCATAACAAACCACTGACCAGAGATCAAGACCTGAGTCTTTGGAGTTGGAGCCCTGACTCCAAGATCCTAGACTACCAGAGAAATAACCCTAGGGAGTATCAAATAATGAGAATTCACACAAAGGAAACCACTTGAATACAAGATCCAGCATCTCCCAACTATCAGTGGCACCCTGTGCAGGACATTTCATCTGAACAACAAGCATAACAAAAATACAAACCCAACCATCAGCAGACAGGATTACCACCTCACTCAACCTTGCTCATCAGAGGAATAACAAACAAATAACAACAACAACAAAACTCAGCACAAATCTCACCCTATAGGAAGCTTACAAAACCCACTGGACCAATCTTAGGAGGGCAGAAACCAAAAGGAAGGAAGAATTTAACACTGAAACCTGGGAAAAGGAGATCTCAAACACAATAAGTTAAAAAAAAATGAAAAGGCAGAGAAATACTACATAAATGAAGGAACAAACTAGAAACACGTAAGTCCAAATAAATGAAGAGGAGATAGGCAAACTACCCCCAAAAAATTCAGAATAATGATAGTAAAGAAAATCAGAAACCTTGAAAACAGAATGGAGAAAATGCAAGAATCGATTAACAAAGACCTAGAAGAATTAAAGGATAACCATACAGAAACAAACTACACAATAACTGAAATTAAAAATACTCTAGAAGGAATCATAGCAGAATATCTGAAGCAGTAGAACAAATCAGTGAGCTGGAAGATAAAAAGGTGGAAATAACTTCTGAAGAGCAGAATAAAATAAAAAGAACGAAAATAACTAAGGGTAGTCTCAGAGACCTCTGGGACAATATCAAAAGCACCAACATTTGCATTATAGGGATCCCAGAAGAAGAGGAGAAAAAGAAAAGGTATGAGAAAATTTTTGAAGAGATTATAGTTGAAAATTTCCCCAGCATGGAAAAGGAAATAGTTAATCAAGTCCAGGAAATAGTTAATCAAGTCCAAGAGGCACAAAGAGTCCCATACAGGATAAACCCAAGGAGAAAAGTGCCAAGGCACATAATCAAATTAACAAAGGCTAAACACAAAGAAAGAATATTAAAAGCAGCAAGGGAAAAGCAACAAGTAACATAAAAGGGAAACCCTTATACATTTAACAGCTGATCTTCCAGCAGAAACTTTGCAGGCCAGAAGGGAATGACAGGTTATATTTAAGGTACTGAAAGGGAAAAATCTACAACCAAGATTACTCTACCTGAAAAGGATCTCATTCCAAATTGATAGAGAAATAAACAGCTTTTCAGACAACTAAAAGTTAAGAGAATTCATTAACATCAACTCAGCTTTACAACAAATGTTAAAAGGACTTATATAGTCAAGAAATACAAGAGAAGAAAAAGATCTACAAAAACAAATCCCAAACAATTAAGAAAATGGCAATAGGAACATATATATCAATATTTACCTTAAATGTAAATGGATTAAATACTTCAACCAAAAGACAGAGTAGCTGAATAGATACAAAAACAAGACCCATACATATGCTGTCTACAAGATACCCATTTCAGACCTAAAGATACATATAGACTGAAAATGAGAGGATGGAAAAATATATTCCATTCAAATGGGAAGCAAACAAAAGCTGGACTAGCAATCCTCATATCAGACAAAATAAACCTTAAAATAAAGAATATTACAAGAGACAAGGAAGGACACTACATAATGATCAAGGGATCAATCCAAGAGCAAGACATAACAATTGTAAATATCTATGTACCCAAGATAGGAGCATCTCAATACATAAGACAAACACTAACAGATTTAAAAAGAGAAGTTGCCAGTAATACAATAATAGTAGGAGACATTAACATCCTACGCACACCAATGGACAGATAACCAAAACAGAAAATTAATAAAGAAACACAAATCTTAAATGATACATTAGATGAGATGGATCTCATTGATATCTTCAGGAAATTTCATCCAAATGCAGAAAAATACACCTTCTCAAGTGCACATGGAACATTCTCCAGGATAGACCACATCTTGTGTCACAAATCAAACCTCAGTACATTTAAGAAAATTGAAATCATATCAAGCATCTTTTCCAACCACAACACTATGAGTCTAGATGTCAATTACAATAAAAAAGTTTAAGAAACACAAACAGACTCAGCACAAGTGGCTTCGACTGCCAGGCGGGCCAGTGCACTCAGCGTGGCTGAGAGGAGCTACCCCATGTCAGAGGACAGAGATAGCAGCCGAGAGTGCCAAGCTGTGACGGCACAGGAACAGTTGAGAGGAGCCACCCTACGTCCGAGGTCAGAGATAGCGGCCGAGAGTGCCAAGCTGTGATGGCACAGGAACAGCTGAGAGGAGCCACCCCGCATCTGAGGTCAGGGTCGGGGGCCGGGAAGAGCCACCCCACATCCGAGGTCAGGGACAGTGGCTGGGAGGAACCACCCCGTGCCCGAGGCCAGGGTTGGGGGCCAGGAGGAGCCACCTCGCATCCGAGGCCAGGGTTGGGGGCCAGGAAAAGCCAATCCACGTCCAAGGCCAGGGTCAGGGGCTGGGAGGAGTCACCCTACGTCTGAGGCCAGGATCGGGGGCTGGGAAGAGCCACTGATTAATTAACACTCAGCACAAGTGGCTGTGACAGCTGGCGCACTCAGTGCGGCCAAGAGGAGTTACCCCACGGCCGAGATCAGGGGCAGCAGCCAAGAGTGCCAGGCTGCGACGGCACAGGAACAGCCGAGAGAAGCCACCCCGTGTCCGAGGCCAGGGTTGGGGGCCGGGAAGATCAACCCGTGTCCAAGGAGTGGTGGCTGCGCTGGCTCAAGAGGGCNGCGGCCAAGAGGAGTTACCCCACGGCCGAGATCAGGGGCAGCAGCCAAGAGTGCCAGGCTGCGACGGCACAGGAACAGCCGAGAGAAGCCACCCCGTGTCCGAGGCCAGGGTTGGGGGCCGGGAAGATCAACCCGTGTCCAAGGAGTGGTGGCTGCGCTGGCTCAAGAGGGCCTAGAGGAGCTATCCCATGTTGAAGGTCAGGAAGGGTGGTGGTGAGGAGACACCCTTTGTCCAAGGTAAGGAGCAGAGGCTGCACTTTGCTTGAGCAGCCGTGAAGAGATACCCCACGCTCAAGAGAGAAGAAGTCTAGCTCCATCCACCAGAACTCCAGAACAAGCCTCCCTAACCAAGAAACCTTGACAAGCCACTGATAAAACTCCGCCTACAGGGAGGAAACTCCATAATAAAGAGAACTCCACAAATTCCAAGAATATAGAAAGGCCACAACAAATGAAGCAATATAACCAAGATGAAGAGACAGAGGAATACCCAGGAGGTAAAGGAACAGGAGAAATGCCCACCAAACCAAACAAAAGAGGAAGAGATAGGNTTTCCTTTTCTCCTTTGCTTTTTGCTTCTCTTCTTTTCACAGCTATTTGTAAGGCCTCCCCCAGACAGCTATCAGTTAGCTATTACAAAACCTATGTGCTAATATTTGGTTTCTAAGATTATGCATCAATAGCTTACTCTCACTTGAATTACTAAATGTGAATAAATTGTATTGGAATGCTAACTCACCAAACTAATTGTGTGCAATGATGAGGATTCCATGTTTTTGATATATTTGATAAACACAGTGGAGCTAACTGATCATGTGGTTCCAATGAGCAGACATATTTCCAGAACAAACACGGCAAAGAGAAATAAGTATGTCTGTCTGATTAAGGACCTGTAACAAATTTGAAGATTGAGATGCATCAGAGTGAAACTCATCATTTCAGTGACAGGTATGGCTGTGCATGCACTAAACATCTTAAATTACTGAGAATTGTTATGCACAGACTGCTTTTGTTAGTTCAGAATAGGATCATCTTCGATATCCATGGCTAAAACTTAGAGATTGTTTTTTTAATACCAGTGATAGATAACTTTCAATATTTATTAGTGAATACAATTATTTTTATGAACAATACGAAAACAGGAAAAAGAAAGGTTATCTACTAACGTTCTGCTCAAAATGAGTAACATAAAAGCTTGCAGCCTTATTTGCTACATAGGGTGACCAACAAGATAAGGTTTAAAGCTAAATTATGTTGTAAGTACACTACATAACAGTATAGAATGTCCAGAGCATCAGTCTCCTCTACTGTACCTTCCATTTTACCTGGTTTTTTTTTTCCCCCTTGTCTTCTCCAAGTCCTGAATGCTTCTGATGTGTGGCAGAATCTGTTTGTAATGTCTTTCAAAGCCAGAAGCACCTATCTGCTCACTGAAGCATGTTAGTGTCCTCAGAGTCCTTTATTACCTTTCAGTTCCCTTCTGAAACCATTACCAAATATCCCTCCTAGCTCTTGACTTTTCAGCTCCACTCTCGCTTCTGCTAATTTCGTCCCAAGATAAAGACAGACCATGATCTAATGGTTAGAGCCCAAAGTGTGGCAGGGTCTCATTTGGCGTCTCTGGTTCCCACAAAGGGACTGATTCACCACATGGCCCTGGGTGAGTTACTTAGCCTCCATTGCCCCTCATGAACCTGAGTCTTAATAACACCTACCTCACCGGGGGTTATGAGAATTCATTAATAAGCTATCATTATCGGTCTTCATTATGCACCTGTGTGCAACCCAAAACAATCCCTCTTGTTCTAATTGAGAAGTATAGTGTGTTTTTTCCTGTGGTTTTATTTTATTTTATTTTATTTATGTGTGGGGAGGAACCATTGCACACACCCTCTACTCCTGCTCGAAAAGGCCATTAGGACCAGACCACATACTTTATCTGGGTAATTCAGCCTCGTGGAATTTTTCAAGTCATACAGCAACCTAGATGTTGACACTGAGAAATTAAAATGATGATTATTAGGCTGGGTTCCCATCCATTGCAAAGTGACAGGCTCATTTTTCTCTCTTCACAACTGCCAGCTAGCTGGCCCCTTTGCTTCTCAAAGCAGCAAAGTTTTAAAGAAGCGAGGAACATTACCAGAGCCACAGTGCAATAACTCTAATAAACTGCACCTGTGGATGACTCGCTGGTTTATTTATATACTGTATCACAGGTCATTAACAGAAAATAACCCACTGAGATACAACATTCTTGTTTACAGTGAGGTTCTGGTGGTGACAGCAGGAATATAAAACACAAAATCAACAGGGAACACTGAACTAATAAAAAGACAAGGGTCTATAAAGCATAGGGAAAAAAAACAAAGCCAACTGTGCAGGCAAAAATAAAATAAAATAAACTTCTATCATAAAACAATCAAAAGCTATGGTATATTTATAGAGACCGGGGAACCCAAAGACCTACTGAGCTGGAATATTTATGGGTGTCAGATTCAAAGTCAGGAAATCTGTGCGCTGTTGGGAATGAAAGCTTGATCAGTTGGATGTATCCTTAGCAAACCAGACTTGTTTCTCCTACTTTCAGTTGTCTTTATCAAACTTTCCAGCCAATAGGCTTTCAGCCATCTTAGTAGTGAGGTTCTGCAATTAACCTTTCAAAAAGTTAATGTATGTTGAGTTTAGAAAATGCTTGCCAAGAAATTCTTATTCTAAAAAGTAAAATTTTGACCACATTTTCACTATCATGCCACTTCTCAATCTTTATTGCTAAGAATGATGGAAACTTTCTTTACAAGCAGTTGATCCCTGGTAAGTAGTATAACCTTAAGTTTTATTGAGACCATTTGCCTTGATAAAACTTCCCTAGTTCTGAATCACAGTATTTGATGTTTCATACTTTGATTTTATATTTAAGGCTGTATCCCTCTACCATTCATCTCTTAAACACTAATACTTTTTAAGATGAATGATGCAAAATTTACAACAAATGTTATTATAAAAAGCATTTGGGTGATTCTGGAAGAAAAAGGGAAGAATAAAGAAAGAAAGGGATTAGGGAAGGATGGAGAGAAGCGGGGGAGGAAGGAAGGAAAAGAGAGGGGAGAGAGGAGGAGGAAGGGATGGAGGCAGGCAGGTGAGCTGGACTCTTAAAAGCACGTGTTTCGTTATCAGTCACTCCTGAGACTACTTTCACTATAGTCCTTTTGATGTGGATACCATGACAGTGATACAAACAGTACTTAATTTAATCAAATCATCTAGCAAGTTGCTGCACAATAATTCTTAACCATCCCATACCACAGCTGAAATTAGTCTTTTTGCCTGCAGGCTTCTGTGTTTTTGCCTCTTCAACACAAGCCATCTAGTTTTGTAACAAATATTTATTTCTGCTGCATGCAAAACAAGTGAAAAGAATAAGATGAATCGCATCTTCTATGAACTTATCTATTCAGAAGCTAAAATCCTTGAAGGCAGTGACTGTTTTGCTCACCAATCCCCAGCACTTAGAATAACTCCAGGCAGGGGTCCCCAAACTCCGGGATCTAATGCCTGATGATCTGAGTGGAGCTGATATGATAATAAGAGAAATAAAGTGCACAATAAATGAAATACACTTGAGTCATCCACAAACCATCCTCTCCCTACCCCCAGGCCATGGAGAAATTGTCTTCCATGAAGCCTGTCCCAGGTGCCAAAAAGGTGGAGAGCACTGTGCCAAGTGGTCAAAAATATGTGTTAAATGAAGGAATGAGTGAATGAATGAATGAGACAGAGATGAGGAATGACTTTAGGGCTATAGAAATAATGTCTGTATATAAAAAATCTATTTCACTCTCTGTCAAATAGAGTTGCTCAATTAAATAGTAGTTGTTCACCTTTCAAAATGGAAACTAATATTATTGGAAAATTCTTTGTAATGGAAGTAGCAAACTTTCTGAGTCAACAAGAGAAGTCTGGTTTAGGACGGATAAAGATTACCAAAGGAAAGCAATCTAAGTAGAGAAAAATCATATTCCCTGGGGAGCCAAGGGGTCAAAAATGCATAGGGCATACTCTGTGCAGGTAAGTGCTGCTAACATCTCTAAAATGATCACTGGTCACACCATCTCCAATACTGGAAGCTTCTATGAAATGCTATTTGTAAGATGTTATGGAATCACGACCAGTGNGATTACCAAAGGAAAGCAATCTAAGTAGAGAAAAATCATATTCCCTGGGGAGCCAAGGGGTCAAAAATGCATAGGGCATACTCTGTGCAGGTAAGTGCTGCTAACATCTCTAAAATGATCACTGGTCACACCATCTCCAATACTGGAAGCTTCTATGAAATGCTATTTGTAAGATGTTATGGAATCACGACCAGTGACTTCACTTTCACTTTTCACTTTCATGCATTGGAAAAGGAAATGGCAACCCACTCCAATATTCTTGCCTGGAGAATCCCAGGGACGGGGTAGCCTGGTGGGCTGCCATCTATGGGGTAGCACAGAGTCGGACACGACTGAAGCGACTTAGCAGCAGCAGCAGCATGGAATCTTTAGCTAAGAAACCATGGATACTGAAAATAGGCCAATCCTTATAAATTCATTAATTATTTCCCTGGTGGCTCAGACAATAAAGAATCTGCCTGCAACGCAGGAAACCTGGGATCCATCCCTGGGTCAGGAAGATCCCCCTGGAAGAGGAAATGGCAACCCACTCCACTATTCTTACCTGGAAAAACCCGTGGACAGAGGAGCCTGGCAGGCTACAGTCCATAGGGCCAAGAGTCGGACATGATTGAGCAACTAACACTTTGGAAACAATTTAAGCAAGATTAGCCACAGCTTTGAAATATCAGAAGGGGAAGTTCACGCTGACTCTTGGCAATCTTCACAGTTTTGAGAATAATCAACCAAGATTGTCAATTTATTTTTTGGAAAAAAAAAAAGAGCCAGAAAACCAACTTTAGTGCACCAGATCATAGGCTCTGTGAGGTGGTTTCCCAGTAGGAGTCCCAGTGGTTATCACAGGAACTGGAAAATTGCAAACACTCAACATATTCTAATAAATCAAAGAGTAGCCAGTTCAAGCTGCTTTCCTTTACACAGGCAGCAACTGAAGCCCAGAGAACTTACCAGACTAACTCATAGTCACACAGTTTGTTAGTGGCATTGTTAGGCCAACACTTCTGATCATTGGCTCAGCATTTGGGCTGCTTTCCTTTGTTTATTTTAGCTTATAGTGATTCCATTAAAGGAATTGGACCCACTAGCAGCTGCTCTCTAGACATTTTCCTGATTTGAATCTTTAGCCATGAGACATACATCTCTATTCTTGTTTCTAGTGAGAGATGAACTGACATCCTGCGCTTGTTTCTGAGGAGGAAATCATTTTGAGCTGAAACACAGCCAGACTGAGGAAGTCCTGCTGAGTCTGAAGGAAGTTCACTCATCCTTTGCAAATGCTCTGGAAGGAAGAAAAAATAATTCTTGTCTTTGCAGTTTTAGCTAGCAAATATTGGGCGACAATCCATTGGATTATTTCCTATGCACCTGTATGTAAATAATCCGAATGGAACTGATTAACATTTAAATTCTAAGTTACTGAAGTATCCAAGGGGAAATTGATTAGATTGACTTGATTTAGTGCCAATGTGGCAAATGCCTTAATGTTTTAAACAAATTGAAGCAGCAGTCTGTAATGATTTTGAAACACTACACTTTAAAAAAATCTTCATTTGGAAATCTATAAGAAAGTAATGATCTCAGTTTGTTTTCCTTCTCCTTTGTATCAAATAAATTTTGTGTTTATTTTTACAAACATGGAGATACCAGCCACGGATCACTATTGTGTCCCTCCAGTGGATTACTTCTAACCCAAATGGCTTTTTTTGTTGTTTAAAGAAACCAGATGTCTTTGGGGGCTTACTGTGCTTGGAAAATATGTAAATGATGGCTTTCCCCTGTCAATCTGAGAGTGACAATTCAGTAAGCCCTTCATCCACATCATCTGTAGCATAATAGCATTTTAATTTAGAATGAGCCTTTTTGCTTAGCTCATATGTATCTTGCGCATTTTAAGAGAAACTATTTGCAGAGAAGTACAAAAGTCCCTAGAGAAGCAACATCTCATTTTCAATTCTGTTGGCAGGAATACTAATTACATTATCACATATTCAGCAGCATTCAGCAAAGTTATTTATTCATTCATCCTTAAGACCTGGGATGCCCACCAGGTCAGTTTCAATAAGCAGTACCTTGAGAATCTCGGCTGATGGTACATACAGATAATTAGGTGGAGAGTTGTGAGAAAAATCACCCCCAGAAGCTCAGCCTGGAGATTCGCCTGCTTCTTATTTCTTTGAGTGAAAGAAAAAAAATCCAGTTGGTAGAGATGAGGAACCGTTTATCACTCAGCTCTCTCCTCACTACTGTTCTGGTTTCTTAATTGAAGTCTGATTTTAGTTCTTAGAATAGCAAACGGAGTTGCTGACAGTTAATACTAAAGTCCTGGTGAATGGTCTTTTAAGAATATTGTCCTCGATATGGTAAAAATACTGAGAATTTGGAACAATATTGCTCCTCAGATGATTTTTGAAGTATTTTTTTAATGCTACAAACCTTTGAATAATCGTTGCTTAACGATAGTGATGTACACTGTAGACCATCTTTTAGTGAGCTTGCTCTACTGAGATGTTAAAGGAACTAGAGAACTGTATAATAAATAGGCATACTTGCATTCACATATTTACTAGTAGAACTCACAGGTCTAGAGAAAATGAATACCTGACAATGACTAGAGCTTGGAAGAAGACAGTCCCAGAGCATACAATGTGATCCCAGAAGTTGCCCAATTTCATCAAATAATGATAGCTTTGTTATTAAGCCAGGTTTGCAGCAGTGAAGGCAATGGCACCCCACTCCAGTCCTCTTGCCTGGAAAATCCCATGGACGGAGGAGCCTGATAGGCTGCAGTCCATGGGGTCGCTAGGAGTCGGACACGACTGAGCGACTTCACTTTCACTTTTCACTTTCATGCCTTGGAGAAGGAAATGGCAACGCACTCCAGTATTCTTGCCTGGAGAATCCCAGGGACGGGGTAGCCTGGTGGGCTGCCGTCTATGAGGTCACACAGAATCTGATACGACTGACATGACTTAGCAGCAGCAACGGCAGCAGCAGTGAAAGATGCTTTCTGGCCCATCCTATTCAAAAGGTGGAGAAAAAGTGAGGTTATCATACATGCACAAAGTAAATTCCCGGTGGTGTCTTTAGAGTTTGCTTTTGTATCAGGTGTGGATTTTCTACCTTTTTGTCTCAGAGATTTGTAAATGACCTTGAATTCGATGTCACATCTGGGCTAGATTCCATCTCATCCTGCATCCAAGCATCCCTTCCCTTTAATATAAGAGAGCCCTATCTTTCCTCCCTACCATAGGCTTAACATAAATTCAGATGTAGGAGAGGAGTTTCATTCTCAAGATGATGCTTCATAGTCAATGTCAAAAGCAACTGAAAAAACAAAAGCAACCAGAAGCCCAGTTAGAAATCTGACTTTTTGCATATCCTTAATGTCACTTTTCTCCAGAAATAGAGGATAAAAATACGTAGGCTGAACAAGCCCAATGGGAAATATTTCTGAAACCTAGATGCTACAGAATATTGTAACATTACAAATCTATTCCATAGAGATTTAAGATTCTTAATAAAGATTCCAGAATGCCAAAGACTTCTTGCTAGCAGGAGGTGACAATGGGGGGAAAATGCTCACTTTCTGAATTTTTTTTTTAAGTGAAAGTGGTTTTATTTAGAGAGATACACGCTCCACAGACAGAGAATGGGCCATCTCAGAAGGCAAGAGCAACCCCAAATCGTGGAGTCAACCTGGAAAGTAAGATCAGCCAATAATTTTTTTTATTAGAAACTATGGTGACTTAGGGGCTTCCCTGGTGGTTCAGATGGTAAAGAATCTGCCTGCAATGTGGGAGACCTGGTTTCCATCCCTGGGTCAGGAAGATCCCCTAGAGAAGGGAATGGCTACCCACTCTAGTATTCTTGCTTGGAGAATACCATGGACAGAGGAGTCTGGCAGGCTACAGTCCATGGGGTTGCAGAGAGTGGAACACTACTGAGTGACGAACACTTTCACTTTTTATGGTGGATTTAGGAGCCCAGTTGTCAGTCTCCTAATTGCCATTCTTTTCTCCAGGGGATCTTCCTGACCCAGGGATCAAACCCAGTCTTCTGCATTACAGGCAGATTCTTTACCAGGGAAACCCCAGTAAGGGCAAGGATAATTTGGTTTGGGTGAAGAATATATTCAACTTATCCTCATAAATACTCTTAACTTTTACAATGGCTTTAGAAAAAGCTTCTTTTGGTTCATTCCTCTGTTTTGAATGTGATAACAGCTACATACACTGGTTATGAGATGAGTAAGCTGTACTCTCTCAAGCCGCTGAAGACAGGAGGTTATTTATGTAATTACACAGTCCAGATTCCATCAGGAAGCTCTTTTCTGGTCAATAGGGTGGAATATAATCTCTTCCCAATCCTGCAGTGAAGTCAAAAACATAGCAATAAGAACTGAAAGAGCATAAAACCCATCCTGGAGAGACAAAGGGGCAGGGCCAAGCCAGCAGGCATGCCATTCCTGTTGTAGTAGGTAGGGATGGAGAAGATTTTAGAGTTCACTTAGGGAAAACGAAACTCTTTAGCAAAAGAATCAATTCTTGATATATGAAGTGAACTTTCAGTGACTACAAACGGATGTTAAAAATATGCAAATAGCAATAACAGTTCTACTAGACAAAATTGTTGTCCAAGCACAGATTGGGGTAGGGTAAGGAGCTGTGCATAGATGGGCAAAAAATGGGCAGAACTTAGATACTGCAAAAACAGTATCTAAGTATCTAAAATGGAACAGTATCCAAAATGGAACTCACAAAAACAGGGGGCATCCAAACTGAGCTCACATTGAGATCTTTCTCTCGGACAAAAACTACCCAAGGGTTTTCTCTAATTTTTTTGGTGTGGAAGGATATAAAAATAAATATACCTTTTTCTAATCTGCTGTGATTGTGCTTGAGTTAACAATAAAAAGTTTATTGTGCTTGTTCTATGATATGGATTCGACCATTCCAGTAAATCATTTCCCTATCTGCATGAAATCCTAAAGCTATCTGGACTAACAAGGACCCCTAATTATTGTGGTGAAGGTTCTGATGCAAGAATTATACAAACGTGGAAACAGTTCACCTTTCAGAGGGCCCTACATTGCATGGGTGTATTTTCTTTATGATATCAGCCAAAGAGACTCACAAGAGCTACACACGACTGACTCTGGCTCATGATTCTCTTTACAGGAATAATGACTTTTCCAATAATAATACTTTTCAGTATACACTCATCTTTTGAATTACTTACTTTTTGATGTATTTTCTAAGTTCATTTGAGACAGGGCTATTAAGACACAATATATACATTTATGTGTGCCAATGTGTATGTGTTTGAGAGAGAGACCTTGTTGTTAATAATATCAAACAAGTGAGCTCTCTATATATTAGTCTAGAAGAAGTAGAAATAAGAAAACGGTAATCACATCTTGGATTTCTTTTTCACTATTTTGCTTTGGTTGTATGTAAATATAAAGATGGGCTATGTCTAATGTGACCTATGAGCTACTTTTTCAATGGCATTGACTTGTGACTACTCTAAAAACCAGTTTCTGAACGTCAGAGTTAAGCATGTGGAGTGGAACGTCATCAGAACGGAGTAATAGTTTGGATGGAATTCAGGTTCCAAAATCAAAATTACCTTTGAAACTCTTTCCAGTCACCCACAGAATGTTAGTATCATTCCCTCTGTTAGTAAGTCCAACACAACCCATTTCCTTTCCATTTTCACAGTAAGTCTGTATTTCTTTGGGTGGGCATCATATGAAATAATTTACATACACTTTTCAGGACCATATTGAATAGGAATATGTATCTTTAATCATAAGAAGCATGCTCATACAAGTGAGATGCTTGCCTTTGGAGATGTCTGTGGGGACTATAGGCTCATGAAACACTCGCATGAAGGTATTGCTACATCAAAAGGAATGCCAGGTGAAACGTTAGGTAGTTATAAAACTATGTGTGTGCGTATTGTCTTTAGCTGAACATACACAGTAAGTACACAGTGTAAATGCAACCCCGCCCTAATGGATTCAGTTTGGTCACTTCAGTGGTTAGAGTCTGGCACAGACTGTTTTCCAATCTGGTATTTGTTCCTGAACTGCAGAGACATTGCCTAATGTTTATTCAAACTTATCAAGCCCAAGAATATTCTTTAACCTTCTTCTTATGGTAGTCCCCACTGTTCCACCTGCTGAGACTCAAACAAACACTAGTGTGTCTTAGGGTGCTTTTTTTGCTGCTGCAGTTAGATGCTTCCTCAGGGACCCTAGGAATAGCAACAACCCTGGAAATTCCATCAGCATTATAGCTACCTGCCTGAGCTTTGGTTAATCTTCTAGAACTTGGAGAAGAGGGGTGGTAACACACCTGAAATTTTAATTTGGAAGAGATCAGAACATTCTTTCTCTGTCTTGCCATAAAGCTCCCACAATGCTGAACCCTTTCAAAGATCTCCAGTCCTGTTCAAAATAAGATCATGCCATAGCACCTTTTTCATGGAATACTTTCTCACTGTTTCAGAGGTTCAAACTTAAAAAAAATGACACCAGGGTTGAGTCACTTGAGTTATCTGAAAACAATTACAGGAGCTTTTATCTGAGCAAAATTTTTAAAGTGTCCATTAAATCTTATCATTAGTGGCCTTGATGGTAATGTAGTCTAAGCTAGACCTTCTAAATAGGAAAAGGTTCATTTTCTAAACAGGCCTTTGTGGGGAAACTGTCCCTTCATAACTGATGACTGATAGAATTCAGTGAACTACAGCTTGGTGTAATCTGATGTTGTACACTGCAGGGCTTCTGACAGTTATGGTAAGAGATGCCACTCATTTATATTAAAACTAAAATGGTAATTTTTAAAAATTTTTACTTCTTCTGAGTGATTGCAACTAAGAACCACAAGTCAGTTTTGCATTTGACTTGACCAATGATTATATAAAGAACAGTCTGTAAGACTCAATAACCTTCTGAAGTTAATGGACATTAAATGAGGTGCCAATAAAGAACAAAGACTGTGCAGACATTTTTAGTATGAATGGTGCAAGAAATAAACATGAAAAGGACAAGTTAATCTTTAGGAAGTATTATTCCTAGAAAAGGAGTACAGAAAAGAAGAAAAAAGGGGAAATATAGGAGGAAGAGAGGAAGGGGGAGGAGGAGAAATGAAGGCAGGAAGGAAGAGGAAGAGAAAAGGACTTGATTAAACCAATGTTTAAACATGAGTTAAATTGCACTAAGATTTGTGTGAAAAAATGTAGACATATTCATATTTTTTTAATTTAGAAAAGAGATTAATAAGGGAAACGCATTAATCCAAAGGAAACTTTTATTACCAAGCAATCTTGGTTTTAATACAAGCTATATACAATGCCGTGAGCAAAACACGGAGCTTGGAATCCGTGGAACCGGATAGCAGTTCACACCTTGCCTGTACATTAGGCAAGTTGCTTTGCTGCTGGGTCTTTGTTGCTTCGCTTGTAAAATGTTCCCCATCAATCTGATTATGCACAAAGTAGAAAGTACCTCTCAGTATATTTCACAAATTATCCTTTTTTTTTTTTCCCAGTAAATTGTATTTGATGGAATAGAAGTGAGCTTTCCTTCCTACTCTGCCACTGTGTGTGATCAGAGGCAACTTCTCACTCTGTAGGCAGATGGAGGGGAGTGGGAGTGTGACACAAGGCAGTCTGCATGGTCCCTTCAACATTAGAGACCTGATTGTATAATAATGCAGAAACTGCAGGCCAGGAGCTGTTCCAACAAATTCTCCCAGTAAGTGGTAAATTTCTGGAAAAAAATAATTTATAAGGAGGCTTTTGGTGGCCTGAAAGAGTTAATGCAGATTCCTAAACAGCTGGTGACAGCCTGGGAATAGTGATATTTGGTTGACTATGACAAAGAATCTGATCTCCCTGTATTTGTAGTGCCAAAATAGCATTGCATAAGCTGTCAAGCCTCAAGCACCAGGAGCCTATCACCAAATATTAATTTACCTGTTGTGTGCATCTAATAACTGACAGCTCTGAATCCCATATCATTTTTGGTGGCCTTCCCACTGACATGTTCTTTGATTAAGAAAATAGTCAGCCAGAGCGCCAGTGTGTCCCTAATGTGGCCACCTCCATTTAGCCTCCTTATTATGCTGGAATATTTTTCTCTAAATTAGATTTCCTGTCTTCATAGTGGCAGTTTACATGAATTTAATACATTATAAAATGTGCAGTTCCCTTGAGATTCTGTGATAGATTGTGGTATTTGAAACCCATATTTCCATGGGAAATAAAAGTGTAGGCCATGGCCAAATATTTTATCAGCTTAACATTATCTTGAGATAATGGTACTATTAATGCTTGTCACCCCTGTCTGTTTCCCAGGGCTTGTGTTGCTTCCTTCTTTGCCTCTGAACAAGGTGCTGAAAGTTTTAGTAGAGTTTTAAGCTATGCTAGTAATATCCAACCCAGATAGGTACCCCTTGTTCTATGTTGTCTGGGAAAAATCATGCATGATGAGCCCCTCTATCATTTTCCCCTCACTGATACTGAATCTAATTACCAATTATGGCTACATGGGCTGGGATCTCTGTATATTACAGCTTGGCTGTGATGGGCCAGTGATACAGTGTCAAGGACAGCAGCACAGCTGTGATCTCTTCCTGTAGGATGCCTGGAAGAAGGGAAATCGTGTGAGGAAAGATAGAATACAAAACCCAAAGACTCAGCAAAATGAAATCGAAAGCTGGTATAATCAGATTATGTGTGCATGCTAGGTTGCTTCAGTCTTGTCCAACTCTTTGTGACCTTATGGACTGTAACCTGCCAGGCTCCTCTGTCCGTGGGATTCTCCAGGCAAGAATACTGGAGTGGGTAACCATTTCCTTCTGCAGGGGATCTTTTCAACCCAAGGATCGAACCCTGGTCTCTCATATCTCCTGCCTTGGCAGGAGGGTTCTTTACTACTAGCACCAAACAGAAAACCCATAATCAGACTACCAGTGAGGAAATATCAGGCACTCCTAGCCAAACAGAAAAGGGGAATTGGAGATAAGTTTTTCATCGGTTTATTCGGCTACATTGAACTAAATGGAAAGTAAGCAGAATCAATAACTACAACATACTTGCATTGCCTATTCTACCTTCTTCTCTATTCATTTTCATGAAAGTTATTTATCTAGGATTTGAGTTCCTACAGGTGGAAGTTTGTTTCTGACTTGCTGACTACATCAGTCTTTTTTCTTGTCTACCCAAGATAGAGCTTGTGTCTGGGCAAAAAGTACATTGGTCCCTGAGGCATTCAGAAAGCAATATTGCAGTACACATTTCTGCTTTGCCCTTGTGTTTAAATTTCTGTGCCTTAATGGGCATAAACTAACTTATGTCAGTAGATTGTGGCTTACATAGAAACTGAAAAACAAAAAATGACTTTTCTGGTTTTAGTAATATTCCAGCCACAGTCTGAATAGCAACGGTACATGCATGGTAGCATTCGGGTGTAGTGAGAGTGTTCTCCTATGCAGATACAACAAAAGCAGGAAAGAGCTGAAATCAAAGAGTTGAGAGATTCACAAGCAATGACTTAATGGGTTTTAAAAAAAAATTGCCTGTGAAAAGCAAATCTTATGCCAGTTTAATGTCTAGTTGTATGCCAAAATAAAAACTCAAGAATGTAGAATCTGGTTTTAATCAAAGGCATCAGGATTGGAAAAGAACTAGGGTAAGTATATAACTGCAATCAAAATAATTCCCCTCATGTGTTCTGGGTTTGCAAGTGTGCTCAGTTGCTCAGTTGTGTCTAACTCTTTATGATTCCATGGGCTGTAGCCCACCAGGCTCCTCTGTCCATGAAATTTTCCAGGCAAGAATAGTATAGTGAGTTGCCATTTCCTTCTTGAGGGAATCTTCCTGACCCAGGGACCAAATTTGTTTCTCCCGTGTCTCCTGCATTGTGGGTGGATTCTTTATTGTGTTCTGGATAACTTCAAATGATTTGGACTACAATTAAATGCCAGTCTTCTGGGAAAATTGCTCATAAATATATCAACAATAATAGATGTATGATTTGCATGCATTTAAGGGAGTTACTTTATGGGAAGAGGACAGTAAAGTTTATGCTGTCCTGTTCACAGTAAGAACATTTTTGCTTTGAATTCGAAGCAACGAGGAAGGAAAATACAGTAGTGGTAACACCTTAGAGCTAACTTTAGCACTTATGATATTTGTTGAAAGCCTTTGGAAAGAATTTTTCTTTTGCTCCATGATTAAGAGACAAGAACAGGGCATGCTCTCCTAATAACTAGCTTGAGACATGACCTAAGTTGCAGATTAGTTCTTGGGAAGCAGAGATGCACATAGAAAAAGTTTGTTGAGAGGAACTTCTGAGATAAACATAGTGGGTAGCATGGTGAAGAAAGTAGGATTGGGAAGAAAGAAAGGTTACACTGTGATGTAGCCCCAGGTTTAGTCAGTCCTGTTGAGAGCTATGGCATTAGGGTACCACTCAGAGTAGTCCCAACATGGACCAGTCACTGCATAGGGACTGCCCCTAAAAAGGGTACATCCTCTCAGGTAAGGCTGCTTTCTTTAGCTGAGGGCAAGTTCCAGAGAGGGACACAGCTAATGCCCTCAACCACCAGTAGTCTCAGTTCCTGGGAGAATAAGTGCCTCATTCCTGGAGGGAGAATCCAGCTAGCGCCTCATAGCATCCACTGTAGGAAGTGGATAGTAGTAGTAAGGGAGTACTATGGTGGATTTGGCAATACATGGGCTTTGAATTCAGACGGATATAAGCTCAAAGTTTATATCAGAACAAATTATTGCAATTCTGGCCAAATTATTTAACTTCTAGAAGTCTTTGCTTCCTCATCTGAAAACTGAGAAATAAGAATATCTCTTTCACTCTGCTTTCACTAAGATTAAATTATACAGAGAGAGAGAAAGAGAGAGGGATTGCTAGCACTATGCCTGCAACATACAAGGTATACAGTAAGTATTTGTTCTTCTCTCCATTCCTTAAAAACAAATACTCATCGGTTAAAAAGTATTTGTTTAGCACCTTCTACCCTCTAACCACTATGGTATTAATGTCAGAGGACAAGAGTAAGTACAAGACATAATTTCCATCCTAAAGAGTACTTACTACATTACTAGAAAAGAACAAGATTAACACAGTGAAATTACTGCAAATAATTACATAAGAAAGAACATTGTTGCAGATAATTACATAAGAATCGCTTTTCTAAGGAGTGGAGAGAAACAGAACAAACACTTTTTGCACACCTACTATGTTGCAGGCATAGTGCTAGTCTCGTAATCATCTATGAAATCAAATGTATGGTTATGAGAAGATCAGTGATAGCAGAATAATCAAGAAAACAACAAACAAAGTGTTTTGTGGAAGATATAACTCTCAAGCTGGACCTTAAAGGAGAGGTTAAATTTAAGTGCTTGGGGATCTGCTGGCACTGTGGCACTGTGGATAAAAATTCACCTGCCAGTGCAGCAGAGGTCATGGGTTCTATCCCTGGTCCAGGAAGATTCCACACGCTGCAGAGCAGCTAAGCCCGTGCATGACAACTCCTGAGCCCAGGCTCTAAAGCAGCCACAACTACTGAAGCCCGCATGCTCTAGGGCCCACAGACCACAACTACTGAGCTTGCATGCTGCAACGACTGAAGTCCGTGCACCTAGAGCCTCTGTTCCCCAACAAGAGAAGCCACTGTAATGAGAAGTCCATGCATCCCAACAGAGAGTAGTCCCCCCCGCGCTGCAACTAGAGAAAGCCTTTGCACAGCAACAAAGCCCCAGTACAACCAAAAAGAAAACAAGATTAAATGCTTGGTGGACGAAGTAAAGGATTGTGAGCGACGGAATCCTTACTGAAGACACATGAGAAAGGGCAAGGCTTTCTCTGACTGAAGTGTCATTTTGTGTATGGAGCTACACAATGTAGAATAGCCATTCATAAACTCTCAGCCCTGCAGTTCAACCTAGTCCCTCTAGAGCTGTTGCAAAGCTGACTCTATTTAACCTATTAAAACAACATTGGGCTAGTAAAAACTGAGATTTTGTGTGAGAAAGAGAGAAGCCAAGCTTTATATCTATGGTCACACACACATTGATTCCTGGCATCTATTGACCTTAATATTACACCCTACTGCCCCGTCAGATAGTCACTTGCCCACTAAAATTGGTTTATATGAGTACTAAAATACTTGGTCATAGGCTGAATTGTATGAGCATTAGTTGTGTTTAGGTAAATTCTCCATCTACTTCCTGCATGTCTGGTACAGATCTGCTATTGTCAATATAGAAAGAGCAGGGTATGTTGTCTTGTATTTTTCATTTGTATAATCCCAGCACACACAAAAAATTACCTAATTTGTATTGGATAAAATGAACTATGACAGTGAAGAGATTTGCCTAATCAGAGACTGTTGTAAAGTAAAAGGACAAAAGATCAGACAATTGACAAAATTATGAAAGATTTTGGGAAATAGGAGAGTAGCTTATACTCAAAGTGCTTGTGATCTAGGACCAGAAGAGCTATATAATCAAAACTGTTTAATGTGGAACGGTCTAATAGCAGATTACAAGATCAATAGCCAGAAGCCATGGGGGAAAACTAATGACTTTTTAGGAATTGGATGAAGAAGTACAACAGTAACAAGACAACTCCTAGATAAGAGATCAAAACATAAGAAAATCCAGAAATAGACAGCAACCTGACAGATAAAGTCAGTATAATAGATATGTTCCCCAAAATTGAGAATTAGAAGGGGAGACCCCAGAACTAATAACTAAGCCTTGGAGGATGCTCACAGCTAGTCAAACAGGCAGGAAGAAAAGAAGGTCTGACATTGTGTAGAAATCAAAAGGAAAGGAATGCTTCCTTGAGGGTGGAAGCAGTTAAGCATACCAAAAGGTATAGGGAGTTGAAAAGCCACGGGAATTACTAATAAGGAATTAGTAATATTAATTACTAATACTTTATGCCCTTTGAGGAAGCTGTGTGTCAGCTTAGAGATGGGATTGGAATGTAGATTGCTAAAGGCTGAATGAGGGAGCAGGTGGAGAAAATATGGAGGTCATGTACATTTATCGCAATGATTAATTTTGTCAATTTGTTTAAGCTATGATGCCCAGTTGTCTGGTCAAATACTAGGTGCTGCTGTGAAGGTATTTTCAGATGTAATTAATGCTTAGATCAGGAGACTTTGTGTAAAGCAGATTACCCTGCTTAACGTGGGTGAGCCTCATCCAATCAGGCAAAGGCCATAAGAAGGACCTCCTGTCACCCTTCAGACTCAAGATCAATCCCCAGTCTCCCTTCAGACTTGAGACTGCATCGTTAATTCTTCCCTGTTACTCCAGCCTGCCAATCTACTCTACAGATTTTAGATTTGCCAAATGTCCCTCCCACCCACTCACTCAATCATGTGAGCCACTTTCTTACAATAAGAACCTATACCTACATCCTATTGGTTCTGTTTCTCTGGCAAACCCTAACCAATATAGACAATACCATGCATCTTAGGAAAATTAAAGTGAAAAAATATGAGAAACAGTAGTAGAGAAGAAATCAACATATTGTCATTTCTGAAGCATAGAAGACAAATTTGAGAGCAAGATAATTTCCAGTTGCACCTTGCAACTTTCACTGCTGCCCAGACACCCTGCAACCATTGAGGATCAAAACTGACTTCACCCAATGAAGTCAGATTAACACCAGACCTTCCTAAGACAATGATGATATCCAGATAAAGCAATGGACCGCTCTCACCACAAGGCTTCTGTGGCTAATTCTTTAGACAAAATGTACATTCCCTGTCATGTTTCACTCCCTGTCGTTGCCAAAGTGGAGCGTCATCTATTTATGTACTAAATTTCTATATCCTCCTCTCCATGCCCTCAGTGCTTTCTTTTGCCTTGTGCCAACTTCACATCACACACCTGTGAATCATGTCCAGGTCAAGTGTCTTTGCTACATAGTTCTGTGCACCTCACACTTTCTTTAATATCTATTATACTACGTTCTCATCGCTATTTACTTGTATGTATCTCATGTGTTTGTTCTCAGTCACTCAGTCATGCTCCATGGACTGTATCCTGCCAGGATCCTCTGTCCATGCATTTCCTAGGCAAGAATACTGGAGCAGGTTGCCATTTCCTCCTCTAAGGGGTCTTCCTGACCCATGTCTCCTGCTTCTCCTGCATTGGCAGGTGGATTCTTTGCCACTGAGCTTCCTGGGAAGCCATACATGACTTTAAATTCTGTGAGACCAGAGGGAGTGTTTAGAACTACTTTACAAGCTCTCAACATTTGTTTATGATAGAAGAAATAAATGAATGAGTAAAGTCTTAATACAGCAGTCAATTCTCACCAGTAAATTTCTAACAGGAAGCATGAAGTGTACTAGAACCAGCAAATCTCTAGGACAGTTTACTTACAAAAAAATGAATTACAGTGGTGTAAACAGAGCATGGGGAACTTATGATGGGACAATGAAGGAACCTAGGACTCTTAAGGGAAGATTTATGGCCACCCTTAGGCCCAGAGCAATAAAGTTAACAGAAGGATGTTACTAAAACCTGGAAAGAAAGAAACTCAGAGGCAGAACAGATCAAATTATGTATAGTAAAGATCACTAAACAATGGATTAGCCAGTCCAAGACTACTTCGCAGAGAGGGACCCAGAGGAATAAATATCTTGATCTCTCTCTCTCTCTTCCCATTCCCTCTGCTATATTCTTGGGGTTTTTCACTGACTGGAGTCAAAGCCAGAGGCATAAGAATGTCTAGTTACAGTTCATACAACTCAGGTCATGAGGTAGAGAGCAAGAGAGAAAAGATCAGAGAATGTAGCTAGAAGGAAACCAGATATCCCTCTGGCCCAACATTATTTACAACTGATATCTGGTCTTCCCAGCTATGTCTTCTAGTGTTCAGTGTAGTAAATAAAATCTTCCAAACATGTTTCCTCTTTTTTTTTTGCTAGAAATACCTTTGCCTTCCTCCACATTTAGAAAACCTTAATTTTTCTAGATGTGGGTCAAAAATATTCTTTCCAGTATATTCTCCAGTTCCATTGCAGATGTTATATAATTATATGCAGATGATGCCATAATATTTTTCTTATCTTCATTGAGTCGTTATAGTAGTATTAACAGTGCAAGGAGTCAGAGTAGTTAACCATTTGTTGAGGAGGTAGTATGTACTGGGCACTGTTTCTTGGTTTGTTTTTTGTGGATTTTTTTTTTAACTTTACAAATATGTGTGCTAAGTTGCTTCAGTTGTGTCCAACTCTTTGCAACACTATGGACTGTTGCCCGGCAGGCTTCTCTGTCCATGGGATTTCCCAGGCAAGAATACTGGAGTGGGTTGCCATTTCCTTCACTATCTACATATACACATATATTGTATTCGTTAACTTCAGCTGTCATAACAAAATATCACAGATTGGTTGGCTTTAATAACATTTATTCCTGTACAGTTCTGGAGACCGGAAGTTCAGTGTGAAAGTGTCAGCAGGATTAGTTACTGGTAACACCTCTCTTCCTGGCTTGTCAATGACTGTCTTTTTACACACTCTCACGTGCCCTTTCCTCTGTGTGCATACAGAAGAGTTCTGATGTCTTCCTCTTTGTATAAGGACATCAGTTATATCAGACTAGGGCTTCATCCTTACTACCTCAAAGGCTTTATTTTCAAATGTGGTCACATTGGATATTAGAGCTTCAACATATAAATGTTGGGGGTACCCAATTCATCCCATAACATGCATAATCTCATTTAATATTCACAACAACTTGTGAGATACCTTCAGATTTTACAGGAACTCAAGGGAACTAAGGGAACTGGAGATTGGAATTTCCTTATATTAGTTTTTATAGATAAAAATGATAGAATCAGAATTTAAATCCCAATCCGTCTTACTCCAAAACCTATGCTTTTTAACTCCTCCCTGTTATTACCATGAGTTGTGTTGCCACTCACTAGGTTCCCACGTGGAAGGGGCCATGTCCTCTTCATTTTTAAACTGCAGCACCTTATGTAATGTCTGCTCCATGATATACATTCCATAAATGTTCCTAGAATTAAATATGAATGATACAGAGAAAACAAACAAAAAAGGGCTTATAGTTTCAAACCACATTTATCAACCATAAATAATAGAAAAATACAAAACATAAAACAAAGGACAAGCAAGAAAAAGGTAACTGTAAGAAACAGTCATTTCTTTTCCTCGACATGCAGTAGGTTTACTTTGATCCCCTTCTCTCAGTTGGGTTCTAGTTAATATTTCTTTTCAACTCACTGTTTTGCTGAGAGCCATGAGATCAGATTTTTTTTTTTTTTTTTTTTTTNAACTGTAAGAAACAGTCATTTCTTTTCCTCGACATGCAGTAGGTTTACTTTGATCCCCTTCTCTCAGTTGGGTTCTAGTTAATATTTCTTTTCAACTCACTGTTTTGCTGAGAGCCATGAGATCATTTTTTTTTTTTTTTTTTTTTTTGATTTGAAGCAGCTAGTTTCGTTTTCTTAGAACAGTCTCCTCCTGAAGCAAAAACCTCTGTTTTGGAGCAAAGCCTCCCTCCTGGGGTTCTTTGTTCTGCCAGTGCTGAATTCCTTTGAGTTTCTCTCTGGAGCAGGTCTGGAACCAGTAACTCTCCCTTCTTTTGAACCACTGAGCAAATTGTCTCTCATCTTGGTTTCCCTTGCTGTGCTGGAGGCCTGTTCAGTCACACTCTCTGTTTCAGCTCTTTTCAGTAAACCCCCACTAGCAAAATCTGATTGAATACCCAAGCAGGTTGACTTTTTAAAGATAACATTATTTTGATCTAGCACTAATATCTTGCATAAAAAGTGGCGTTTCACTTTACTATAAGCAAGTCAACTTCTTCATAAGCAATGTAGACATAAGATCAAAACTTTAATAAGTAGAGAATGAATCTGAAAGATTATACACCGTTAGGATATGGAAAGGATTTTAGGCATCATCACATCAGACCAACTGCCTATCTAATGAATTCCTACTATAATAAATTGAGAGTTAGTTTTCCAGAATGAAAACCTTTTGCATTTTGGAAGAAAAGCCTAATTCTGTGTTAGACAGCTCTGCTAATAAATTTGCTTTAAATTAAACATATATCTACTTCTCTTGAAATATTGTTACTCATTATTTTAAGTCACTGTGGATGGTGACTGCGGCAATGAAATCAGAAGATGATTGCTTCTTGAAGGATAGTTGTGACCAACTTAGACACTGTGTTAAAAAGCAAAGATATCACTTTGTCAACAAAGGTCTTTATAGTCAAGGTTATGGTCTTTCCAGTAGTCATATATGGATGTGAGAGCTGTACTATAAAGAAAGCAGAGTGCTGAAGAATTGATGCTTTCCATCTGTAGCACTGGAGAAGATTCTTGAGAGTCCCTTGGAAAGCAAGGAGATCAAACCAGCTAATTTTAAAGGAAATCAACCCTGAATACTCTTTCAAAGGACTGATGCTGAAGCTGAAGCTTCAAAATTTTGACCGCCTGATGCAAACAGCTGACTCATTGGAAAAGACCTTAATGCTGTGAAAGACTGAGGGCAGAAAGAGAAGAGGTTGGCAGAGGGTGAAACGGTTGGATAGCATCACCAATTCAGTGGACATGAATTTGGGCAAACTCCAGGAGATGGTGAAGGACAGGGAAGCCTGGCATGCTGCAGTCCATGGTATACCACAGAGTCAGACAGGACTTGGTGATTGAACAACAATATTTTAAAAACATGTGTTAACTCTATGCTCAATTAACAGGTGCTGTCCTTGGTGCTAGAATTTCTACTCATTTATCTACCAAAACCAATATGCAGTGGTGGTGGTAGTTTAGTTGCCAAGTCATGTCCAACTCGTGTGACCCCTTGGAGTATAGCCTGTCAGGCCCCTCTGTCCATGGGAGTCTCCAGGCAAGAATACTGGAGAGGGTTGTTATTTCCTTCTCCAGGGGATCTTCCCGACCCATGAATCGAAACAGAGTCTCCTGCATTACAGGCAGATTCTTTACCAACTGAGCTATGAGGGAAAACCAGTATGCAGTCACTCCTCCCAACTGTCCGTGTTGTCAGTTGAGGGGACCGAAAATGAAGCTGAAGTGGAATAAGGTGGAGATCCCATTGGTGAACACTTGGAATTATTTTCACAAGGCAGAAATAGAAAGCCATAGAACAGTAGATCAGAAAGGCATAGAAGTAGAGAAGACATGTGGATATGAATGGCCATGGATATGAACGGCTGGGTGTGAACTGGATGGTAAGGACCATATTCAAAAAACAAAATAAAATTTCCCCAAAGTTACAGACAAATTATGAAAGCAGAATGCATATTGGAATGAAAAGCAAAATAAATCTCTACATAATTATAGACCCTTAATAGAAACATTTCATAACTTCTCCCCTCTCTTTTTCACAAGGTAATGGTGTTCTACTTGTTTTATAGGACTAGACCTACAGAATGTCATTTGTCACTTCCTCATCTGCTCACAATCCCAACCAGCACATATTATGAATATTGGTAAAATCTCAAACAGGAATAACAGGGAGGACATAGTATATCATACTCCTGACCCCACCAGAATTATCTTTTCCCATGACCATGCAAATTTGTTTGAACTATTCAATTATCCTCATAAACCCCTTTCATCACAGAAATAGATACACATGCAATATTATGATTGCCACCAAGGAGGAGTGGTCTTCATAGATAGCAAGGGCTTTTTTTTTAAACAAATTTTCTTTAATCGTATTTGCTGATTTATTTTTGGCTGTCCTGGGTCTTCGTTGCGGTGTGGGCTCTTCTCTAGTTGTGAAGAGTAGGGGCTACTCCCGAGCTGTGGTGCCTGGGCTCCAGGGTGTGAGGGCTTCAGTAGCTGGGCTACATGGGCCCAGCAGTTGTGGCTCCCAGGCTCAGGAGCTGTGGTGCATGGGTTTAGTTGCTCCGCGACTTGTGGGATCTCCCCGGGTCAGGGATGGAACTCATGTTCCATCCTACATTGGCAGGTGGGTTCTTTACCACTGGGTCACCAGGGAAGCCCAATAGCAAGTCCTTTTATCTCATTCCTATCAGAAAAAAAAAAATCTGGTGTTTCATCTCCCAATGACATGAAAACATGTTGTAATATCATCTATCTTTATAATTATTATATTATCTATATTTATCTTATAGTCAATCCTTATCTATTACCTTTCTTAGAAAAAAAAATCCTCCTAATCCTCATCTCATCTAGAACCTCAAGCACAAACCTATTACAAACATGTATGTTTCTACATTTATGTTTTATAGTTTTTTCTCCAATGTCTCACTCCCCCTGGCATTATCCTCACAACCTGTTCCATTCAAACCATTGCAGAGAACCATTTTCATTGAGAATGCAAATGAATACTTCAAATTTATCTTTAATTTAAATTTAATTCATTCTAAAGGAAATAAATACGAATCCTATAGCATTCAGGAATGTGCAAAAGGGTCTAAAATGAATTTCCCTCCCTGCTTATAACCCTAGCAACAGTTCTCCTCCGTAAATTGTTACCTAGGTTTTCAGGGTGCATCTGGAGAAGTAAAATAGATATACATGCATTTTGTTGTTGTTTTGCATTTTTTTCTTCAAATGTTAGCATGTACTCTTCCGATTGCTTCATTTTTCACTCATTGTATGTTGGACATCTTTCCATATCGATACATGAAACAAAAATTTTTACCCCTCTTTCCCTCTTGCATTGTGTGTCTCTGTATTATGTATTTAATTGGTCCCCTCCACCAATTCATCCCCATCAACATTTTCATGTTTTTAATCTTCTGCTATTGTAAATGATGCTATAATAATAAACTGTACATACGCATGCATGTTGCAGTTTGCAGAAGAAACATTTTGAATAGAATTTCTAAGTCAAGGGATATGGGTATTTTGTTATCTTAGCTATATGACTATACTATATTGCCCAGCATATAAATCATACTTATTTATGTTGTTTCCTGACACAGTTACAGGTACAGTGCATTGTCAATCTTTTTAATACTTACCAGTCTAAATATAGTATTCCTCTGCAACGATAATACACCTTTCTCTCATCATGTACAACTTTGTACAACTATTTACATATTTATAGGCCATTTAGATACCTGTTCTGTGAGTGCATACTAGTTTCCATTTTTCTATTTTCATTTGTAGGTATTCTTTATATAATAGAAAAACTGGGTTTTTTTGTGATATGAGTTGCAAATTTTTTCCCAAGTTGGTCTTTGTTTATTTTAATAAGTCATTTTTTAATTTTACGGGACAAATGTATTAATCATTTCTTTCATGATTATGATTTTTCTGGGTCACACTAAGACATTTCTTCCTTGATAAAAGATTATTTAAAATTCTTTTCTAATAGGTTGTCTTTTACCTTTATGGTTTTATTTATGCCTTCAAATTTTACCCTTTTAGATCTTACTTTGCTGCAAGAAATGGCAGCCTCATAGTTGTTGTTCAGGCATTGTCATGTCTGCCTCTTTGCAACCCCAACTCCACCAGGTTCCTCTGTCCTCCACCATCTCCTGGAATTTGCTACTTTGTGGTCCAGTGCTCACATTCATACATCACTACTGGAAAACTCATAGCTTTGACTATACGGACCTTTGTTGGAAAAGTGATGTCTCTGCTTTTTAATGTGCTGTCTAGGTTTGTCATGGGTTTCCCCGGTGGCTCAGTGGTAAAGAACCTGCCTGCCAGTGAAGGAAATGCAGGTTTGTCACAACTTTCCTTCCATAGAAGGGGGCTATCTTGATAGCTCAGACGGTAAAGTGTCTGCCTACAATGCAGAAGACCTGGGTTTGATCTCTTGTTGGGGAGATCCCCTGGAGAAGGAAATGGCAACCCACTCCAGTACTCTTGATGGAAAATTCCATGGATGGAGGAGCCTAGTAGGCTACAGTTCATGGGATCGCAAAGAGTTGGACTCAACTGAGCAACTTCACTGGTTGGTTCCTTCCACGGAACAAGCATCTTTTAATTTTGTGACTGCAGTCACTGTCTGCAGTGATTTTGGAGCCCAAGAAAATAAAATCTGTTACTGCTTCCACTTTTTTCTCTTCTATTTGCCACGAAGTAATGGGACCAGATGCCATGATCTTCATTTTTTGAATATTGAGTTCTAAGCCAACTTTTTCACTCTCTTCTTTGAGCCTCTTCACTTTCTGCCTTAGAGAGGCATCATCTGCATATCTGAGGTTGTTGATATTTCTCCTGGCAATCTTGATTCCATCTTGTGGTTCATCCATCCCAGCATTTCACAAGAGGTACTCTGCATATAAGTTAAATAATAAGCAGAGTGACAATATACAGCTTTGTCATACTCCTTTCCCAATGTTGAACCAGTTAGTTATTACATGTGAGGTTCTAACTGTTGCCTTTTGACTCACATACAGGTTTCTCAGGAGGCAGTGAGGTGATCTGGTACACCCATCTCTTGAAGAATTTTCCATAGTTTGTTATGATCCATACAGTCAAGGCTTTTGCATAATAAAGCAGAAATAGATTTTTTTTGGAATTCCCTTGCTTTCCCATGATCCACATACTCTCAAGTTGATCTCTAGTGCCTCTGCCTCTTCAAAATGCAGCTTATACATCTGGAAATTTTTGGCTCACATACTGCTGAAGCCTAGCTTGAAACATCTTGATCTTGATCTTACCTTGCTAGCATGTGAGATGAGCACAATTACGGTAGTTTGAAAGTTCTTTGGCATTGCCCATCTGTGGGATACAATATCATTCACTGAAGAATTTATCTTTCTGTCTTTTCCCCATCAATTTGAAATGGCACTTTTAACATGTGTAACATACATAGCTATCTATCTGGATATTTCTTTCCACTAGCCATCTATTCACATAGCATCATCACACCGTTTTAATTATTGGAGGTTCATAAAATATTTTGTCTAGAATGATTAGACTTTTCTCGTTACTTTTCATTTTCAGATTATGCTTAACAACTACATACATATATATTATTCATAATTATATATATTATTCATCTTTTGATCGCCATCAAAACATCAGCATCCCGTAGTATTTTGAAGAAGGCCTCACAATAATTACAACCACCATGCAGCTCTTGCATGCTCAAAAATGTTTACTCTTTATTTTAGGAAATGGATGCTTCTATGCTGTTTTCTAGTGTTAAATATTACCATGGAGAAGTCTGATTGAATGACTTAGGCCAGATTGCAAACAAAAAATGATAGCTATTGACAATCACATATATTTGGGAGTACAAACTCTCTGTGGGACGATTTTTTGTTTTGCTTCTGCTGTTAAAATATTTACTCCTATTTCATACTTCCATGAATATTGGTACATATCATACAATGCCAGATAACAAATGTTAAGCAATGGGCATTCAAGCATTATATATTTAACATTTAAAACAAAACAAAAAATTTCATCCCCTCTGGAATTCTTGCTATTAAATAGAGTGATGGATATAACTTGGGATTTCTGTCACAGATTTCATAAGCAGCCTTTTCTGTGCAGTGAGTCTGCCTTGAGCCAAGCTATGTCTTGGCTTTGGATGAGGTAATATTTTTTTTCCACTGAAAATCAGAGATTGTTCAACATTTTTAACATTTATCGATTTTATTTTCTTCTGTAAGTAATATCATGTATTGCTTTATTATGTTTTAGCAAGTTAATAGTTATTGTGTCTTTGCTTCAATCACTAAAGAGATTATTTTGTATTTAGCATCTTCAAAAAGTATGTATGAACATGAACCTTCGATGCTAATGGACTTACTGTTCTTCTGGACATAATTGTTGAAACCCTAACTAGGATTCTCTAATGAGATGTCAGTCAGTTGTAAAATCTTTAGTGAGACTTTGCTTAATGATATTAGCTAATTGTACTGAGTATTAAGTGTCTGGATGAGAAGGAAAGGGCAACCCACTCCAGCATTCTTGCCTGGGAAATCTCATGGACAGAGGAGCCTGGCAGGCTACATTTCAAAGAGTCTCAAAGAGTTGGACATGACTGAGCGACTAAGCACAAGTATCTGGAATGTACTAAGCCCTGTACACGTTTTATAGCTGAATGGTTTAGCACATTTAATTCCAATAATAAAACCAGGGTAGATTTTGTCAATACTCACATTTTATGGAGAAAGAAATTGGGTTCCAGAAAGGCTAAGTAAGTTTCCTAAGGTCACACAGCTAAAGAAGGAGCAGGGCCTTTGTTTGTATCCAGGCATTCTGATTCTAGAACCCACGCACTTTACTGCAATTGTTCACACAGTCATCCAAGTGATGTCTGGGATGACCATGCTCCCAGTATGCTATACCTTTCATAGGATCTAAATTTAATACCATTGAGAGAGGGATGTTTTGGCTTATCATTAGGCACACGTATTTTCTTATTCTGGCTCAAGTTAGCAAAATTAAAACAATGAAAACATTAAAGCCAGTACAATTGGTTCACTGGAATCAAAACAATTTTTGTAGTTTGAATTTTTCGCTTCTCAATCCACTGTTAGACATAATATAAACATCTCTAGAGAGATTATTAAGGAATAAAAAAAAGTGCACACACACACATCCTGCCACACACATAGAGTTTCGAGAATGATACTATAAATCCCGGATCTGTGCAAGGCTCTTTTATGCTTCAGATGATGTCAGAGGCAGGACTCGATGTGTGACCTGGCTGTTTACTTGCTTTGCCTCTCACCTCTGCTCCGTGGGAAACAGTAGGGACAGCATCATTATCATATCCTCACGCATTTCATCTTAGGGCATGCTAAAGTTGCAGCGAGTGCAATTTCTTCTGGAAGAATAAAACTGTTGCCTCTTCTCCAGTAATTTGCAAAAATGAATAAAAGCAAAACAAATCAGAAGGGGAAAAAAAAAAAAAAAACCCTTGAGTGAACTGCTCTGAAAAATACACTCCAATAGAGAAAAGTTTAAAAACAGACATTGTTATCAGGTGAAAAATAGCACATTTGAATAAATATTTATGTGTGTTTTCCTAGTTTTCTGGCTTATGATCCTTCATGTACCTTGCAGGCTGTTAAAGAAACAACTATAAATCAAAAATAAGGAATGAAATGAGCTCTATGAAAGCCTCTGATTACTCCATTACTGAAATCCAGCTTAGCAATCATTTCCTTTCCTTCCCAGTCTGTTTCTATAAACAATCCAAAACAAACCTATAGGATTTTTAGGATGTATTTAACATAGATGAAAGTAGGACTATGCACAGAACTGGCAAGAAATTAATTCATATTTTCTCTCTAGCAGAAAAAAAGAAAAGTATATTGGGAATACATATTCCTAATGAGAAACACCATGGAAGAATTCCAAATAACTTGATATAAACAACATATGATGTTTCTGTGGATTATGAATTAACCAGGAAGCTAGTGGACTGAACATTTTACTAATTTTTTTCCTATCACTGATTCTTGTGTGAACTTAGGCATGTCATTTTACTTTGGTTTCTGTAATGATAAAGGTGATTAAATGAGCATGAGACAGCCCAGCTGCCAGAATGACAAAAACTAATCTAACAGAAACCAAAATGTGTAGTTTTAGCTGAGAAAAGCATTTTGAAAATAATCTGTTAGGGCTACGAAGATTTCATATTGTAATTGGAATCCCTGAAAATAGCACAAAAATTCAATCTTTCCCTTCATCCATATATATCTGGTCAAAACTGATTTTGTTATTCCGTTTCTTCTAGGGAATTTGCACCCCCATATTTCCTCATGTTGGAGAATTTCCTAAACATCTNNNNTAGTTTTCTGGCTTATGATCCTTCATGTACCTTGCAGGCTGTTAAAGAAACAACTATAAATCAAAAATAAGGAATGAAATGAGCTCTATGAAAGCCTCTGATTACTCCATTACTGAAATCCAGCTTAGCAATCATTTCCTTTCCTTCCCAGTCTGTTTCTATAAACAATCCAAAACAAACCTATAGGATTTTTAGGATGTATTTAACATAGATGAAAGTAGGACTATGCACAGAACTGGCAAGAAATTAATTCATATTTTCTCTCTAGCAGAAAAAAAGAAAAGTATATTGGGAATACATATTCCTAATGAGAAACACCATGGAAGAATTCCAAATAACTTGATATAAACAACATATGATGTTTCTGTGGATTATGAATTAACCAGGAAGCTAGTGGACTGAACATTTTACTAATTTTTTTCCTATCACTGACTCTTGTGTGAACTTAGGCATGTCATTTTACTTTGGTTTCTGTAATGATAAAGGTGATTAAATGAGCATGAGACAGCCCAGCTGCCAGAATGACAAAAACTAATCTAACAGAAACCAAAATGTGTAGTTTTAGCTGAGAAAAGCATTTTGAAAATAATCTGTTAGGGCTACGAAGATTTCATATTGTAATTGGAATCCCTGAAAATAGCACAAAAATTCAATCTTTCCCTTCATCCATATATATCTGGTCAAAACTGATTTTGTTATTCCGTTTCTTCTAGGGAATTTGCACCCCCATATTTCCTCATGTTGGAGAATTTCCTAAACATCTTTTATCCAATGGACATCTGCAACTAATCCTATGTGTATCACATCCATTATGGATATCCATTCTCCAAATTTAACACAAAAAATCAAGTGATCTGCAAATCATAACTCTAGATTATAACTATAAAAACTTGATCTATTATTGATTAAATATTATATATAATTTTAAATATGTTCAAAATGTATCAGAAAACCTGATACTGCAGGATTATCTTTAGGCTTCTTATTGTAGAAATATAATTTCAAATAGATTCCATTTACTGACAAAAATATTTTTAAAGTAACTGGATATTGGCTTTGTTTTTTAAAAAAGGAAGTTGAGGCTTCCCAAGTGAGTTCACAGCAAGGTGGAAACTAATATCTATTTTTCTCAAATGTGTTAGACAAGGCCAGCACAAACTATGTTAGGAGCTAAAATAAGCCTTTGTAATAAAGCATGAAGCAATAGTGTTATGTGCTGTCACTGTGTTCCAATATATAATATGTTTTGATGGAATTCAGTAGTTTTTATAAATTGGAATCATTCAAACAACTCTTCTTTTGTCTTTGTCTATATGCTAAACAGTCAGTATCATAAGGTTAGCACTTTTTAATCAAATGTTTTGGTATAATGTAGGCACAGTCTTCATGTAATTATTATGGACAGTTGAACATTAGCTATAAAGTATATATGCCATGAGTTTTTCAACTGAATGTAAGTCAGTTTTATGCATAAGAGTTAATGAATATCTCTATAATTAAGAACAACTTTAAGGTATGATCAATTAGTCCAAATAACTATACCAACCCAGAAAATTTCGAATCAAAGTGGCAAGCTTAATTTATTGCAGAACACAGGCAAAGAAGAATGCATAGTAAGGAATAATTCCAAAATCCCTCATCAAAATAACTGAAATTAAGTTCATCACAGGAGCAACTCTGGGAAAAAAAATATTACCATTAAAGTTCTCTTTCAAAGAGATTTTCGAAACCAATAAATACACTCGTCTGAACTTAGCCTTGGTCTTATCTGGAAATTAAAAAGGCATAATTTCATACTTCAATTCTCTTCTAGTTAAAATTAGTGTTATTTGATATTGATAGACAATAGGAACCCAGCTTATCAGTAAAATCTTGATACACCACAATTATTGCAAGAGATTTATGAATTCGTATGTCCACCAAGTTTGTAAGCTAAATAAATCACACATATATTTATTGCTATTTTTTCAAATATAGATTGTATTAAGAGTTTAGCTAAACTAATCCATGGTATCACTGGCTCTGCACTTACTTTGGTTTAGAAAATTTCAGAGTCCTTAATCTGACTCTAGTCCCACCACCCACCCCAATATGAGCTCATGCACTAGATAGCATCCTTCAGAGTCACAAAGAAATATAAGTTCCTGATATGACTTCCCCAGCACTGCCCACTGCCCACTGATCACTGTTGCTATCAACAGACTTTCATGCCTCCCAGCACGTGCATGCCTTATATGCCCCTTCGGTAAGATGCCCCCACCCCTCACAGGGCTTACTAAAGCCTAACTCTTTTGGTTTGAATTGGCCCATCTAGCATTAGCTGGGAAACCCAAAAGCACTCTACCCACTGACTCTAATGAAACCACAAGCTGCAAGCCCTGCCTTTTTCTCTCTGCACTTTGCCATTGACCTCCCTGTGTGGCCTCTGGAGGTGTGCCAAGCATCTCCTTCAGGACCTAGAAGTAATAACCATCTCTATTTCAGTTCCTCATGTGGTCTCTTTTGGAACTTTGGCTCACCATCCAACACTTTGTGCTCCACTTAACAAATGTTAATTTAATAAAGTCATAACAGCTAGTCACTATCGTGTTTAATAAAGCATAAATTCATTAAACATACATCACAAAGTCAGCACACACACCCCAAATTCCATGGGACTTCCTATATTTCTGTGTAAATAGGCTTCTCCAATAAAGACTGGCATGGGTCACCTCCGGGCCAGCTGAGGCAGTGAGGAGCCTAATTGCTAGCCTATTCTTCATTTCCCAACCTGCAGTGACCTTCAGTTCAGTTCAGTTCAGTTGCTCAGTCATATCTGACNCCAAATTCCATGGGACTTCCTATATTTCTGTGTAAATAGGCTTCTCCAATAAAGACTGGCATGGGTCACCTCCGGGCCAGCTGAGGCAGTGAGGAGCCTAATTGCTAGCCTATTCTTCATTTCCCAACCTGCAGTGACCTTCAGTTCAGTTCAGTTCAGTTGCTCAGTCATATCTGACTGTGACCCCATGGACTGCAGCACGCCAGGCCTCCCTGTCCATCACCAACTCCTGGAGTTTACCCAAACTCATATCCATTGAGTCAGTGATGCCATCCAACCATCTCATCCTCTGTCATCCCTTTCTTCTCCAGTGATCTTAGAGACCATGAAACCTAAAGGGTATAACCATGAGATGTAGGAAGATCACTGACCCATACGTGTCTCTATATAAATTATAAAATAAGCATCTCATTGTCGAGGAATGAAAGTTTCAGGCTAGTCTGCTACAATAGCTAGCATTAATCCTGCCAATCAGTGCGAAGTGAAATAGTGAGTGCATGCCTGCTCAGTCATGTCCAACTCTTTGGGACCCCATGGACTGTAGCCCACCAGCTCCTCTGTCCATGGAATATTCCATGTAAGAATACAGGAGTGGGTTGCCATTTTGTACTCCAAGGGGTCTTCCCAACTCAAAGATCAAATCTTGTGTCTCCTGCATTGGCAGGTAGATTCTTTACCACCGTGCCACCAGGGAAGCTGGTAAGTGAAAAAGCTAGTCACAAACATCGTATGACTCCAAGTATGTAAAGTATTTAGAATAGTCAAATTTATAGACACAGAAAGTGATTGACAGGGGCTGGCGGCAGGAGGGAATGGGGAATTGTTTAAGGTAATACAGTTTCATTTTTGCAAGATGAGTTTTGGAGACTTGCTGCATAACTGTGTGAATATACTCACTGTGATGCTGTTAAATTTTACATTAGGTACATTTTACCATACTTAAAAATAAAAATAAAGAAGTAAAAATTAAGATGTCAGAGTAAAAATGTATTTCATTTTTGTTAATAAAAAAAATCTTACAAAAACTAAGCCTCAGTGGCACAGGAGTCCAAGGTGATCCCCTCAAGAGACTTCCAAAAGAGATTTAAACTGTGGATGTACAACTAGAATAAAAATAAAGCAGCTTTACCTAAAATGACTGCCTAGGTCCATGAGCTGTCTGAAGACAAGCAAGCTTCCTAGCCAAACATTCCAGTTTTGGACATCACAACATCTTTTAATGAGTTAAAACTCTGAGAAATCCTATAGGGGAGATAAAAAGGTTTTCAATTTGTGTAAGCCAGCCTTTCTTAATCATTTAGCTAATGATGCATTTTTTTGCATAATATCTATTATTATCTGAAATGCCTAACTTTCTCCACAACATTCTTTTCAAAATGCTGGAATAGCATCTCCAAAATGACACGTTAAACTATTATGTTTGCTTACAAAGTGTCTTATTTTTATACATGTTTATAATTATGCCTTGAAGAGCTAAGTGCTATCTGTCATAATCAGTCCTAATCCCGCATCACAGAAATAAAGCTAAAAGTGGTTCCTGGCAGATAAATACATAAACACACATATAAGCACACACACATGCACAAAGCCGACATATAATTGAGTATTTGCTATGAGCCTGCCACTATGCTAATGCATTACATATTCTTTACCTCATTTAATCATCACAATAGCATTATGATAAAGTGTTATTAATACCAGAATTTTGAGGGATGAGGAAACTGAAGCTTCAAAAGGTTAAGGAACTTGCCCAGGGTCACATGCAGAGAAGGAAATGGCCCCCCACTACAGTACTCTTGCCTGGAAAATCCCATGGATGGAGGAGCCTGGTAGGCAACAGTCAATGGGGTTGCGAAGAGTCGGACACGACTGAGCGACTTCCCTTTCACTTTTCACTTTCATGCATTGGAGAAGGAAATGGCAACCCACTCTAGTGTTCTTGCCTGGAGAATCCCAGGGACAGGGGAGCCTGGTGGGCTGCCGTCTGTGGGGTTGCACAGAGTCGGACACGACTGAAGCGACTTAGCAGTATAGTAGGGTCACATGATTAGCAAAGGGGTATAATCTGGATTTAAACCAGAGCTATGGAATTCCAGCACCAAGCCCTGAGCCACTGTTTTATATTAATCTACATCTGAGTTTATTTAATCTTTTCTAGAGATCTAAATCTGAGTTTATAAAATGCTTCATTCTACAGAATAAAACCTCACCATGAGGGAAGATGAAAGCAAACAGCAACAGACCGAAGAAACAAGTCAAACCCACAGCACTGAAGGAAATGTGGACTTCCTAAAGCACCCAGTTTTAAGATACTTAAAATGGATTTGATACCCTGTGAGGACCTAAAAGTTGGAGAGAAATTCAGAGTTTTTTGTTTGTTTAAAAGAGTTCTTATAACAAATGGCTTCAAATAGCAGAGCATCAGGAGAAAAGCTAGGCTCAGAATTGGAAGACTTAGATTCTAGACCTGGTTCTCCCCACATCTAATCGGCCCCTACCTGGCAACATCCGCCAACCTTTTTATGCCTTAGTTTCCTCTTTTGAAAAGCATAGAAAGGGGCCAACCTAGCTGATCGCTAAGATTTTTTTGAAAGACCCGTATTTAACTGCAGCTCTGTGAATATGTTTGATGACAGGGTAGGGGAGTCTACCACATGTAAAAGATATTCACCTTAAATAAGACACGTATCAACTTTTGAACCGAGGGACAAGCTGCCCCTAGACTGCGCTTGTGGGTACGTCACTTGTTTGATTTTAATAAAGTTCATATAACACACTGTGCGCATATGTGTGTGTGCGTGCTCAGTCACTCAGTAGTGTCAGACACTTTGCAACCCTTTGGACTGTAGCCCGCAAGGCTCCTCTGTCCATGGGATTCTCCAGGCAGGAATACTGGAGCGGGTTGCCATTTCCTACTCCAGGGGATCTTCCTGACCCAGGGATCGAACCCGAGTCTCTGCCATATCCTGCACTGGGAGGCAGATTCTTTGCAGGGGACAGAACGTCTGTCTAAGAAGACAGNCATCTTAAAGGAAATTAGTCCTGAATATTCATTGGAAGGACTGATGCTGAAGCTGAAACTCCAATATTTTGCCCACCTGATGTGAAGAATTGACTCATTTGAAAAGACCCTGATGCTGGGAAAGATTGAAGGCAGGAGGAGAAGGGGACAACAGAGGATGAGATGATTGCATGACATCAGCGACTCAGTGGACATGAGTTTAAGTAAACTCCAGGAGCTGGTGATGGACAGAGAGGCCTGTCACGCTACTGTCCATGGGGTCGCAAAGAGTTGGACAAGACTGAGCAACTGAACTGAACTTCTTCCCATAAGACCATAAGCTCCTTGAGACCAGGAACATCAGAGGCTTATAGGGAGTACCTTGGGGTTTTCTTTTATGAGTTCATGACAAGAAAATCAGACCTTTTCTACTCCAAAGGCCTTGATGGAAATCTCCAGATCCCCCTGCCAAGTCTTTTGTATTAACTCCCTGCCAAGTCATTTTTAAGAACTTCTAGGTAAAGGGCAGAGGGAACCCTTTTTAAAATGCATGCATTTATGGATTTTGTGTTGGATAAAATATTTATTTGGCTCAAAACTTGAAATGAAGTCAGCCTCCTACTTTTGTTTTTCAAACACCCAGTTCCCCTGCTGAGAGGCAAACAATTGAGCAGCACACCAGGCTCCCCAGCCTTTCACCATCTCCCAAAGTTTGCTCAAGGTCATGTCCATTGAGTTAATGATGCCATCCAACTATCTCATCCTCTGCCACCCTCTTCTTTGGCCTACAGTCTTTCCCAGTATCAGGGTCTTTACCAATGAGTCAGCTCTTTGCATCAGGTGGCCAAGGTATTGGAGCTTCAGCTTCAGCCTAAGTCCTTCCAATGAATGTTCAGGGCTGATTTCCTTCAAGAGTGACTGGTTTGATCTCCTTACAGTCCAAGGGACTCTCAAGAGTCTTCTCCAGTACCACAATTTGAAAGCATCTGTTCTTCAGTACTCAGCTTTTTTGTGATCCATTTTGCATATATTTCATTAATAATTATAAAAACCTAAGTCAACACTGAGGATAAACAATTTTTCTCCTTAAAAAATAGTTAGAGTAATAACTAACACTAAAAAACACCATTCTAGAGGGATCCTCTATAGCAATATCCCCTAGACTCCTGTTTTTTTATATTCAGTTCAGTATTTGTATCAATGTTTAATATTCAATGAATAATTTAGACAAAGACATGGATATCATGTTCATGAAATTTATATATATTCTAAAGTTGGTAGGGAGAGCTAATGCTGAATGAAGTAATGACAATTTTTTTAAATCTCTTTTAGCTAGAATTCTGAGTTTAAACCTCAATGAAAATAACCAGTAAGTTTAAAATGCTGTGTTTACAAATAACTATGTTGCTAAAATAATCTTAAAAAGTATAATACCTGGATTGAAAGCAGTTCATATGCAAAGGCTTTTCAATGAGCTGAGCACACAAGCTCCATAATGTCCAACGAGTTCCTACAGTTGAGTTTATTGTTCAGTTGCTAAGTTGTGTTTGACCATTTTCAACCCCGTGGACTGTAGCACACCAGGCTCCTCTATCCTCCACTGTCTCCTGAGGTTTGCTCAAATTCTTGTCGATCCAAGTCAGTGGAAACCGTATCACACACACAAAAACAGCTGATCATATCTTAACCTGGGCAAGCAAGAAAAATGCTTGGAAGGGATATGCTAGCTCAAGTCATATATTTGAAGAACCCTCTTTGGAAGCAGGTTTTTAAAATAAACAAAATTATCCATAAAAATACATCATTGGCTCATGTCTTAAGGCTGGAGGAAATCACACTGCTCTTCACGCATGTCAGCAGTTAGATCTGGTGCTTCTTTCCTGTGCGCTCTCAAATGTGTCACAGACAGAAAGTAGATCTGCTGTTTTGACTGAACTGAATTGAAATATCAGTTCATTTTCACCACTCAGAGTGATTTGGCAGCTATAATGAGAGACAGCCCACCCCACTCTTGAAAACTCCCAGGAGAAAACCGTTCTTATCATTAAAGGAATGGAAAGTCTCTCAATAGCAGTAAGTTCATCCAGATAATCAAATTAAGACATAGGAGGAACACATTAGTGCCTGACTTTGTGACTAGACTCTTTGGTTCACATGGTTAAACTACTCATGGGACAATTTGTGAGAAAATTCCCCAGACAGGTAACCAAAAAATTCTGCTCCCTTACCTGACACTAGGCTAAGGAAGGAAAGACCACTGGGAAGATCAGAGATTTGAGAAAGAAGTGCTTAGGGTTTAATGTCGCCAAATTCAATGGAAATTTTGTAGCAGGGAAAAAAACATCAGAAATGGCAACTCGTTCAAGGTTGATGTCAGTCAAAAGAAAGGAAGAAGATATATTAGGGAAGGAGGGGGTGGAGGAATATATTCCAGTTGTCTTATTCTCATGATTTTCAAGAGAAGAATAAAGTATCTCCTTCTAAACAAACAAACCTCGCAGCTCTTGAACGATGTCTTGAATTACTTAGTAAGTAAAAAAAAGTCTGGGGCCTGCACTTAGCATCCTGTGGCCAATAAATACAGTCATTTCAATGTTCTATTTTCCTCGTAATGCAAGGTGGCTAAGAAGAATGTCATCAGGCCTAGAGCAAGCAATCTACCACCCTTAATTCCCACCCCATTAGCTGCATAATGATGTTTATTATGCTACTTTTATCATCTTATAAGCTTTATTGTTCCCATTTCATCATATAAAATTGAGGCAATGTACTGTGCTTACATTTTGTTTACCTCATTTTTCTAGTTAGATATTATAAATGTTCCTGTTTGAATAATAACCAGATGCTGAGCCCTGTTAGGTGATTTTGTTCTTTTCTGTGACCTGGTTGGTAAATGGGAGACAAAAGAAGATTGATTTAGGAAAGAGGAAAATGCATGTGAAATATAGAAATGAGAGGTCAGACGGGGAGGGGTGGGAAGAAGCTGTTCTTAATAATGTATGCTATCTATTAATATGTATATATGTGTGTGTATATATATATACGTATATATATATATACATATATATATATATACACTCTTTCCTTGTTCTTGTCTTTACTATCCAGCATACCAAGCATAGAAACCATTCAAAATATAAAATCTCTTCAAAACACCAGTCTCCATAGCCCAAATGACTCTTTAAGGTATAAAAAGTAAGGTAGTTAAAAAAAATGTTAAAGACTTTAATGGCGAATAAAATACTCTGTTTTGCAACGCATGAAGTAGAGTGTAGATGGACTGAGGAAAAATGTAATAAATCTATGTAATTTGTTCTGCCCTTGGAAGAATCACCGTCTATTGAAAGAAGAAGCTATTAAGTCCCTAAACCCAGAGAGTCTTCACTGTTTTTCATCCAAAGCAAACATATGTAAAAGATAAGAGGATGTTTACACCTAGAGCTATGTCATTTGTTCTTCGTTCATCGTATGGCTGATTCCATCAGCATCTTTAGGCACTTCAGAGTGCTGTGACGTTGAACCTGCTTTGGTCCCACCAGCGACTAAAAGGAAAACCCCAGAGAGGAAAAGCTGAGGGAGAAGATAGACTGGCTGTTAAGCAGAAGAGAGACACCATCTTAATGATATTGCAGTTTCATGATGAACACTGACTATTTTTAAAATTATGCAGGTCATTGAAAACACTTTTCCTAATCCTAGCAAGTGGCTGTGGCTGACTTCTCTCCACTCCTCAAAAACCCTATGGAGGGAATCCCTTAAGAAAAGTTGCCATGGCTTTTAGCATCTCTGCACCATATATCATAACAAACCTTATACCACTACTTACCTAAGAACATTCTACTCCAAACAAAACACATTCCTAGAAGTTCATGTACATGTACTTTTGGAAAAATAGCTGTATTGTTAAATAACATAGAGAACTTATCTTTGTTATTTTTAATGGAATGAATCTTTGGAAAATGAAGTTAACTTTCTCATAATCATGTTTATAACTTTTGTTTTGTTTAGGATTTTTTAAGCCTGTATTGGTTTTTTAGAATTTTGTCAAAATGGAAAAATATGACAGTGAAGAATAAGGAGATAAGGGTCTTAATTCCATATCTTTCCCCAACTGTATTTGACTACTCCTCTTACCTATGGTGTTTCAGTTTTCCTAACTGTCAAATTATCATAAAACCTCTTTCAGCTCCATAATTTGAACATCTGTAGTACTGAGAAAAACAAAGTTAGAAAGAAATCTCTAACCTCTACCAAGATGCCATATACAGTTGTACAATTGTTTTCAATTAGGGGGCACCATTTACTTTGGAGACAATTTACAGCAGAAGAAGCTGAAATGTCTTAGGGCAGGATATCTTTCCCTCAACTGCCATATGGGCTACCAGTGCTCTTGTCAAAATTCCTTAGTTCTTTGCTGCTGAGAAACCACACAAAAGATTTTGTAAGCATGTACACAGTGTCCATGGGACTTCCCTGGTGGCTCAGACAGTAAAGAATCTGCCTGCAGTGCAGGAGAGCTGGGTTCGATCCCTGGGTCAGGAAGATCCCCTGGAGAAGGGATGGCTACCCACTCCAGTATTCCTTCCTGGAGAATTCCATGGACAGAGGAGCCTGGAGGGCTATACTCCATGGGGTCACAAAGAGTCGGCCACGACTGAGTGACTAACATACAATGTCCACCATTTCACAGAAAACTAACCTAGGGAAAGATTACTTGGGGAGTCACAATTCAACTGCATATGACATGTCTTCTATTTCACTGGAAGAGTTTACAGTGCATGGAAAAACAAAACAGTGCATGGAACATAAAGATTGGGTAGTATCATTAGTGATCAGTGCCAACTGAACCCTCAAGACTTTCTCGAAAAATGCTGGAGACCACTGAGGTTCTTATATTACCCTAACAAGAGTGAAAAGTTTCCCCTAAAAATGATCGGCATTTTTATTTCCTGCTAGCCAGCTGTGTGACAACACAGAGCATTTTAATTGACTCAGTAAATGAATAGGATAGTTCTTTTAACTTCATTTTGAGGAGTGAAATCATACCTGCTAAGTATATGGATCGTTCATGATAACACATAGACAGTTTCATTTCTGTGAACAATTCTTTGATCATTGAGACTTGTAAACAACAGATTTGGGGGCTATGGGAACAAAATCTCTTTATGAGGGAGACCTTCCCTTGCTTTTGAGGTCATCACCTACAATTGAGAGAAAGTAAGATTAAGTTTATTGAAAAGTTAGTTTATGGTAACAATTACATCGGGCTTTTCAGGTGGTGTTAGTGGTAAAGGACCCACCTGCCAATGTAGGAGATATAATAGATTCAGGTTTGATCCCTAGGTGGAGAAGATCCCTTGGAGTAAGAAATGATGACCCACTCTAGTATTCTTGCTGGAAAATCTCAAGGACAGTCCATAGGTTGCAGGCTACAGTCCATAACGCATAACGTTGCAAAGAGTGGGACACGACTGAAGCAACTGAGTACATGAAGTAGTGGAGAAAGCAAGTTTGTGCTCTCTGGGTGCCTTACAACTTCCATAAAACTTATTTTCAAATGTCTGTTATGTGAATAAAGTCAAATTCATTAAGACGCCATCTCATGATGCATAAATCATAAACAGAAAGTGTACAGAAAAAATATCCCTTTCTGTGTCCTCTATTCCCCCATCTTAGAGGCCAAGCTTTGCCCTTGAATGAGCACAGACACCTCCTATCTAAATGACTCACTGTCAGCTGCTGGCTCTAAGTCTATTAGATTACCATCATGTCATCTTTGTTTTTGGCAGTGTTGGAAAGCACCTCTAGCAGCTTTATTTGAACACTGTTTTCATACCTAAAAGTTTGAATCTGTAAAACAAACACAGAAACGTTTATAGACATCTTTATATCACTTCAAGCTGTTGTGATTAGTGTACATACTTTGAATATTATTACTTAAACAACCTCCAGCTGATGTTTAAAAAGTAACACTTTAGAACAAGGCATTCTCCAAATGTTCTATTAAGGATGCTGTTTATTTATATCAGTGTATAGAAAAGTACAGCTGTACAAAACATAAATCAATGTCAAAAGTAAAAGGCATTAAAATTCATAAGGTTCATTTTCCGACATCCAGAGCAAACTGTAGCTGAGAGTTTGTCACAGACTTAACATCAGCAATAAAATTATATAACTGCTGATGTCACATTCTTTGAGGTACACTCAAAGGCATCTAAAATTTTATAGCTTAGTTTGGCTTATTTTTAAAATGAACGTATATTACTCTTAATTTTGTTTCTTATGATACCTAGAAGACCTGAATATAAAAACAGCATCAGAGGGGAAATAAGTTATCTGTCCACAGAGTTTTAACCAACATGAAAAAATATGTACATATGCACTCGCTTTGCTATTGATCAGGAAACCGGAGGAATTAGTGGTTGGTTTAACGCCTATTAAGGGAAACAGTGTTTTCTCCAGCAGAATGAAGAAGGGTTATTGCAAAATAAGAAAGACCTTAAAACAAGTCATGCAGATACTAATACGCATTCACAGTTAGGTAATTTTCTGCTCTGACTTTCATAATTTTAAAGCTCTGGTGCCATTTTCCCAGAGTGATTTATGAGATTTTTATTCCTACTTCAATATTCACCTGGTTTGGGGAGGATATACATTTGTCATATCAGTATCTGGAAACCTTATTTTCCATCATAGTCTAATTTCCTTGAAGACAAGGACCACATGGTTACATCTGCATATTCCCAAGAATCTGGGATAAACTTGCCACTATTTTCCCCTAGATGGTGAAATGGGGATGCTGAGATCTATTACTGTGAGAGTGGTGGCGGAGGTGAATCAGACCATTTTTTCTGTCCCCCGAAGGAGTAACAGTCACCATTGCTTATTCAGTCCTTACTATGGGCCTGACACTGTTCTAAGCAGGTTTCTCATTGAAATTCATTTAACTCCCTCTGGAGTTCAGGAGGACTCATAGTGGTTCTACGAGTTAGGGACTGTTAAGATTCCCATTTTACAGGACAGGAAACTTCAACCCAGGAAGGTTATGACATTTTGCTGGTGCTGCAAAACTGGGGTGTGGTAATAGCTAGAGTTCAAGCAGGGAGTGTGGTTCAAGAGTTTGTTCCTTTAAGCATCACTTCATAGCACCTCTCTCAGAGATTCACAACTTCCCAGTAATGCTGCAGGAGGGTAGTATTTCAATCCCTAACATCTTTCCCTAAGAAAAATATAACCTACAGTCTATAATCTATGCAAAGGTCTCTGCACTGTAAATAACATCAGAATTATTTTTCCTTTGGAGGATGCATATACATACTCACTTCCACTTCTCCTGGGATTTTTGGTAGTTTATGAGTCATTTTATGCAAACACGTACATGCATGCACTCTTGGAAAACTATATTTATGTGGTAAAAAATTAGATTATATGTGGGCAATCACCATTGCTATACAGGGAACCTGAATTCAAATGCCTTTCTTAAGAACACAGAGAGAAAGTAGAATTTGGGAAGAGAGGGAGGAAGGAGATTTACCCACATTCCTTACGTAATTAGCCAAGGCTGATTTCCGTTGTTTTTCGTTTACTATGTACCACTCACAACATTCATGCCTGCGTTTATTAATGTAGTCAGAATGCCCCATTTTGTATTCTCCTTTGCTCACGTCTGTAAGGAAACGCAAGGGGGAGAGCCCTGCACAAAGCACAGTGCCCAGGTCCCCAGGCATGTCCTCCGGCTACAGATTGCAGGAGGGATGGATGTGAAGGTAACCCAGCTGCACCAGGACCGGCTGCACGGCCAGCCCCTGACTCCAGCATCAGAGACGCTGGCGTGTGGACTGCAGTCTGGTCTGACTGAGAACAGCACTGTGAATACAAATGTGTTCAAAATGGCTGACTCTGTACGAGAGGAAATAAGAACCTTTCCAGGTTTTCATTTAAATCACAGGATCAGGAGGTCTTGTCACCCCAAATAGAGGAGAGAATTGAGGCAGTTTTCCAGCTGAGAGAGGCAAAGTAGGGAGCTGGAGGAAGGTGACTTGAGCAGCAAGGACTTTGCCTTTTAATGTTCTTTTTGAAAGAATAGAGCTCAGACTGAACTAATCCCCCACATGAATATATATGCCCTAGGAAATAATTTTTATTAATAGCTGAATATTTTTACTTTCATCCACATGCACCCAAATATTGGGTTTACAATATTTAGTTGCATGCATATATCACTGTGTCAAAGAAAAGGGGGAAATCTAGCCTTAATAAAAAATGATTTATTAACTTCTCCACATCCTATAAATTTAATATGCTATGGGTTCTTGCTCTCATTGCAGATTTCTTTTAGAAGTATAGTTCTGAATATGAGCTCATAACATTTCTGAATAATGCATTGGTACATACTAACAAAATAAAACATCTCTGTTTCACATAATCCACAGACACACAACTGAGGGGACTGCACGTCAGTTAGCTGTGCCATTTATTCTGCATCCCTTTTACTTTCAACCAGTTCATCGCTTTCCTCAAGAGAAACAGCCAAAGCTGGTTTATATTGCTCCATAACATTAAGCAGCGATGTATTCATTTTCTGAACATAAAATAACACAACAACGATTTTTTTTGTCATTCTCCTTCTAAATCATACTCCCTGTTCTTAGTAGCTTTATTTATTTATTTATTTCTGGCTAGGATGCAAACAAATTTTAGTTTTGGGGGTTCATAATCATGATGATAACAACAAAGCGTGATCCCTCTATAAATATAATTTTCTTCTCTATAATTGCATGTAAAATTCATCCTACTTGGAAACCTCAGAGAGTAAAAGAATCACTATAAATGCTGGCCTCAGGGAATCTATGCTACCTACAAGATTTAAGGTAGAAATATTCAGAGACCATGTTACTCAAACAAGCCCCTACCATTTTTTTGTTGTTAGTTCCTTTCCTTTTCTTTTTTGCAGAATATTACCTAAAGGTAGCTCTTAGCACTAGGGATTGAGGTTTCTATTTAGTCTACCAGAGAACTAACAAGTTTTTTTCTACCTGTAGGTATCAACTTGGGATTTCAGTTAGCTAAGCAGCTTTGGACCTAGAATAAAACATTTAAGGGACCAGGGAAAATGTAGGCAGCAAAAAACCTGCAGACTGTAGCCTTTACTACTTATTTACTTACTTGTTTACAAAATATGCTTTATTTTTTTAGCTTAATTTACAAACAATTGAAAAGCTAGTACAGAGAATTCCCATACGCCCCTACCCATGCCCCTCTTTTACATGAATGTAATAAAAACTATGCATTTTTATATTTCTCTTTTCCTATATGTGCCTCCTTGTGCCTATTCCTACTATGCCCCAGTAACTATTGTAGACAGAGAAATAGATTTGGTGTTGTCTAGTCACTCAGTCATGTCTGACTCTTTTGTGACCCCGTGGACTATAATCCCCCCAGGCTCCTCCGGCCATGGAATTCTCCAGGCAACATTACTGGAGTGGGTTGCCATTTCCTTCTTCAAGGGATCTCCCCAACCCAGGGATCGAATCCAAATCTCCTGCTTGGCAGGTGAATTCTTTATCACTGCGCCACCTGAGAAGAAGTGAGTTAGATACTTAATATTATAAATTGGGCCACGGAACTCTATAGTATTGCCCAAGTAATACCACCTCAACTTGGCTTAAGAGGTCAAGAAAACTTGGAGTGATATACCCCAAGGGAAGCTGAAGGCTGACCAACGTCTTGTGAACTTTGACCCTCTGGGGAGAACTACCAGTCAGGTAAAGGTGGTATCTCTGTCATAAAACCAACACTAAATCTAGAACTTCTTTTAGAGATTAAGGATAGCAGGGCATGGTTGGAAGAGTTGCTTAATGTTGTCAAATGTTTAAACCTCTGATCTTTGAAGTGAAATGTTGGGCTAAATAATCTTAAATTTCTTCTCAAGTCATAGTAATGTACAAGGCAGAGGTTTAAAAAATGAATGTGTTTTACAGGATATTAAAGAAAAGAACTTATCAATCTGGATCCCTTGTTTTGTGCATTATCAGGACAAAGTCTGAAAGCACAGTTTGTTTTCAGCCATGTTTATTCCAAGATGATAACAAATGGAGGCATTTGAAATATCTTTGAAGGTTTTGCAAAGAGTGTCATGGCTGATATGCAGAAGACATAAATTTAACCTTTTTTTGTTACCTTTTCTTCCACCTTAGTAAAGATGGTAGCTCTCAGTAACATTAGCCTGAAGCCATTCTGTTTCTCCCTCCCTATTTCTCTATCTTCTTTTCCTATTAGGCTAGTAAACAAATTCTGAAACTTTGTTTCTTGTCTCCCAAGACTCTGACTATGCAACAGGGAACACTAGGAAAAGACTTAACAGACTAACTTAAAGTTACCCTGAGGATGTTTGTCCACTTTTCTTTTATTTTGTTCTTAGATTAGCTTTAGGAATCTGTAGTCTACGCTTCAGCAATATAGTTAGGGGCAGCAGAGGTACTGCGTGTATGATTTGCTCTTGTACCTATTTCCCAATTCCATCTGTTTTTTAATATATTCTCTTGATAAAATTTTATCCCTTCTTTCCAGTCAGGCTTTTTGCCTGATTTGATAGAGAGTCCCTCCGGCTCATGTTGAAATTGAAATGTATGATATCTTATTGTTTGCCTATATACCCAGATGTCCAGGCACTGAGTTTACTTTTATAAATGAAATATTGAAAACAAACATAAAGCTAAGGAGATGCAGTTGCAAGGGACGGGAGCAACATTACTATATTAGGGATGGTCAACATAAGATTGCAAGCTTCTGTATCTCAGGCGGCAGATCTGTGGGCTTCCCTGAGCACATCATCTCTAGTAACATTTTTCTCTTTGCATGAACATTTCACATGCTCTAGGCACAAAACCATCACTGTCATAAAGTAGCAGAGCAGTGCTGAATAGCTGAAAAAATGTAGACTGGGCTAGATCTGGATTCAGTTCAGGCTCTGCCATTTATAGGGCTTCCCAGATGGCTCCGTGGTAAGGCATCTTCCTGCCAGTGCAGGAGATGCAAGAGACGCGGGTTTGATCCTGGGGCCCGGAAGATCCCTGGAGAAGGAAATGGCAACCCACTCCAGTATTCTTGTCTGGAAAATCCCATGGACAGAGGAGCCTGGGGGGCTACAGTCCATGGGGTTACAACAGAGTCGGACACAACTTAGTAACTAAACAGCAAGAACAATTGCCACTTATAAGCTTCTTGCCTTTCGTAAGTCTTGTAAACGATGAACCTCCCTTTTCTTGCCTGAATTTTAATGCTTGTAAAGACGAAACCAAACAACCCACTGTAGAGACTAACCACTACTGCTAAGTCACTTCAGTCGTGTCCAACTCTGTGCGACCCCACAGACGGCAGCCCACCAGGCTACCCCATCCCTGGGATTCTCCAGGCAAGAACACTGGAGTGGGTTGCCATTTCCTTCTCCAATGCATGAAAGTGAAAAGTGAAAGTGAAGTCGCTCAGCCATGTCCGACTCTGCAACCCCATGGACTGCAGCCCACCAGGCTCCTCCGTCCATGGCATTTTCCAGGCAAGAGTACTCGAGTGGCTGCCATTGCCTTCTCCGGTAGAGACTAAAGAAGTAGGCAATATCACAGGCCCTCAGGCTATAGTAGTGAACAAGGAAGATGCTGTTCCACCCTCCTGGGTTTTGCAGTCCTGTGAGGAGGCATAGCCTATATATGAGCAGTTAGGATAGACTTGACAGATAGGTGGGGATGTATAGGAGGGGCAAGTAAACCAGACCTGAATCATTTTGAAGATTTGCTGAGTAAAGACAGTGACATCTAAGCTGTTAATTAAAAGCTGGGTATGGAATACCTGGGGCTTCCCTGGTGGCTCAGAGGGTAAAGTGTCTGTTGCAATGCGGGAGACTCGGGTTCAATCTCTAGGTCAGGAAGATTCCCCTGGAGAAGGAAATGGCAACCCACTCCAGTATCCTTGCCTGGAAAATCCGATGGACAGAGAAGCCTGGTAGGCTACAGTCCATGGGATCACAAAGAGTCAGACACGACTGAGCGCTTCACTATGGAATACCTAGGTATGTATAAAGAACCTAGTGTTTGCCTGGTGCTTTATAGGAGTTGAGTGAATTGCATTTCTGTTCCCCATGCTGCCTTCTTCTGTGGCCCCGGAACCCCTCCAAACAGACCCTGCATAATGAGTTGCATACATTGATTTTATTTATTTTTTATTTTTTAGAAAACTCAAAGCCAATTTTATTAATTTTTTTTAATAATAATATCACTTATAAAGAAAACAAATTTTAAAAATATTTACCAAGCACCTGGCAAATGCCAGACAATGTTAGCGACTAGAGGCATATCCATGAAAAAGGGATGATGCCCTTCAGCAGTCTACTGTCTGATGGAGTCAGTTCAATATAGTACAAACCCAAGAGATCATCACACGCATTCTGGAATGGGTAAATAAGATTCGTCTATTGGGCTCTTTAGAAAGAACCTGAAGAGACCCCAAATTTAGAGAGCCACTTCCAGAATCTTCAGAACTGGAACATTTGACTTAATACACCAATAGCTGAAGTTTTGATTCTGTGCCTTGAGATTATTTCTTTTAATCAGAGCAAGCACACACAAAAAACTCAGAAGACTTAAAAATGGCAGTGCCCTAGACTTCCCTGCTGTCTTAGAAAACATGAGNTGAAGAGACCCCAAATTTAGAGAGCCACTTCCAGAATCTTCAGAACTGGAACATTTGACTTAATACGCCAATAGCTGAAGTTTTGATTCTGTGCCTTGAGATTATTTCTTTTAATCAGAGCAAGCACACACAAAAAACTCAGAAGACTTAAAAATGGCAGTGCCCTAGACTTCCCTGCTGTCTTAGAAAACATGAGTAAAATTCAGCTATTGCTTAGAACCAGACCCATGGCAGGGAGAGAGATTGTAAAATAACAAAACCTGGGGGTGGGGGTGGTGGTGGGTGATTTTTTTCTTTTTTTAAATTATAAAGTCTGTCCTTTGCTTCATACAAAAACAGTCATAAAGTGAAGGACCCTGCTCTGTCTTTTGGAGGACTACTGATTCTGATTTCTTAAGCATATTAATTTGCGGCAATTCACTGCAGAAGCTAATTCTTATTTTTTGGAATTAATTGAGCTGAAAGCTGGACTCCTGACAGCCCATCCCTTCCATGGCCAGCACAGAAGCGGAGGACAGACGGCCATTTCGACTTTACTATCCTGACATCCTGCATAATCAATGCACGTCAGTCACAAAGACCGGCTGCCTGTGCTCAGGCCCATTCGCAAGTTGGCTGAGTGCCCACTCAACAAATTGGGATGCCAGCTCCACTAGGGCACACAAGTGTCAACAAAAGATCACTTCAAACCAGAAGCCTGCTCCGTTTTGCAAGACCCATCATTTTGTTAGGCAAAAAAAAAAAAAAAGGAAAAGGTTTAAGGTGGTTAATCCCATATTGCTGACAAGTGGCTATTTACATCCCATCATACCTTTGGCCTCAAGGGACATTTTATTTAATGACTTAATGCAATCTTCTCTATCCTTTAAATTTGACTTTCAATCGCTGCATTTCAAATGAGGCAAAGAGGAGACAGTATGTCAATCTGAGAATCACTGGAAATGTCCATTTTCTTCATTCCCATTACATGCATCAGAGATGGAAAGAGTAAGCAAAGCTTTATCACGTGCATAATGTCTCTAGACACCAATTAGAATGGTGAATAGTGCACCTAACAAAATGCAAATACAGGCTTTAATATTTAATTAATTCAGCAAATATTGGTTAAGCGCCAGGCACCCAGTAGGGATTGGTTTCACTGCCTGGAGTCTCTTCTCTTTCAATGGAGCCTGCACATTTGCTGTCATTAATCAGTCTCACTAAAGCATAGTTTTCACCTTTTGAATTCCATGCTCAAAATGCTCTCAAGGTTTGCCACTGTCCACTGAATCCTTTCAGACATTTACATGAAGATCTTTAGCCTTGTCTGGCTAAAATCAAAGTTTTCATTCTCATAAATTCTTATAGAAGCATATAAAGGCAAAATTCACAGAACCAAAATATACTCCATCTAAGGAATGATGCTGAAGCTGAAGCTCCAGTCCTTTGGCCACCTCATGCGAAGAGCTGACTCATTGGCAAAGACTCTGATGCTGGGAGGGACTGGGGACAGGAGGAGAAGGAGATGACAGATTATGAGATGGCTGGATGGCATCACTGACTTGATGGACGTGAGTCTGAGTGAACTCCAGGAGACGGTGATGGACAGAGAGGCCTGGCATGCTGCGATTCATGAGGTCACAAAGAGTTGGACACGACTGAGTGACTGAACTGAACCGAACTGATGTCTTGGACCTCATTGCACCTATAAATTTCTTTGTTTCCTTCCTCTGTTTCTACCTTCTCTCAATGTTGAAATTCTCCTCATCTAGGTAAGAACCAAGTGCCTCCTCAGATTCAACTAACTTTTTTTTCAAGTTCCGTGGGACAGCACAGTCCAGATGCTATTACAAAAACTACCTCATTTAATTCTCCATTCAAACTCAAAAAGAAGATATTATTATCCCCAATTTTCGTATGTGAAACTAAACTGAGAGTAGCTAAGCACTGGCAAGGTATGCATTTGGACATTAGCAATCCAAAACGCAGGCTCTCTACACTCCCTGAGCTTCCACTCTTGTTTCCGATTTCCTCTTGGGACTCCCCCTGTCTTCCCCCCTCCTCACCCATAATATGCCCTTCCTCTGTACATTTAGCACTTAATTTATGCTTGAGATTTTTAACTTTATAGTGCACATTATTTAGAAAGTGAAAGTGTTAGTCTCAGTCGTGTCTGACTCTTTGCGAGCCCACCAGGTTCTCTGTAGCCCACCAGGTTCCTCTGCCCACGGGATGCTCCAGGCAAGAATACTGGAGTGGGTTGCCATTTCCTTCTCCAGCTCAGTAATTTTAATGGAAACTGTGGATATAGAGAAAGAGAAGGGGAGGGCAGAGAGGGGAAGTTACATTTTCTGCTCCCTATAAAAGTGTCAGAACTCTATGGACTACCTCCAAGGTGTCACCTTGGATCATTACAACAAACCTCCAATACAGGTGCTCTCATCTCCAAAACACAGAGAAGGAAGCTGGGGCTCAAACACTTAAGTGACTTTCACAAGACCGCAACCAGATAGTTCTTAGGTAAGAATTCAAATCTACTCTTTTAACAAAAACTTTGAGTGCCTGTTATGTGCCAGACACTATTCTAGTTTTCTGAATTCGCATTGAACAAAAGAAAACTTCCAGCCCATAAGGAGCTTGGATGCTAGAGAATGGACAGGTGCTAAACACCACGCTGAACTAAAAAGGGAATACACAGTATTTTAGAAGATGAGATGGGGAATGAAAATTGAGCAGAGGAGGGGAAATTAGAACTAGCAGCGATGGAGATGGCTCTGCAGTTCTGAACAGCATGGTCAGTGTAGCTGCACTGAGGACGTGAAATCTGAGACAATATCTAAAGTACTAGGTGAATAAAGTGAAAAGCATTCCAGGCAGAAAGGAACTTACAAAGTTCCAAGGAGGGACCAATTGTATCTGAAGGCAGGATGGATAAAAATGACGCCACCTAACAATTTTTTGATTTGTGACAACAAAATATGTTTCTTCCTCATCTGAAAAAACAAAAAACTAAAAGCAAAACAAGCAAACAAAAAGCCCTTCCTGAAATGATAGGCAGTATTTGAGAGCTGTGTGTGAGGGACCATGATAAATAATTCACATGTATTTACAATTATTCTTTACAAGAAACAATGAGGTAGATTCTATCACTATTCTCATCTTTGGGATGAGGAAAATGGAAAATGTGCGTTCCGGCTAAGTATGTTGCCGGTAGTCAGGCAGATGTTAAGAGCTGGCGTTCCGTATAAACTTGGGCAGCCTGGTGTCAGAGCTCTGCTCCGAACTGCAGTGGAGTTCATTAGTTTTTGCTGCTGTACGTAATGTATTGTTCTCTTCTCTTGTTGATAGGCGTTTTAAATGTTTCCAGCTTTGTTATTTTTATAAAAAAGCTCATTATGACATTTTTGTATATCTGTATGGGATTATATGTGAGACTTTCTCTACGCAATGTACTTCAGGGTAGAATTGTATACAAAGATACTGTGTAAGGCCTTTTCTCATGCAAGAAAAGGAGACAAACACATTTTCAATTCATCCCTCCCTCTTTTCCAGAATTATTTACTATGGCTTGGATTTTATTATCGTTTGTTTACTTATGAATTCTTTAGTGAATATTTTATATTTTTAAGTTATTTGTGATCATTGCCTTTTGTGTTTTATCACTGTTACAAAAGTATGTAATTTTATTTTGAAGAGAATTTATTGCTCACTGCCTTTTTTTAACCATAATGTATAATTAAAATAGAATGAAAATTTGAAAAAACCGAATGAAATAAATAAAAGTGGCTCATACATAGTTTAAAATATTATAGCTTATTTGTACAATTAGGTATTTTGTACCACTAGAACAATATTTTCAAACATTTTACGAAATAAGAAATAGCTCTCATAGAGCATGAAATAAATTCAGAATATTATGGTCCATAAATTTTAAAAAATG
>SJYA01002749.1:826372-886902 GCA_006410615.1 Neotragus moschatus
CGTCTGACAGCCTCCGAAAGTGACATTTCAGGAGTGTGTCGCTCCTATCAGGGCTTACAAAATTCATTTCTGTTCATTGCATTAAACTTTTTTTAGAACTGTGATGAACAACTGGGTAAAAACAAAAACAAAACCCCTGACCTTTGTTTTGAAGTCCTGGGGATGGACCGAGGTGGGGTGGTTAGGTGAACAGAAAAACCCACTTATACTTCTTCAGTAATGTAACAATTAATGAAAGGTAACTTTGTTTTCAAAATTAATACATGACATATTTAATATATGGGGACTTTTCAGGCAGTTCTAGTGGTAAAGAATCTGCTTGCCAATTCAGGAGACATAAAGATGCAGGTTGGATCCCTGGGTGGGAAAGATCCCTGGAGGAGGGCATGGCAACATACTCCAGAATTCTTGCCTGGAAAATCCCATGGACAGAGGAGCCTGGTGGGCTACAGTCCATAGGGTAGAAAAGAATCAGATACGAAATGACTTAGCACATATTAAATGTTACTTTACTAGTTTAAAATCTGGTTTTTCTTAAGCTTTTGATTTCCACCTATAAATCTTATTCAAATTTCAGTTCAGTTCAGTTGCTCAGTTGTGTCCAACCCTTTGCGACCCCATGGACTTCAGCTCCCTGTCCATCACCAACTCCTGGAGCTTACTCAAACTCATGTCCAGTGAGTCTGTGATGCCATCCAACCATCTCATCCTCTGCTGTCCCCTTCTCCTTCTGCCTTCAATCTTTCCCAGCATCAAGGTCTTTTCTAATGAGTCAGTTCTTCACATCAGATGGCCAAAGTATTGGAGTTTCAGCTTCAGCATCAGTCCTTCCAGTGAGTATTCAGGACTGGTTTCCTTTTAGATTGACTGACTGGATCTCCTTGCCATCCAAGGGACTCCCAAGAGTCTTCTCCAACACCACAGTTCACAAACATCAATTCTTTGGCACTCAGCTTTCTTTATAGTCCAACTCTCACATCCATACATGACTACTGGAAAAACCATAGCTTTGACTGGATGGACCTTTGTTGGCAAAGTCAATTTTAAATGTAGCAAACTATAAGGGAGACTTTCATTAATGTTTGATCTCATTTACAAAACTTTAAAAAATATGTCAAATATTTTAAACTGGGTTTGTAAATTGAATGTTTCCTAGTTTAGTTCCTCAACAGTCTGATTGACAAACTTTCCTAGGCATGTTAGTATGGTAACCCTTATAAATTAAACTCATGCCATGGTGAACCTTAAATTTTCTTAAAGGTCTAAATTGCGTAAATTTAGAAAGATGTGAACCAAAAATGACACGTATGGATCATTTATGCAGTTAATATGTTCAGTTTGAATTATAAATTGACTTATTCTCATACTCCAATTCTCTTAAGTGATGTAACAGTTTAGGTTAACATATGCTCAGATTTCTAAACAAAATATCATACTGTGTGGTTAATTTTCTTAAATATTTCTATACCTATTTCTAAATCTTCAAGTTAAGTATTTTTAATTCACTAAGAAAAAATATGTCTTAGATACAGTTTGGGCATTGTGTTTCTGAAAGAATGGCCTCAGCATTCTGATGATTCTTAGATAACCAATGGATATCCATCATACCTCGGCTTCCTTGTGGCTCAGACAGTAAAGAATCTGCTTGCAATGCAGAAGACCTAGTTTCAGTCACTGGGTGGGAAGATCCCCTGGAGAAGGGAATGGCAACCCACTCCAGTGTCCTTGCCTGAAGAATTCCAAGGACAGAGGAGCCTGGTGAGCTACAGTCCATGGGGTCACAAAGTCAGACACCACTGAGCAACTAACACACGCATCCATCAGATCCACTGATCTATAGTTTTGACAGGAAATGAGTGTCATTTACTGTGGTTATTTCAACAACTTCAGAATCTTAAAGAAGATGGCCATGGAGTTTATGCCCTCTGGTTTTGAAACTTTTCATTCCCTGATTTTAAAATCAATTTAGAGTTTGCAACCACACCCAAACTGACTACAATACTCAAGTGAATATTTTCATGTCTTTTGCTTTTAAATAATATATGCTTTCTGGTTTAAAGTTTTAAAAGATTACTTAAAAAAACAATTTTTTAAAAAAATTATGGAGAACTTCAAACATACACAAAAATAAAGACAGTATAATGAAATCCTGATTACTTTGCATGCTCATAGTTCAGCTCTCACAAGAGTCATGTCCCCTTCTCATATCTACTTCCCCCACATTACTGTGGATTAAATCTTGGATGTCAGGTCTTTCTATCTGTAAAGAAAGGATGAAAACTGTTTTTGTTTATAAATAAGTCATTTATGATTACTGCACCTAAGAAAATTGACAATTTCATAGTATTATCAAATATCCAGTACAGTATTTGAATTTATTTACCGGAGATATTAAGGATTTGTCCCATAGGGCTTTTCTCATTCTAGCTTTTGCTGATTGTATCCCTTCTGTGTAGATTTGCATGTTTGTTCTTCTCATAAATTATGGCTTTTGATAAGACTACTTTATGGATGGTGTGTTCACCCGCATGGAAGCATGTGATATCTATCTCTCTGTATGTCTCCCTTTGGTTTTAGGAGATGTTGATGACCAGTGCCTAGATCCATTCATTCTTCTATAAAAAGAAATATTCCCCTTTTTTCACTATTCAGTTACCTAGTTCACACAGATATGCAAGATATGCTTTTAACCTGCTGCCATATTGACTGATTTTCAAAATATTGAGTGGGTACTTAGGATCCTCCAATGATGATTAATTGTTTTTTCATTATAGATGCATGAATTTAAAAGTAAAAGAGACAGATAGTCCTGTTTTCAGATGTTTTTCTCTTCAGTGAAAAAGCATCACTCCCCACCTGTGCAACCCATTGGTTTATGCCTCAGAAGCCCTGATTTTAGGAGCTAGTTAATAGGAAGACTTTGAGGGAAAGAACACTTATGAAACTTTAATATCCTGTGCTCTAGGAAATGAAAATGACTGCCGTGTCTGAGTAGATATAAATATTTTATTGGTGATTTTTATGTGTCAAGCTGTCTAAAGCATTTTAATTGTATTAACATGTATTGCCTAGTCTAAACCTTATATTGATAATATTATTGTTCCCATTTTACAGATAAAGATACTGAGGTACAGAACCATTAAGTAATGTGGCCACCATTATGCATGCAGTAAGTAAGCTGAGCAGATGAGATTCAGATTTACAGCCTGATACCTTAACAACATGTTTTTGCTTTAGAAACTCACTCAGTGTAGGAATTTCAAAAATGAAGTAACTCATCTCTCTGAACAGCAAGGAACTTTAAATCCCTGCATGGCATTGAGAAAACAAGGAAAGCAATTCATACAAACCAAGCACTAGAGCAATCAAAGATATTATTTCTGACACAGGGAAAAGATGATCTTACTTAGAAATGAAATACAGAGATTTCAGTTTAGAATGTACAGTGCTGAAATTTTAAGAACATTCTGAATTTAAAGACAGTTGGAAACCAGCATAGTAAAGGAGAAAGTTTAGTTGGAGTCAGACACATCTAAATGCAAACCCGGCCTCTACCACTTCCTTAACAGTATGTCCTTGGCATTAACTAACATCCCTGGAACCTGGTTTCTTTCCCTATAAAATGGAATGAGTGATATAAACTTTTCCATTCAACTACTGAATAATTACTGTTATAAGGTATCTTATACATAGTCAATAAATGGTTGTTTCTAACCCCTTATCATGTTGAGAATTTTAATATTCTATTTCATGTATTTTTCATTTTTTTTTTAATTCTGTGAAAAATAAACTTGGACTAGTCTATTAGTGTAGCTTTGCTTCTTTTAAACAAAGGGTAATTATTTTTGTCATCTTAACCTGGGCCAATTCCTTTTATTTCTCCTGAGTTCTCTAGGAAATAGGTAGGGAAAAAATATATATATACATATATATATATATATATATATATATAGAAGGCAGCAAGTTTCATTATATAAGAATCTGTAACATGATGTGACCATAGGGAGCACTGAGCAAAGAAAGAAAACTGGTTATATAGGATGAAACAGTCAAAAGCAAAGAGAAGAGGTCTTATTTCTAATTCCTTTATCAAAGTAAGGCACTGGCACAGAGAAACTTCCACTAACCTCAGGACAGAAAGGGACAGGAGAAGCGTTGCCACAGTCAGTAGCATCAATAATAGAAATAATGAATTCACTGGCCATTGTGCACATACAGTGTCTTTTTCTTAAATATACGCACAGGCAAACGCATACAGGCACGCCTAGGCACACACAGTACTCGTTCTCACTATCCGATCAGCTAAGTTGTGGCTGGTATTAAGACATTAACCCTTTGCTCCCTGTGCTAGTGGTCCCAGGCACTGGGCACTGTTCACTTCCCGCCTTTAATGCCGTCTTCAAGCCAAACTTCCAAGCATAGCATGAACTAGCGGGATGAGGTAAGACCGGCCTCTGTGCCCATTCAAAGTCAACTAGTTAGATTTTGCTCAAGACGCTGTGGTGCAAGAAATGCCAACTCTCCTTCATTTTTAAAAAAATCAAAAAATTATGTGACTTTATTTCTTTGTGATCCACTCCAGTGTTCTTGCCTGGAGAATCCCAGGGACGGGGGAGCCTGGTGGGCTTCCGTCTATGGGGTCACACAGAATCGGACACGACTGAAGTGACTTAGTAGCAGCATGCTATTTGTGACTCGGGTGCAAGTTTCCCTATACTAGCCAGAAAGCAGAGGAAAGGCTTCTATTCTCAAGTCAAGAATTTCTACTGAGGTTCCAATTTCCCAAATCATATGGTCAATTTAAATGAAGGAGATTCTTCTTTCTATCCATCTAGCTGGGACTTAGAGGNTGACTTAGTAGCAGCATGCTATTTGTGACTCGGGTGCAAGTTTCCCTATACTAGCCAGAAAGCAGAGGAAAGGCTTCTATTCTCAAGTCAAGAATTTCTACTGAGGTTCCAATTTCCCAAATCATATGGTCAATTTAAATGAAGGAGATTCTTCTTTCTATCCATCTAGCTGGGACTTAGAGGGTTTTGTCATTATTCATTCATTTAACAAATATTTATGGAGCACATACTATGTGCCAGGAATCCTTCTAAAGATAGAGTATTGAATCAAGCAGACTAAAGTCCCTGCACGCCCGAAACTAACTTTCCTTGCTATTTCCCACTGTTCCCAATAGAAATTAAGTAAAGAAGAATCAGTGCTAAGGAGACATAGTGAAGAGGGAAATGGACAAGAATCAGGGTGAAGGGCTGACATGTTTCAAAGAATAACCAGGCAAGGCCTCACAGAGCAGGTGAGTAGAGACTGGAAGGAGGTGAGCCACATGACTCGGAGCAGAGCAGCCCACACAGAAGGGACATGGAGCATGAAGGCCACAGGAAGGAGCAGGCCTGGCTTGCAAAACACTTGGAAGGCCAGTGCAGTGAAAGGTCAGAGTGATAGAGATGAAGAGAGAGTTGAAAGAGACTAGAGAAGAGAGGGCCCTGCAGACTCTAATAAGAGTTCCTGAAGGCTAAGGCATCAAAGAGGGACGCAGGTCCCTGTGAACCTAACCTCCCTGGCCTCCCCACAACCTCCTCTTTCCAACAGTTCTGCAGGAAGATCAACTTCTTTCTCAGGGGCCAGCTTCTCTGCTTTCAGGACCCCAGTCCATTCCTGGCCCCACAGAGAGGACAAGGCTCTGTTTTAGGCAATTGACTAGAATCACAAACAAAAGCCTCGGAGTTCCAGACTCATTTGTTTTCTACTTGAAGAGAAAGGACCTTTTACAACAACCTGATGCAAGAGACAAGAACTCAGATCTCCACGGCTCCACCTTTTAATTCCAAAAGGTAAGGAAGAGGTGAAGAACATTATCCCCTGTGAAAGGGAGAACAGCACTCACCCAGCAAATTATCCTGTGGCTCTGCAGGACGTGGAGGCTCTGAGGAGAGTGCCTGCCACACAGGACGTCTCTTAACATCGTCTGTTTCAATTCCTGACTTACTCACTGTGTCACCATCCTCAAACTGAACGATATGAGGAAAAGACTGAGCTTTATTTAATCTTCCATCTCCAGCTAACGTGGGATCATGCACAGTCAGGTCTTTGTAAAAGAACTGGTTGCCCTTGAAAGCCAGTTCAAAAGAGGTGGCAGCAGAGTGTGGCATAGCCCATCCTGAAGGGGTGACCCCCAAATTTCATGGGAGTACTGTGCCAGAAACTGTCAGTTGTCCCCCTAACATCCATTCTCCCCAAGCTAAAGCTACATAATTCTCAGCTGGGCTCAGGTGCCCCCAGAAAAAATGTGATCATTTCCCCGATCAGCTCTTGCACCTTGGTGTGGCCTTATGATCAGATTCTAGCCATGGGATATTTTGAATGGATGTGGAAATGATGTGTCCTTTGAAGGAAGAATGTGTCATCCTGTAATCTGTCATGCTGGCTGGAATGAGGAGGCAAGAGTGGACCATCTGGGATCATGCTGACCAAGGAATACGCTATGGCTGGAAATGTAAAGGAAGGGCAGAATTTGTCCCCACTAATGTCAAGTCTCTAAATAAAAAACCAGTACTAGACTGCTTATGCCTGGACTGTGAAAATCATCATTGTGAGTCTTGGTTACAGCAGGTGAACCTCTATTCTAACTATCACTAATGATTGCTCAGTTTCTTACTTTATTAAAACTGACTCTTTTCAGCCCAAGTACAGAGCTTCTTGCTAAGGTAAACTGAGGATAAACATTAACAATGCTTAATAGACCTTTAAAACCATCAAAAAGAATAATAATTTAGAGATGATTGTGATGGTTTCATCCTAATTTGCTACAAAACAGCTAGAAAAATATAAATATCAAGAATCCTTTCTCATGTGCAATTAAAATATAGCACTAGTTATAAATTCTCCAAAGAATAGCAAGGAAATATTAAGAAAGCCTTCCTCAGTGATCAATGCAAAGAAATAGAGGAAAAGAACAGAATAAGAAAGACTAGAGATCTCTTCAAGAAAATTAGAGATACCAAGGGAACATTTCATGCAAAGATGGACTCAATAAAGGACAGAAATGGTATGGACCTAACAGAAGCAGAAGATACTAAGAAGAGGTGGCNATTGATGCTTTTGAACTGTGGTGTTGGAGAAGACTCCTGAGAGTCCCTTGGACTGCAAGGAGAACCAACTAGTCCATTCTAAAGGAGATAAGTCCTGGGTGTTCTTTGGAAGGAATGATGCTAAAGCTGAATCTCCAGTATTCTGGCCGTCTCATGAGAAAAGCTGACTCATTGGAAAAGACTCTGATGCTAGGAGGGATTGGGGGCAGGAGGAGAAGGGAACGACAAGGGATGAGATGGCTGGATGGCATCACCGACTCAATCAACATGAGTTTGAGTGAACTACTGGAGTTGGTAATGGACAGGGAGGCCTGGAGTGCTGCAATTCATGGGGTCGCAGAGTTGGACACTACTGAGCAACTGAACTGAATTGATAAATTCTCCATTTCTTCTTCACTTTGTACAAGCTTATAGAAAATCTAAATACACACAATGGCAATTTTCCACCTTCTATTTCCGTATATTAACCAGACCAGGGGTGGGCGACGGAGGTTGGGGAGGGTTTTGCTGACACAGCAAACAAAGACGGTATCAAACATTACATGGAAAACTAGTAGAAAAATCAGGGTAAGTCTGAGTCCTGTCGATTCCATAATCTAATTTTTTATTTTTTCTGATTTATCCTCTCTTCTGTCACTCCTTTGCCAGTGCCTCTTACTCCCCTGAAAATAAATTCACTGCCTCTAATCCCAACTCCTTTCAATTGTAAATCAGAGTGCTTTTTACTGTAGAAACTTGACTATGCCCTCTGGCTACTCAAGGATGCTTTAAAGATTCCTGATATCTTTGGGATATAGTTCCAAATTCAGAAACAGAAAAGTTTCTGTGATCTAATCTCTGCCTTCTTTTCAGCCCATCCTTCCTCATAATCCTCTCAACTTCCTACCCCCACTGAACTACTTCAGTTCAGTTCAGTTCAGTCGCTCAGTCGTGTCCGACTCTTTGCGACCCCATGAATCGCAGCACGCCAGGCCTCCCTGTCCATCACCAACTCCCAGAGTTCACCCAGACTCACGCCCATGGAGTCAGTGATGCCATCCAGCCATCTCATCCTCTGTCGTTCCCATTCCACAAATTCTGTACACTCTTTCCCATGTCTTCATGTGTGTTCTTCCTGTTGACTTCAGCAGCATTTCTCCCTATGTGCCTTAACAGTAATTTCCTATTTTTCCTTCTCTTTCATATCTTCTCTGACTTTGACCCTATGAATCATTCTTCTACTGTGTTCCCACACCATCCTCTGGGTACCTGTATAATGGGATTTACACTGCACTGTTTCTGTATCTGCCCCTCTTCACTAGATTTTTTTCACATGTTCCTGAAAGCAGGTGCCAGGAGTCTATCTTTTGCATCCCTGGCATATAGCAGTGTGCCTGCCACAGAGAAGTCCCTCATTAGGTAAATAAATGAGACTTGATTATGCAACTTCCTTCCCATGTCAGAAAAATCTCCATCTTTGCACATTTGTATTTTGGGCTTTAAGTATTTGGAATATTGACTCAACTTCCCTTTTCGCTTGCCTTTGGAAGTCAAACTAGGGCAGTTTCAGAAAGGACAGAAGGCATCTACAAAGGACCCCTGCCAAAAAGATCACTTAACCAATGCAGAGGGCATCTACCTGAAAGGCGAACCACTGCCTTTGCTCTTCAGAAATCTGAATTACCACAGAAGGGTCTATGCACACTGAGATTTCTTACTTCTGACTATTAATAACACAGCAGAAGAATACAGGCAGGATTGTCAGAGTTACATGCAAAATAACAACTTTAATTGGCAAAATTAAACTCCTAATAGCCGAAGCTATATCAAGGTGGCTGAACTCCTTTTGGAGCAGAAGTGCCTTGGCGAATAGAAACCACATCTGATGTATTTTAAGGTCTTCTGTGACCATATGTGCCCCACTCTCAGTGACAGATGGGTATTGGTGTTTTTTTCTCAACTGCACAAAAGCTAGCTGAAGCATATGCAAAACCCTTAATGGCATTAAAGTTTTGCCAATTAAAAACATGTTCAAGCATTTGATACAGTACTTGATATCATGTTTCACAAGTTCCATGCTGAATTTTAAATCATGATTTTTATTGCACTGTTTGTCAAACTAGTGTGACTAAAACAATTATCACGTGGGTCATATTTTTAGCCCTTTTATCATTTTGGCACCTGTCAAATTTAATGATGAAAAAGCAGTAGAATCATTCAACAGTTATAGAAAAATTAAGTAATAAGTTACAAATGGTATACATAAACAGAAACCAGGTTTCATGTTTTCATTGTAATCCGTACATGACTGAAGATAAACAAATTTGGTTCAGTTCAGTCGCTCAGCTGTGTCCCACTCTTTGCAACCCCATGAATCGCAGCACGCCAGGCCTCTCTGTCCAGTGGTGGGGGGGGGCGTGTAAAAACAGATCATTAGCAGAAAAGTACACCCCAACTGACTAGCCAAAGTTATTTATTTCTTAAACTAATCATGAAATTTAAAGCAATTTCTATTGGATGGGATAATTTTAAGATATTAAAACTCGGTTAGACACTTTTTGGGTTTGTTTTATATTAATACTTCAAGGAACTTTTAATTTTGTCCCCACTCCTTGGGCAGGCTGTACATATGGTTCTCTCTCTGGATATTTGACTAAGATCTCAAGAAAGGTATTTTACCTTTTGATCATCCTGTGTCTTTACTATCCATGCACATGCATTTAAAAGAATCAGTGGAATTTCTCCTAAAGATAGTGGAAATTTTCAAATGTGTCCACTTGCACATTTCAGAACATGTGTTTGTTCTCTTATTAACTGATTTCATCAGTTTCCCTTTGCCACCTTGCTCCCTCTTTTGCAATCACCTCAAGAAGACATGAAGGGGAGGAGGAAAAAGGAGAGAAAACACAAATCAGTACGGAAGATCCAAAATGAGTCAGCATATGATTATTTTTAATTCCCTCCAGAATCAATCAGGCAAATTTATGGAAGCAATTTTTGGAGTTAATGTAATTGAGGCAATGCCATAGCCAGAGAGGTGAAGACACTTGCCTAAAGCCCCAGAGTCAATTGACAGATGACCCATCTGACAATTAGAATGCCCATCTTCTAACTCTTGCAGGGGAAATAGTGACTTTTCTGTGACACTGCAGAGCCCTGCACTGCCTGACAGACACTGCTGCTCTGCCTTCCAGATGAAATCATATACAATGCCTATGTGCTCCATGGGCAAAGTTAATCTGGATGGTAGAAACCAAAAAGCCATATAAGATCAACAACGGTAACAGTAAGAAAAGACCATGATCGTCTCAGGTTAGAAAAAGGTTGAACATTTCAGACTGGAACGTTACGCTCTTCTCTGAGAGGGTATGGTAATATTAACATTTAGTAGGGGCGGTCGAGTAACTATCTTCCAAAACCCCTATTTATGACCAAGGTGAGGCATGTGCAATGGCAGTATTCTTATTGGACAAGAGATTGAAATGGTAGAAAAGTCAAGTGTCCACCAGCCTCATTTCCAGTTTTGCAGGCAACTGGAGCTCAGCAACCTGCTCCTGCTCCCCAACGGATGTCACTGAGTCGGGAGACTGGAATTTTATAGAGACCAAGAGAAATTTTCATTCCACTCAAGCATGGAAATGTCGCCAAAATCTGAAAGCCTGAACTCTGCAGGAATGAGAGAACAGTTGGCTCCTGCATCTGAAATAGGCTCTGGCAGTGGTGTTGCGTGTAGCTAGGTCGCATTTTGCAAAATAGAAGCCATTATCTTTAGCATATCAACCAGACAAAATTAAATTGTAATTACATGGAGACATCCAAAAGCAAGCTATTTTGTCTTCAGTTAAATTCAAAGAAGTGTAATCGAGATTACCAATTTGAAAAGAAGTTTAGACAAGCAATAAACGTGGCTAGAAGAAACATAGAATTAGACATTTAAAAAACCACCAGTCTGAATTTTAATGACTGCCAAATAATATTTCAGAAACCCAAGTACTGTACTGTAGTACATTTTTCCAGCTTTAGATGTTGAGAAAGGGATGTGAATTTTCTTGAAGTTTCCCTGATTTATTAACCAAATTCTTTCATTAATAGATTTTCATTTGCTCTTGAAGAAGTAAATATAAAGGACTTATAAAATGTTGTAAAGAGCTCATACACTGTTAGAAAATTGCTTACCCCCCAAAATAGATTAATGCCATTTTATTCTGCAGTTTTCTTTAATATGTGAATTAGGCCTCTGTTGAGGGAGAATATTTTTAGAATAGATAAAAACCAAATCCGTCACTGTGGAGACTTTGAAAGAATAATGTGTATCTATTTAAGATGACCAAGAGGAAAAGGTAAAGAAAAGGTCATGCACCAGGGCACTGCCCAATAATCAAATCCTTCCTTTGGGTACTTTAGTGGTTTTTTGTTTTACAACCCCTTGATTAGATTCTGATCAAAGGAATTAATAGCCAGTTGGCTTTGCAAACCTTCGTCTAAAATTTTGACCTAGCAGACTTGAAAGCAAACTGCAAATGAGTTTTAAAAATTTCACCTTTCAGTGATGTCTGATGAAGTGGTCGCACTGGCCAAGCTGAAAGGGGAATCAGCAATTCCCCCTTCAGAGCAAACCTTTGTTCTCCTTTCATCTCTAAAGATGAGAAATCTGGCTCCTTCTCAAGGTGTATTGCCACAGTGGGTTTTGATGGAAAAACATTTTCAGGAACCTTCTTTCCAAAGTCTGGTTAAGTATGTGTAACTTATACACACATACATATACTTCTTAGGAGAAAGATAGAAGTTAAACAACTAGGCAAATTAAATAACTAATCATATTGAATAAATTGATTTTGAAAAAAATCTGGAACCATAGAAAGATACAAAAGGGATTTTAAGTATCACTTTAGTCAATTTATGGCTAATGTTAACTTTATATCCTCACATATTTATTTGAGTGTAAATGTCACAAAGAAGGTAATAGAATATATTCATTCAACAATATAATGACAAGGTTGCCCCCCAGCCCCCGCCCAGGTCAGGTGCCATTCAACCTCTGCCCATAACACCGAGAAATCTTTCATGTTCAACTGTACAAATGAGGAGTTTGAATATAGTATTACCTTTAAAGAGCTTCAAATTCAAAGAATAACGCCTCCCTTTTCGTCACTTATGTTATATATACTTGGNGAGACCCCTGAGTGATTAATCCATTGACTAAAATGACAATATTCAAGAAGCTATTAAACATAATTATTCATGTCTTCTAAAACCTAATCCCTAGCCTTAACCTCCATTTTTCTATCTTGTTTTCTTCACCACTATAAATGAAGGATATGTTCTGACTGTGAGATTCTTTAAAATCTGATTATAGTAAATATTAGATAAAAGTAAATTCTGCTATGGCCTTTCCTATTTTTCCCAATAGCCTTTGTGAAAGTCACTTAGTCATGTCTGACTCTTTGCAACCATATGGACTGTAGCCTTCCAGGCTCCTTTGTCCATGGAATTCTCCAGGCAAGAATACTAGAGTGCGTGGCCGTTCCCTTTGCCAGGGAATCTTCCCAACGCAGCGACCAAACCCAGGTCTCCCATCGAACCCAGGTCTCCCATATTGCAAGTGGATTATTCACCAGCTGAGCTACCAGGGAAGCCCCAAAGTGAAAGTCACTCAGTTATGTCCGACTCTTTGTGACCCCATGGACTGTAGCCTTTCAGACTCCTCTGTCCATGGAATTCTCCAGCCAAGAATACTGGAGAACAGTCATTCCCTTCTCCAGGGGATCTTCTCAACCCAGGGATCAACCCAAGTCTCCTGCATTACAGGCAGGTTCTTTACCATCTGAGCCACCAGGGAAGCCTTTGGGGTTGTCTATATTCAGTTTCCAGAGTCGAGATGCTAGTAGGAATCAGGAACATTGTTTTGTGAGAAAATTCTTACAGAAATAAAATAAGGTTATTATGTCCTTTCAAAATAGCGACCTTCAAGACAGTATCTCAACATTTTACGTGAAGTTACAGTGATTTTTAAATGGTAAATTTTTTAAATCATGAACATTAGAAAACATTGACTACTTCTACCTTATAAATGGAGTTGCTATTTAGTAGCTAAGATATATCTGACTCTTTCGTGACCCCATGGACTGTCGCCCACCAGGCTCCTCTGTCCATGGAATTTTACAGGCAAGAATACTGGAGTGGGTTGCCATTTCCTTCTCCAAATAATGAAGGAAAACATCACTGAAAAAAAAAAATGATTTTGCTGAAGTAATGCAAGTTAATAAATTTCTAGAATCTCTTTATATTTTAATGTTTTGCAGTGATTTTTTCTTAACTACTGAGTAGTCATGTAGAATTTGCAGGTGAGTCCTATCATTTTTATTACTCAATTCCTTTATCAGGATTAAGGGAGTTTTAAATATATTTTGAGTCTCTAATTTTAATTTATTTTTTCTAATTTTCCCATTCCTTCTACCTTCCCACTCCCACATATTGCTGTTTAACAAGAAAGATATTTTTTAATATACGTGAATTTATTTGTGAAGGGCAATTTTTTCAACCAAATATATCCTCTGCTGAGGCAGAGTTATCACCATCACTTAGTTCATTTATTTAGAACTAGGTCTACAAATGGATGACCGAAACCAAATGCCCTGAGGTTAAAAGTACACGTTTATGGTTTGACTACGTTTTTGCTAATATGGATAGTCATCACCTGTTACTACAGATAAATAGAAAACTAGTTAAAGCACCATATTAAAGAGCTGCTTTTTCTATGTAACCAACGAAAAGCAAATAAATAAGTACAACTCAAAGAAAGCCAGGGTTACAATTGAATCTCCTGTGTATAGAATAAAACAGGAAAGAAAGACTGTATCTGTGGGAAATGGAATTAGAAAATTCCCACTTACTAGCATAATATGCTCCAGCTAAGCATGCAAATTACTTAGACCCATAGGTGAAGAAAATATCACTTTTAAGGAAAGAAAACTGCAGGCCAATAGTACACACGAAGATGAAGTCCAAGTTTATTATAGCTGCTTGATAGGATTGCTAGGTATCTACCACATATCTCTTCTTCCCTGCTTATGGAGAGGATGCCTATGTTACTGGGGTTGAGAATAACTCCAGTTTAATTGTATATTTGGTGGTAGTGTGGGATTGGGAAGGTGATTGTCTTGCACCCAGGTGTGGTTGAAGAGTTCTGGCTGATTATCTATGGTCTGATATCTCTGAAGGCTTTTAGATGGCAAACGAGTATACTTTCTTTTCCTTCCACTATCTCTAGCTTCCTCTCTTGAGGAAGGATGCAATAGTTTGAGCACTAACAGTCAAAGGATGTAAGCTGTGCGTTAAGGGTGGTGAAGTAGAGAGAAAATGAGTCTGTGTCTCTACGGACTTCATCAAGATGTATGTCATCCATGGACAGGCCACTTGGACACTAATTTTAGCCAAGAAAAATCACCGTTATGTCGAGGGTCCCTATTAATAAAAATCAGTTCCCAACCATTTTATATTGGATTACCAAAATGGAAAAATCACATTACATTATTTTCAGACCTTTGTCAAAAGCAAAATGAAACTGCTTTATGAAACATTCACTATTCTGAGCACAAGAATTTGTGCACGCACACACACACACACACACACACACACACACCAAGCTGAAGATGTTCTCAAAAAAATTAAATAAACCCATCTCCACACACATATGCACTGTTGGGGGAGGGGGACTGTTCACTAAGAGAGAGAGTCAGCAAGCAGAACAGGAGATTTAACACCCCAAGTTATGAAACTAAACAACACTTAAAAGAATCTTTATAATTCAAAACATTGNGCACACACACACACACACACACACACACCCCAAGCTGAAGATGTTCTCAAAAAAATTAAATAAACCCATCTCCATACACATATGCACTGTTGGGGGAGGGGGACTGTTCACTAAGAGAGAGAGTCAGCAAGCAGGACAGGAGATTTAACACCCCAAGTTATGAAACTAAACAACACTTAAAAGAATCTTTATAATTCAAAACATTGTAATCATGATAGAAGTTAAAGACAGGACAGAAGACATAATGGAAGGAAAGAACTGCATTATTTGAAACTAGAGGATTTGAAGCTCAGAGAATCTTGAAATTAAAAACAAAAAATCGAGCCACTGAAATAAACACACACAAACACACAACACAATAGAGGTTATTTAGCAAACTAGGCAAAATAAAGCTACATCTAAAAACATTTGTTACATAGCATAAAGCAACAAAAAATATGAAATGCAACAGAACTGAGGAAGTCTAACGTGTATTAACTGAATATTCAGAAAGAAACAGAGATTTATGGATAGGTAACAACTGAAGAAATAATTGTCAAAATTTTTCTGGAATTAAAGTAAGCTCTAAGTCCTCAAAAGGGGAAGTAACATGAGCACAGAGTGGAAAAAGGAAAACAAACTTAGTCACAGTCTTATGAAAAACCAGAACTTCAAAGATAAAGATAAAAATCTTAAAAGCAACCAGTGAAAAATGTGGATACCTAAATAAATAATCAGAAAACCTTGAGATAATAGCTTCAAAGTACTGAGGAAAATAACTGTCAGTATAGAATTCATTACTTAAACACCTATTCAAGAAGAAGAAAAAAAATTATAAATATTCAAATAAAGGTTGAGAGATTTTACTACTTACAAACCCCTGATGAAANACCAGTGAAAAATGTGGATACCTAAATAAATAATCAGAAAACCTTGAGATAATAGCTTCAAAGTACTGAGGAAAATAACTGTCAGTATAGAATTCATTACTTAAACACCTATTCAAGAAGAAGAAAAAAAATTATAAATATTCAAATAAAGGTTGAGAGATTTTACTACTTACAAACCCCTGATGAAACATGAAATTTAGGAAGAACAGAATAGAAATGAGAAAAGTGGATGGTTTCAAGAAGTAAGATGAGCAAGAAACTGATAAATATTTTGGTATCTAAATAGTCATTATATATAAATGCTACCGCTATTAATGATTATTTTGGTAAAACTGTATGGATAATGGAGATGGGAGATTGGAGATGAGGGTCAGTATTTTAGAATGTTTAAACCCAGCTATAATTATTTATACACTTAAGGGTAACCACAAAAAATAGAAGCATAATATTTAGCTTCAAAAACAAAAAATAAGATATAAAGGGATCTTATCTGATAGAAAGCATAAGAAAAGGATAACAGAAGCAAAAAATTACAAGTATAACTAGATAAAAAGAAATCATAAAATAAGACAAAATGGTAGAAATATTTCAAATATATCAATAAGCATAATAAATATTCACATATTATGCTTGTCTGTTAACAGATTCCTGATTTGAATAAAAATAATATGAATATCAAGCTGTATTAATATTATAATAGACATAAAATAAATGATAAAAAAGATTGAGAGTAAAGAGCAAGGAAAAAGTATAACAGGGAAATCATGCTCAGAAGAAAAATAATGTGGCACAGTTAATACTGGAGAAAAATAGTCTTTAACGTAAGAAAAATTATTCTACAGTATGAAAGTGCCATTGCTTGATAATAAAGGGAACAATTCTCCAGGAACATATATCAACTCTGAATTGTGTGCAGCTTACATAATAACTATACAATATATAATAATTGCAAATTATTTTTAAAATTAACAACTATACGTGTGTACTTAGTCATGTCTGACTCTTTGTGACCCTATGGACTGTAGCCTGTCAGGCTCTTCTATCCGTGGTATTCTCCAGGCAAGAATGCTGGAGTAGGTTGCCGTGCCCTCCTCCAGGGAATCTTCCTTACCCAGGGATCAAACCTGTATCTCTTGTCTCCAGCACTGGGAGGCAGATTCTTTACAACTGCACCACCAGTTTAGATATCATCACTACTTTCCCAGATCCAAGAGATTAAGCATACAAAAGAAACATTAAGGATACAGAAAAAATGTTTCTTTTATTAAAATTTGCTTTAAAACATTTTACTGGAATCCTTTTGTTAAATAAAGGTCACCTAATTGATTTTGGCCACCAAATTTCTATGCAGTCCCCTCCCCGACACTGGGAGGTTGACAGCTGCTAACACGGGTTAATACAGGAAAGATGTGAAGTTCTGAGGACCTGTCCAACGTCAGATAAAGGATATCCTTTGTGTCAGCAAAAGTCTAGAATCTCAGTACCCAGGTACACAGCACATTGCCCTTCACTTCTTGTCACAGCCTGTGGTTAAAGTGACAGCCCAGCCATCCCTTATAGCACTTCTCCAAGAGGAGCATTCCAAACCTTAAGCCTGCAGTCACCAGGCTAGCCCTGAATCTCTGCCACATGGCACTGCCCTAGCTGGGCTTCCAAAGCTCTCATGCCTTATTCAAGGATATCACATCAGTGGACATCTTAAATCCCCTCATGGCACTGCAGACTCTCCTTTGAGAATTAGGGGCTTGGGAAGAAATCAACTAGTCAGCAGAGACCTGGGTGATTCGAGATAGAGAAAATTTGAATTAAATAATTATCACTTTTTTCTAGAAAACAGGGAACATTTCTTCTTTCCAAGCACAAGANCTGCCTGCCTGGTTCCTGCAGTTTACTGCTGATTTCTGCACAAGTTCTAGGTAGGATTGCCCTTAGGCGATGGGAGCTGTCCCCAAGTGGGAGAGTCTAGGAATTACCACCCCACCCAACATCACCTGTAGCCATGATCCTCTGTCCTGGAGGTACAAAAGCCCTCCTCCCTTACCTCAAGACAGACTCAGCTGTGTCAATGATGGCTCAGAGTTCCCTGAGGGATGAGGTTGAGGCTTGATTTTGATCTGAAAGTACATTCTTACTGAACTACTCCTCCTCTATCCTGCTTTCACTTCCCTACAGGTTTTTTTTTTTTCCCCCAAATGTGTACTCCTAATAATTCCTTGTACAAGAATCCTCATTGCATTCTCTGCTTTCAGAGGACCTGACCTAAGATAGAAATTAAGTGTATAATGACACCAAGACAACTCAACCAATAAAGCAAAACCACTGAGGAGCATATCAGAACAAATCAATATATGAAAAATCACTATCTCACCTCATAAACAGAGAATGCAAATGCAAATTAGACAGCGCTCACCAGACGAGCAAATTTTTATTATCTGAAAAGCCTAAATGTTGATTAAGATGTGAGCAAATGAGANTGTATAATGACACCAAGACAGCTCAACCAATAAAGCAAAACCACTGAGGAGCATATCAGAACAAATCAATATATGAAAAATCACTATCTCACCTCATAAACAGAGAATGCAAATGCAAATTAGACAGCGCTCACCAGACGAGCAAATTTTTATTATCTGAAAAGCCTAAATGTTGATTAAGATGTAAGCAAATGAGAAATCTCATATGCTGTTGGTGGGAAAGCAAATTTGTTAACAACACTTTTTGAAGTGCAGTTGGTTACTATCTAAACAAAACTGAAGATGCTCATAAGCTATAACCTAGCAATTTCATTTCAGGTATATACCCGGGGGAATTCTGAGCTTTGTGCTTAGAGAGAGGCGCATGGGGAAGTTTACTGTGGCATCGCTGACAAGAGTGTAAAACTAGAAACAACTTAAACACTTGCCAAGAAGGAATGGATAAGCTGTTGCGCGTTCACAATGTGCCGCAGTTAAAATAAATGATAACCAAGTTTAGACGTGTCAACATGGAAAAACGTCAAAGGCAATTTTTAGTGAATTCAAATTGAAGACGGGCACCATTAGATATCAAACCAAATGATACACTATCTTCTTTATGGACATGGATATACACATATATATAAATATCCATATATATCTCAATCTTGTATAAAGTATGTCAAGAGGATGCTGTCTGAGGAAGAAACGAGAGGAAAAGGACTGAAAAGATATGAGAGGTTTTCAATTCTAGTTTAATTTTTACTTCGCAAAAAAACACCTGAAGGGAAACAGTAACAATTACTTAAACCTGGGATGAGGTACCAGTGTCTTTGTTACATTGCTCTCTGTACTTTTATATATGCCNTATATCTCAATCTTGTATAAAGTATGTCAAGAGGATGCTGTCTGAGGAAGAAACGAGAGGAAAAGGACTGTAAAAGATATGAGAGGTTTTCAATTCTAGTTTAATTTTTACTTCACAAAAAAACACCTGAAGGAAAACAGTAACAATTACTTAAACCTGGGATGAGGTACCAGTGTCTTTGTTACACTGCTCTCTGTACTTTTATATATGGCTGAAATATTTCATAAGAGAAAACCAAAGAGGAATGGTATCCAAAATATAATCAAACCCTAAATTTTGTTTTCAATATAACCATCTGAATTGTTTTAACTGTGCTATTCTTGAAGCAACTGTGAAAAAGAAATCCTACATTATAAGACAACCTAATATTCATCTTCCTGTATTTCATCTTTTTTCTTACATTTTCTCAGAAAAGTAGGAAGATAGCTCGGCACCCTTCCTTGGAACTTCAGAAGATTTGCTTTAGCTTTTCTTCTTCATTCCCCCACTTCTTTTCTTTCTTGCTCTTTTCAAAAGAATTACTATATATATATCTCTTCTCCTAATCACTCCCTAATTATTTTCCTAAGTTCTAGAATTGTCAAATAAAATACAGGAAGTGCATTTAAATCTGAGTTTCAGATAAATAATAATTTTACAGAGACTTTATACTAAGAAGTTATTTGACTTTTATCTGAAGTTCATATTAACTGGCAGGCCTATATTTCTTATTTGTTACTAAATAAAGAACCTACTAAGTTCAACTTACTATGTGCTGTGCTGTGCTGTGCTAAGTTACTCCAGTCGTGTCTGACTCTTTGTGACCTATGGACGGTCGCCCACCAGGCTCCTCTGTCCAAGGGATTTTCCAGGCAAGAATACTGGGTTAGGTTGCCATTTCCACCTTCAGGGAACCTTCCTGAGCCTGGGACTGAACTGGCAGGCAGATTCTTTACCATCTGAGCCACCAGGGAAACCCAGTATTGAGGATGTAACCTTGACTGATTTCTTGCAGGCCTCCTCCTCTTCAAAATAGCTTTCCTTTTTGCAGCAAACAATTACATAACACGACAAACTTGAACCATTTTTTTCTTTTCAATTTCTTTTTCTATAGGCTAAACAATCTGAAGGAACCTTGTGGTATTCATTACTTCCTATTTTCTGTTTTTCTTTTTGCCTTTCCACATTTAAAAAATTTTATTACAAAGCCAAATATATTCTTAAAAAAAAGAGAAAGCACAAAAAGGGCAAACCACCGTATATTTTTTTTCTGTACCTATTTAGTATGGTATTCATGAAATAAAACTTTTATAAGATCACATATATACTGTTTTGGATTTTTTCTTAATATATAAAAAACATTTCCCTTCTTACTAAATATCCATCACATTTTCCCCAACAGTTTCCTAGTACTGCATTATCTTTTTAAAATGAAAGCTTGACTTTTTTGAAAATTTTTCATCCTTTGAAACTCAGAGCTTTTATCTATAAAATAGAATTTGTGGAGAGAGAGAGGCGATGAAGGCCGAGTTGTGATGGAGTGTCTATGAAAAAGAGTATGTTCTTGTCAGTGTAACTAATTCTACTGAGGACTAGAGGACGGTCACAATGTGAAACTATGTTTTACAACTCCAGGGATAAAAATCAGTGAAAGGAAAGGTGAAAATGATGAAAGTCAAAGTGGTGACACTGTTAAAGATTTACCTCAATGTGCCTTTGTTGGTTAGAACTCACTGTGCTGCCTGCAAGAGAAGGGAAAAAAAAAATGGATTCACTTTATTGCACTCATCTGTCATAGATAATACCCTGTACAAAAAGGTGGAAGGAAGTGGTGAACTTATAATCAGTCTGTGTACACATACAATAGGAAGGCAGTCTGGAAACCCAGCAGGCCAGGGGAATGAGTGGCTGTCATAAAGGGGACAGTGACACTCTACTGAGATCAGTGAGCTCCAAGCTCCAAAGAGAGGGGCAGGCCAACTTGATCTTTTCTTTGTGTGCAGACGATTGGGTGTGCTACACTTGGTGGGGAGTCGCATTCAATTGCCAGACAAATGCAACCCCCTCTGCCACCAATAGGAGGGAGTGAACTTGATGCAGTCTTTAAAGGATTCCGCAGAGAATACATTCCTCCTATAACAGTGATGGATGGAGCCTGCCTTTTTCTGACCAACAGGGTATATTCCAANTGCACTCATCTGTCATAGATAATACCCTGTACAAAAAGGTGGAAGGAAGTGGTGAACTTATAATCAGTCTGTGTACACATACAATAGGAAGGCAGTCTGGAAACCCAGCAGGCCGGGGGAATGAGTGGCTGTCATAAAGGGGACAGTGACACTCTACTGAGATCAGTGAGCTCCAAGCTCCAAAGAGAGGGGCAGGCCAACTTGATCTTTTCTTTGTGTGCAGACGATTGGGTGTGCTACACTTGGTGGGGAGTCGCATTCAATTGCCAGACAAATGCAACCCCCTCTGCCACCAATAGGAGGGAGTGAACTTGATGCAGTCTTTAAAGGATTCCGCAGAGAATACATTCCTCCTATAACAGTGATGGATGGAGCCTGCTTTTTCTGACCAACAGGGTATATTCCAAAGCTGCTGAGATCAATGCCTATGTGTCAGAAGCAACTGTTAGAAGCAAAATTTCTAACAATTTCTGAAACAGGCTAATTTATTTAGGCAGTGTCTGAAACTTTCTAGCTATCACCATGATAAAGGGACTAGAATGTTATTCTTATGAATCTCCCCTTAATTTATCATATTCCTGAGAAATCTGTGAATCAAAAAGCATTCATAGTCTTTTTCCCTTTCAGCTCTATATACCACACCAGTCCTTGTTTTTATGGCCTAAAGTTATATCAAGAAGTTTAGCTGCCAGGCAATAATATCTAGCAATGTTACTATTCTATATACCATCATTATAGGTATAATGGGGCTTCCCTGGTGGCTCAGACAGTAAAGAATCTGCTTGCAATGCAGGAGACCTGGGTTGGAGGCTGGGAAGATCCCCTGGAGAAGGGAATGGCTGCCCACTCCAGTATTCTCGCCTGGAGAATTCCGTGGACACAGGAGCCTGGCGGGCTGCAGTCCATGGGGTTGCAAAGAATTGGTCATGATTGAATGACTTAACACTCTCACTTTCACAGATATAATATTCTGCACTATATATATCATATTTTCTAATATCAAATTGATGCTTACATGAGGTAGTACCAAATCCCATCTTTGAATATTTTCTTTACCTCTGGACGGTCAACCCTGTCCTCTAGTTCTGATGGTCATGTTGCTTAGCCCACCCCTCCTCCAAAGTTCCTACCTGTACGCCCTAATGAAGAGTTCCACTGTGTACCATTCTGGGACCCTCAAGTGGTATGTATGTTGTTCTTTGTAGTGCCTTGATATACGTTTTATTTTCCTGATTCCCTATGAATGCCCAGGGCAAAAGGTGGATACTTGAAATGTTTTCAAAAAAGGAATGGTGAACTCACCCAGCCCATCTTAAAATTACTGTCAGTTTTTCCACCAGAGAAGCTTCTTGCTCTCCTCCATGCTCTTCTGAGGATGAAGATTTACTCCATTCCTCCCTTAGCAGCTCTCCCAGTGAAAGTGTGAATCCCTCTCCATGATGGCCTACCACCACTGACACAATCTAGCTAATATACCATGCTATAATTACTGATGAGGGGACGACCTGCCATTAAGAACTGTAGACTCCATCCCTTTTACAAGCCATTGGAGGGTACAGCCACCCACTCCAGTATTCTTGCCTGGAGAATCCCACAGACAGAGGAGCCTAGCGGGCTATACAGTCCAGAGGGTCACAAAGAGTCCAGCATAACTGAAGTGACTTAGCACCCTCAACATTCCAGCCTTTATTCCACTAGATAAATTGACCATTTAATGCATGAAATTATTTCTTGACCTTTATGTTGTACAAAACAGCTGGAAGAATGTCTAAGTTTACAATCACAAGACAAGATGACAAATCAGGGACAATTTTTGTTGTTGTTGTTTTTGAAGAAAATGTTTAAAATTCTAAGCAAAAAAGGTGTTTGGGGAATGTCATTGTCAGAGAAGCAGCAGAGAACGCATTTATCCAAGCTACCATCAGGGTAGAGCTCCTTAGGGAGGCTGGCGTGGAGTCAAGTTTTTGATAAAGGAATACACATGGCTTTGTAGACAAGGATTAGAAGGTTATTCTGAGCAAAATGTAGAGCCATTCCTTGACAGGAATGAGAAAATAAATAAAAAGGTGGCAAGGGTGAGTGGTTTCTCTTTACCCCTTGAATCTCTCATTGTCCGCCTGACAAATCATATCTATCCCACTTTCCAAAGCTCCCTTCAAGGCTTAGGAAAACAACTGAAATCCAGTCACGTTATTCTATCTGTCACAGAATGAGTCTCCTGTTTTCCTCAAGATGTATCTTGCAGTTTATGCAAAATTTAGTTTAATCATGAACTGACTGGTTGGAAAGTGTGTATACGTCATACCTCATGGGATTGCATATCACGTTTGATAATGTATTCCACATTAAGCCATTTCGCACATAGGTTCTAGGACAGGCAAGGCTTTGTTTCTGAGGATTTATGGATTCCTGATGATGTGTGTTTTGGCAAGATACTTATTGTCTCTATGTCTCCATTTTCTGCTTTGTAAAATAAAGGTAATTAAGCTTACTTTCAGAGTGTTGTGAGGATTAAACGAGATCATGTCTCGGCATCATTTTGCACAGTGTTTGGCACACAGCTATAAATAGTTGGTATCTTTCATTATTATTATTTTTCTAATTAACATGCAAGTGAAAGTGAAAAAAAGGAATTTCATCATGAATTATAAATGCAGAAAATACAATGGTGGATTCTTATTTCAAACACCAGTTACTGCTGACTATGGAAAAACGACTCAAATGTCTTGACTTCTTACAGGAGAAAGGGGAAGATCAGAATACACAGTCTGCATATGGAGAAATAGGTGTGGGGATCATCTAATATGGTGAAATGTTTACATTTCCAGAAGGTTCCTCAATAATTTTACGATTATAAACCTGGAATTAGGTCACTCAGTGTTTAATAAGTACCCACTAAATAATAGTACTTTTGTTTCAAGAAAAAGAGTTTTTAAATTTTGTTTTAATACCTTGATCTCTACTACCCTTACAGTGTGCACAGATTTTTGATGACTGCTCCAAAGGATCTTGTTTCTCAGATACTTCTGGATCAGTCCTTGACCCAAAGAAAGAATTATTACTGCTCAGCAAAGTTTGATATAGGAAAAATATTTGGACAGTTTGTGCTTCATTAATCCAAGTTTGGTTTGTTAAATCCCCAAGCATTGCTTTACAAGTCTTCAGATTAACAATTAATTACAACAATTATCAACAAATATAAAAAGTCAAGAAAATAATGAACACCCATCTGTCTGCTTGGCTTTCGAAAGCATAGCACAGTGGCAACAAATAAAAACTACCATCTTTTATAGGGCATTCTAAAAGTCATCTATCACAGATACTAATTCTTAATCCTTTTATGCAAACCACCTAAATTTCTTCTTTGAAAAAAAGAAATTTTTACCTCTTCACACAATGAAGTCTTATCTCTTAAGCAGAAATAGGTCATGTAAACGCAAAATTATACCTGACACTGAAATTTTCAAAATGGTTGATTACTGTTCAGTTCCTATTTGCCAATATCGTGTCCACAAAGGCAAGCAAAAGATTTTTCACCAGTTACTTCCATTATAGTTAAACTTTTCAGACATTTTGACTGAAGGTAAGTCATCACGCATATGTGAGCATGGAAAGAAGAAATTTGTTACAATTATTTACAAAAGATTAATTACAGTTATATTTAAATGGTCATTTGCTTACATAAAGTCATAATGTTTTCTACAAACAACTGCTGTTTCCAAACATGTTTTATCTCTCACTGTCATACTGACACATTTATCATACAAAGAAAAAAATGAATATTTAATTTGCCTGTAAATAAAATGAAACAATCAATAGTATAAGATGTAACTGAATAAGTAACTCTTTTATGGTCAGAGGAAAAAAAAATAAGAATTCTCAAACTGATAATTAAATGGTTTTGTGTTTATTCCCAAGTTATTTTGCTTCCCCAAAAGGAATCTTCTGAATAGTAAAGAGATATAATTAATGAAAAGGGAAACTAATAAATATGTCAGAAACAATTTACTGTTGGTTTGTATGTATTCCAAATGCTTCTACAGGAATGCAAATGACGCTTCAACATCGGGTTATTAAGTTAAAAAAAAAAGTCCTCACAATTATGGAAAAAATGATCTCTGGTTGTTAATATCTAGATTTCTAGGGTTTTTTTTTTTAAAAAAAAAAAAACATTGGCTTATTTTTTTTAATGAATAATTAGTGTAATAGTCAAGTGGCTAAATATGTATAATTTTGTTGTGTTTCACATACAGCTCTAACTCAATAAATGTATAAGGAATATTACTTACGTTGAAGTTCGAAAATTAAATAGCACAGTGTTAAAAACTAGTAGAAAAAAAAAAAGCAATAGTCAGAAGGGAAACTAAATACTTGGAAGACTCCTGTTAACATGTAACCACAGCTTGGATAATAGCAAATATACTTTTTAATCGATTGGTATGTTTGCTAAACCTAACTGAAATTTCAAAACAGAGGAAAAGTACCTCGCTGAAAATGGAGCAGAAAACAGTAGCAGTAGAAGTAAGCGGGGCAGAGAATTTTAAGGACGATTTACTTTGAAGGAGATGCCTTGATCAGCACTACCATGTCTCCAAACACTGGCAAGAGTGGAGCAAAACTTGAATCTCTTGCATTATTCATAAAATCACTGAAGGGAGTTAAGTGATCCCACGTTAGTACTGACCCTGGATCTTGTAAAACTACAAACCTTCTGTAGAGTAAAATCTCCCACTTGTGTCCTCAGATTTCCTGCCGAGTAAGTTCAGTAAGATATGTATCCACAAGGAAAATTCAATAGTTATCAATGGCACCCCACTNCCGTCCTCTGTTGTATATTCTGTCAGAAGTATCCCTCAGTGCTTTGCCTGGAGAAAGCCCCAAATGGAAGTGGGACGTGGGATTACAAATCAACCGCCATTGCTGCTAAAGTTTGAGTTTGGATTCCTATGCCTGGGCAGAAGTTCATGTAGCCCTTGTGTGAAATGCTGAACCTCAGAAAACCTGGTGGTTAGTACAGATTTTTCACTATTCCCTTGAATCTGGTATGCACAGAATCTTAAATAATTTGCATCAGAAGAGTTAGGCTACCGCAATGCATTATCAATTGACCAGTTATTTTTTAGAGTACTTGACAAATTGCTTTTTAACCAGGTGCAAATAGTAAAAAGCAAAATGAAGACAAAACAGAACAAAACAGTGAAAAAAAAAAAAAAAAAAAAGAACAAAACAATGGCAGCTGAATGAGCCATCTGAATATTTTCTAATATTTTAATTTTCTAATTTTTCTCTATGCAATTTTTTTTCCCACAGAAAATTAGAATCTGTCTAATTCAGACAGATTCTCCCAATGTAAGAGCCTTTATTCATAGATACCTCACTCCACATAGTCCCAGAGCTTTAATACAACAGAGAGAGGACCGAGTAAACAGACTTGGGTTTGGCTCTTATTAGCTGAGTCACTTGGGATGAAAATTTAGTCCTCTGAGCCTCGATTTTCTTACTTGTACTGTAGGACAGTAAATAATAGAGGCTAGATAGTTAACAACTGAATGTGGCAGATGTCATGAACTAAAAGTCGGTATATACAAAGTTTTTGATTCAAAATCAGTTTCCTCTATTACATGTCTTACTAAGATACCCTCTTAAAATCCTAAGTATTCCTAAAGATAAAGAAACATATAGCTGACTGGGTGGTATATGGCTTAGAGTGGCATTATGTTGTTAATTTTAGCACTGATTGCATGGTTAGGGTACCTAATGTTATTGTGCACATAGTCTTCTAAGGGTTCAGTATGAATTAAATCAACAAATTCTCAAAATAATCCTAGGAGATAAGTGCTATTAATATCTTCTTTTCACAAATGAGCACACTGAAGCACCAAAAGATGAAATAATTTTCCTAAATCATACAGCCAGTAAGTTGGGATTCCAACCTAGCTAGCGGCCTACAGTCTCATAGTTACTATGCTCCACTGCCTCTCCATGTATTTTTCCCCGGCAAAAATTATCTGTATATCTGGATGTTTTTACATATTGACTAATCACACTTTTGGTGTGAGGACTGGGGTGAGACCAAAGATGAAATCTTGTCCTAATATTGTGCCATGCTATGACACAGTCTATCATAAACCACTTGTATTTCCTTTTCATTTTCTGGAAAACACCACATTTTAATGAACTTAAGGAATCTATCATATACCTATCTGCTTATGAAACTTGGAAATTCCCTGGATGGTTCAATATAAAGAATATAGCATTAATACAAATTCCTAGTAGTGGAAACAGATGTTTTGAGAAAAGCAGAAGTTTAACTGTTTCCCTAAGTCTTTGTGAGCTGTGTAAAATTCCCAAGAGGCCCTGAATAAAGATCATTCTAATTTTGAATTAAAAGCCTACAAGGAGAGTTTTTAATCTCAGAAGAAAATACCAGTAGATTCATCTACAGACTTTAGGGAAGAATAGAGATTGCCTAGGTCATGAGTACAGTTTTCCTCATATATTTCAGTTGTTAGTGGCTATGTTGAACAGCAAGTTTGGGCTGTATTTGGCTCACTGGGAAGAAGGCAACACTTACTTGGTGACCCATGTCTTAGATGCAGAATTTAGGGAATGGCAGCACAGCTGTTAGGCTTCCCTGGTGGCTCAGGTGGTAAAGAACCTACCTGCAGTCTTCTGTTTCATAGGAAGCTGGACAGGACTGAATGACTAACACTTTCACTCTTTCACTTTCAGAGCAGGTGTCATATTTTTGCCATCCTTAGTAGAGTCTATTCCTTTCTTTAATACCTCTTCTCCCCTCTTTCCAGACATCCTCTTCACAAACAGACACAGGCATACACATACATGGTCACACCCACATACACAAACATACTCAGTACTTACACCACCAGAAGGAGATCCTTCCAATGAAATCCTGGGCTGGCCTTCAGATTCAAACTTCTGTGCTTCACTTAATGTCTAAAGTAGAGTCAGCTAATGCTTAGCAGCCACCTTTATCAGCATATAAAAAGTAACACTGATATTGAACCAAGAAGACTGATGGTGTACTTTTCTGATATTAAGAGCTTACAATCAACTTGTTTCTGTTGAAGTCCTTTAGGCATGAATAATACCTCTCTGGGCTTACAGGAAGTCATGTTAGTCTTGCACGAACAATATCAAGTAATGTTGAGTTTAATGGACTGATGACTGGGGACCTGGGGGATAGGATGAAGGAAACAGGAGGGAAAAGGGTGGGAAGGTGCTGAACCCATCTTGAAGACAGGAAGATAGGAAGAATTGTGTACAGAAATGTGAGAGGGAATACTCAGAGTAGGATGTACATAGGAGAAAAATCCAAGAGGACATGGAGAAAAGCAATATGTTAGGAGAGACTTAGTGACAGTACTGTTTTATGCAACGACTATCCTGTGTGTGGCTATATATACACTATATACACATGTGACTAAATGAACATATGTAGTTTGTACTTAAAGTCTAATGGGCACCCCCCACCCACACGACAGAAGAGGGAAACACTGAGGAAGCCAAGATCAATTTTCTCTCATTATTATTTGAATATATGAACTTTTTCAAGGCAAGCCATTGGTTTCTCTTTTCTTGCTTCAGGAAGGAAAGGAAACAAGGCTGTCAATGGTCTGTCTTGGGAACACCACTTAATAAGCTCCTCCCAGTGCAGACCGAGCTCCCCAAAGCGAGTACAAATGGCTTTTATTAAAGCCCCCTTCTAAAGAGGCACCATGAGAGACTTGCAATAAAACTTCTGAATGGTCTTTGAGTCACCATTCATAAAAGGAGAATAACAATTTGATAGTCTTTTCTATGGCTTAGTGCCACCGTTTAAAAAATGGGAAACTGGTCTTAGCAAATGCCCCTGGGTTGAGAGATAAGTAGTAAAAACATCAATGGCCTCAGGAACTAATGAAGCTAAACCAAGACTAAATTATTAATGCTACTGTAGTAGGAATCTGTTCTGGCTCTTGAACAGAGCTGTTCAATGGACTGGAGAGAACAGTGGCTAAGTTTTAGATAACAGAAACCCAGGTGCTACCTTGTTTGTATGTCATATTTCCCACTTTTAACATTTTTGGGGGGGTTCACAATTGGGATCGAGCATTATGCTAACATTTCAACCAACGTTAAGCATCCCTGAAAAGGCTAATTCGGCTTACACTAAGTGGAAATGAAATCAAACCAAACAAAATCACCTTGACACAGTCCAACAGAACATTCTGACCTTGGACAACTGGCCTAGTAATAGCATAATAATAATCTTGCAAAAGCAGGACAATCACTTACTGGCTGTTGTTAGTCCTGCCTGCTTTTTCTAAGCTCTGTTTATAGGATACAAAATGCAAGGAAGATTGGACAATTATCTGTCTGATTTGATCAGGGTAGGCAGCCAAACCAGCTAATTCAGTAGGGAAATAGAACCCTGACTAGCTACACTGATCAAATCAAGAGAATAGCTGCCAGATCTCCCCTTTACTTTATACCGAGTAGATGCTGCCTTGGGGAATGGCTTACATTCAAAGGCTCCGTTTGAAGTCCCCCCAAAGTCTGTTAATTGGAGCTCTTTGGATTCTTTGGACAGTTAAAGTTGCATAGCTTGGCTTGGTTGGCTAATCAGTTCTCAGACACCAGAAATTCAGCCACCTTAAAATGGTGGGGAAAGAAAAGATCTTCATAATAAAACTTAAAATTACAATAGCATGATTTTCCTGCTAAAAGGGAAGTAAAACGAACTTGTGTGTGGGATAGCCAGCTATTCTTTCATTTGGCAAACCAGCCAGGAAACGTAGAGATGGATATTTCTGTTCAGAAGAGTGCTTCAGGCCTGAGTCCTACAGGTACGGGGTCACATGATAGCTTCTTTGGTCAGACACCAAGTTTTATTAATGTCAACAGTGAACAGACTAAGCAACAGTTTTGATGCTATAGTCTAATTTTATCCCCCTAAAATTAATCTGGCAAGTTTTTCAGGGACTATATATTTTTTTTCTCTAAGAAATTATCTCCTTTATAAAATAAGGAGAAGCTAGAATGAGGTGATTGTGCTGGCTAACTCTCAACAAAGCTAAAGGAAGAAGGTGTTTGGGGTTAATAAAACTAACAGAATTCAATGCAGGTGGTTACTCAAAGGGCTATGTGTTTTAATTTATTTTTAAGAATGGTTCATTCAAGCCAAAACATAAATTCCTGACAAAACTGCTTAGATCCTTCTGTTGCAAATATGTAGATTGTTACCCCAGGTTCCTTCTCCCATTATCTCTCCATCATGTGTTCAATTTTATGTCCTCACTTCTCTTACCCTGAGTTACCACCACCAAAAGTCTCCATGCCCACAAGATTCTTAAGACAAAAGAATGGGAAAATTTGACAAAATCCCTCCTGGATGATTGCCAATGGAAATAGTGCCCCTAAAGAAACATGAACTACTATTCCATATTCCTTCTTTGAAGGCTAAGTTATACCTGAATCAGCTCCCATAAAACAGCAAAGTCAAACAACTATGAGTATTTATTCATTTGCAATCACTATCTTCTAAGGCATATGGGGCATAATCAATTTCATCCAGAATGTGGAAAATATATAGAGAAAGAAAAAAAAAAAGGAAAACTTTATTTTATTTATTTTAAAAAATTTTTGGCCACATCACATATGGGATTTTAGTTCCCCAACCAGGAATGGAACCATGTCCCCTGAATCAGAAGCAAGCAGTCTTTACCACTGTACCACCAGAGAAGTCCCCAGAAGGTAACGACTTTAGAAAAAGATCACTTGCCAGAAGTGAATTGGGAATTCCCTGGTGGTCCAGTGTTTAAGACTTGGTGATTTCTCTGAGGTGGCCCAGATTCAATCGCTGGTCAGAAAACTAAGATCCTTCAACATATACAGTGCAGCCAGAAAAAAAAAAAAAAGTGAATAAATTAACTGTTCATTTTATAAAAGGTTATTGAACAACATTATAACTCTGCATTGTTTTTAAGCATATGAAGGACAGAAACAAAAGTAAAACATGATAATCGCTTATAAATTACTTAATAGTTAAACATTTTCATTTATTTAATATGACAACCCAATATGAAATGATTATTATTTTTTTCATAAATCAGACATTTGCAGCTTAGAGAAGTTAAGTGACTTGAACCAAGTTGCTCAACTAATTGGTAAGAAATGCAGCCTGACTTCAAGGAATCTCACAAAGAATTAACTAACAATGCAATTAGTAAAACTACGCCACCAGGGAATGTGCCTTGATGAGTGACTGGCATGAAGTTAACAGCATAAATTTCAGAGGCAGGAAAAAAAATCAAGAAATATTTCACGGAAAAGGTGGGACTTGAAGACAGCTGACAGGAATGACTGGTAATTGGATAAGCAGAAAAGTGGCAGGGAACATTTCAGTTAAGGGAAATACCGTGAGTGTTCTGACTGATTTGGAATTTAAAATGTTGGAGGAGGATTTGAAAAATTTGGGAACAGACTGCAAATGGAATAACGGGTTAAAGAGTTTGTGCTTCAACATCTAGGTGGTGAGTAGGCGTTAAAAGTTTTAAGTAGGGAATGGACATGAAAATAGAGTTTGGAGAAATGTTAATTTGTCAATAGCTGCAATATATTTTTTAAAAAAGAAAGAGATGTGAGGCAAAGGCATCTTAGGAAAAGGTAGGATATAGCCTTAGTCCACTCAAGCTGCTCTAACAAAACACCATAGGTTCGGTGACATGGTGGTATTTATTTCTCACAGTTGCGGAACTTAGGGAGCCCAAGATTAACTTAGGGAGCCCAAGATCAAAACTCAGGGAGCCCAAGATTAACTCAGTGTCTGGTGAAAGCCCACTTCCTGGTTTACAAATGAATATCTTTTTATCAAAACCTNATAGGTTCGGTGACATGGTGGTATTTATTTCTCACAGTTGCGGAACTTAGGGAGCCCAAGATTAACTTAGGGAGCCCAAGATCAAAACTCAGGGAGCCCAAGATTAACTCAGTGTCTGGTGAAAGCCCACTTCCTGGTTTACAAATGAACATCTTTTTATCAAAACCTCCACATGGTGAAAGGGATGATGGTGTCCCTGGGATCTCTTTCATAAGGGCATTGATGCCATTCGTGAGTTGGGGGTGTCTACCCTCATGTGGACTTCCCAGGTGGCTCAGTGGTAAAGAATCCGCTTGCCAGTGCAGGAGATGCAGGAGATATGGGTTCAATCTCTGTGTCGGGAAGATCTCACGGAAGAGGAAATGGCAACCCATTCCAGTATTTTTGCCTGGAAAAATTCCATGAATAGAGGAGCCTGGTGGGCTTTTGTCCATGGGATTGCAAAGAGTTGGACATGACTGAGCACACACAACCCTCATGAACTACATCATCTCCCTCCAAAACACTTCCAAATATTACACTTGGAATTAGAATTAAACATATGAATTTTGAGGAGACACAAATCTTTCGTCTATAGCACTCTGCTCCCAGCCTCCAAAATTCATGTCCTTCTCACATGTCATCAACTCAAAAACCTAAGTCTACAATCTCACCTAAAGATTGAAATCAGATATGAGTGAATTCAAGGCATGATTCATCTTCAGGCAAATTCTATTCCAGTTGTGAATCTGTTAAGCATGTTATATGCTTCTGAAACACAATGGTGATAGAGGCATAGAATAGACATTGCTATTTTAAAAGGAAGAAATAGGAAAGGAATACCACCAAGCAAGTCCCAAGTCCAATGGGGCAACTTCCATTAGACCTTAAGTCTCAAGAATGCAGTCAACCCTTAAATAACATGGGTTTGAAATGTGCAGGTCCACTTATACATTGATTTTTTTTTTTCAATAAATATGTACTACAGTACTCCATGTTCTGAGGCTGGTTGAATGTGCAAATGTGGACTTATACATACCAAGGGCTGACTGTAAAATTATACTTGGGTTTTCTACTGTGGAATAGGGGAAATTTGGGGGTGTGGAGGAGGTTGGTGCTCTTAGCCTTGGTGTTGTTGTTCAAGGGAGACTGTAATCCTCTTTGGCTATATGCTCTGCCCTCCAGGCCCCCTAGAATGGGAGTTCTGCCTTCCATATCCACTAGTGGGCAGGCCGGTACACATGGTTTGAGTGGTTGGGTAGCAATTCTTTCCCTGGTCCAGGGGCTCTCTAGGGTTGGAGTCCTGAGCCCATGCATGTGCCAAGAAGCTTTGTCCTTTGAAATCTTGGTGGGAACAGTCATTCTCCCACAACTCAGCCTAGAAGCATTCCAGCCCACTGGAGCTACAGCTAGGGTAGCCAAGGAAGGCAGTGATGGGGTGAAGGAGCAGGAGCCTGCAGCGGGAAGAAACACAGGCAGGATGCACCGAGGTCCCCACGGGCACCAGTGGCCCCATGCGCTCTGGATTCATTACGGGAGGCAGCTCTGACACTCTGAGTTGCCTTTGGGATTATTCTCTCATTGTTTTCCTCAATAACTCCTGGCTTCTGTTGAGATGGTTGATTAATCTACTTATCAAACAGTCATATGGCCACACACCTGTTTCTCTCTCAGTCTTTCCTATTTTTTTTCTATATGGATAGGCTGAGAATTTTCAAAATCTTCAAATTCTGCTTCTCTTTTAATTCACAATTTGGTCTTTAAATAATGTCTCTCTTCTCACATTTTACCAAAAGCTTCCAGGTAAAACCAGGCTGGTAGTTCACGTTGCTTAGAAATGTCTCCAGGCAAGTATCCAGTTTCACCACTTACAAGTTCTACCTTCCACAAACGCTAGACACAAACCAAGTTCAGCCAAGCTCCTTGTCGTGTAATAACAAGGATTACCCTTCCCCCAGTTTCCAACAAAACACTGCTCATTTCCATCTAAGACCTTGTCAGAATGGCCTTCACCATCTATAATTCTACTAACATTCTCTTGAGGATTGCATAACAGCTGAGGCTTTCTCCACATCTCTTTATTTTCTTTCTGAACGCTCACCAGAATCACCTTTAACTCCCAAGTCACTCACAACAAAGTGAACTTTTCCTAGTGTGCACCTCAAAACTCCCCAAGCCTCTACTAATTACACAGTTCCAAAGCTGTTTCCATGCTTTTAGATATTTGTTCCAACAACATCCTACTCTTGGTGCCAGTCTCTGCATTGCCCATTAGGGCTGCTATAACAAAATACCATTGACTGGGTGACTCACAAATAACAGAAAGTTATTTCTCACAGGTCTAAAAGCTGGGAAGTCCAGAGCAAGGTGTCAGAAGATTCAGTGTCTGGTGAGAATCTGCTTCCTGGTTTCATAGACTGTTGTCTTTTTACTCTTATGTAACATCACATGGCAAAAAACAAGGGAGTTCTCTGAGGTTTCTTTCTTTTTTTTTAAATAAATGTATTTATTTAACTGGAGGTTAATTACTTTACAATATTATATTGGTTTTGCCATGCATCAACATGTATCCGCCACAAGTATACACATGGTCCCCATCCTGAACCCCCCTCCCACGTCCCTCCCCGTACAGCCCTCAAGACCTAGTTCAGTTCAGTTCAGTTCAGTCCCTCAGTCATCTCCGACTCTTTGCGACCCCATGAATCACAGCACACCAGGCCTCCCTGTCCATCACCAACTCCTGGAGTTCACTCAGACTCATGCCCATTGAGTCAGTGATGCCATCCAGCCATCTCATCCTCTGTTGTCCCCTTCTTCTCCTGCCCCCAATCCCTCCCAGCATCAGGGTCTTTTCCAATGAGTCAACTCTTCGCATGAGGTGGCCAAAGTACTGGAGCTTCAGCTTTAGCATCATTCCTTCCAAAGAAATCCCAGGGCCTAATCACCTCTCAAAGGTTCTACCTCCAAATGGGATTAGATTTTAGCATATGAATTTTGAAAGAGACACAAGCTTTCAGTCCATAGCAAATATATTTCCCTAAAATAATAGAGATTGCCCAGCAGGCTTCTTTTAGCAGCAATGAGGGGTCAAGGGGAATAATTCAAGCTGCCTAACAGCAGAAGAATTATATATCCAGGAGTCCATTTTATGAGAATATTTTACCTATTACATAATAGTTCATAAAAGAAGCAGAAGGTTTTAAAGTCTTCAGAAATTCATATTGTGGGAAAGCAGTATTCATCAGCAAAGGCTGTAGAAGAACAGACGGATAAGGAAAAAATGAAAAGCTCTGACACATATGATGGTATAAATAGTGACTGAGGGAGGTATCACAAAAGCTTGAATGTGAAAACTCCACAGAAGCAGGAGAATCATTTTGTCAGAAGAAGTCTAACAGTAGGAAATAAAGGAGGAAGACATGGGCTCCTGTAAGCATGTTTTCATGATTTAAAAAAATAAAAAAAAATTTTTAAAGGAGTGAGACATGGGACAACAGGGAATTTACCTGACCCACAGAGCTATCGGAAGATGGAGTAGGCCCCCAAGGGGAGCTATGGAAATTTCATCAGTCAGGACGTTTGAGGTGAGTTTGAACGAGGCAATAAAGCATCTGTTGCGAGAGCAGTCTGCATCTGCATGAAAAGGACAGCGGATCATTTCACCTCTAATGTATTTGACTCCGCATTAAGTTAAATCAAAAATCAAAATGACTCTTGCCTTGGTGACAACGTTTTTCACATCTCCCTGAAGGCAGAGGGCTATCTTGTACACATATACCCCTTTTTGCAATCCCCATAAATGCAGTTTCAATTTGTACATCCTTTTAAAAGCTTCAAGCAGCCTCCCCCTTATCCTATTACGCTCAACAGTTGACCTTGCCATCTATTTCAAGGAAAAAATTAAGGAGCAAATAAAACTCATCTCTCTCTATTTTGCTCTGTCTCTGTCTTTCTCTCTTACACACACATGCTTTGCTCCCTTCTCATGGTATACTCTGCTGCTAAGTCGCTTCAATCATGTCTGACTCTATGCGACCCCATAGACGCAGCCCACCAGGCTTCCCCATCCCTGAGACTCCAGGCAAGAACACTGGAGTGGGTTGCCATTTCCTTCTCCAATGCATGAAAGTGAAAAGTGAAAATGAAGTCACTGAGTCACGCCCAACTCTCAGCGACCCCATGGACTGCAGCCCACCAGGCTCCTCTGTCCATGGCATTTTCCAGGCACGAGTACTGGAGTGGGGTGCCATTGCCTTCTCCATGGTATACGCTATTGGTTAGTTATCCAATTGTCAGTATCCACCTTGTCCACGCTGATAGAATCTACGTGTTTTCGGGTGTTAGGCAGTCTTTGTGCTCGGGCAGGAGTGCACATCTTACCACCTCAGTAAGCAAATCAGAAGTAGTGTATGCTATAGTCATCCAAATTCTTCTTGTCAAGGATAGGTTAGGTAAACAGCATGCGTCACACTTCTGGCCAAGGAGATATTAGTAATAATCTGTTAGGAACATCCAGCAATGTTCTCCTCACTCTTCAAAAAGGCACAGTTCTCATTCACAGTAAACTGTTTGTGCTATGCTTACTAAAATCGGCCTGACACAAAACCATTGACCTCTTTTCCTTCTTTATGCAAGTTGAAATCTTAGAGACTGAGACTTTTTTCCCACCCCTCTCTTTCAAAACTTCTTGCTTCATTATCTTGTTTTTTTTGTTTGTTTTTTGTTTTTCTGGTTCTGTATCTCAGAATCTTTTATGATTTCCTTTTCCTCTGTTAACTCTATATGTTGTTGTTACCAAATTTCATTCTTTCTCATTATACCCTTCTTTTCCCTTTACATAATTTCTTAAGGAGAGCATCTACGGTTCCCTGGCTTTAGTGGTAATTACATTATCACCCATTCTTTATTAAGTTCTGGATCCACATTTCCTGATGTATACTAAACAATTTCCATGCAGATTTCATGGAAGTAGCTCATTCAGGACTATCTAAAATATTGGTCCAAATTGGATCTTCTTAATGACATCTCAGCAGTGGCCACAAGACTGGAAAAGGTCAGTTTTCATTCCAATCCCAAAGAAAGGCAATGCCAAAGATTTCTCAAACTACCACACAATTGCACTCATCTCACACGCTAGTAAAGTAATGCTCAAAATTCTCCAAGCCAGGCTTCAGCAATACATGAACCGTGAANTCAACTTCTCCAGGAAATCAAGAACATATCCACGTGCGGGTCATGTGGCTGAAGTCATCGGATGGATAAAGGTCTCCATTGGTGAAACTGTTAGAAATAATATCCTATTTGAGATGCCAGAGTCCCCGGTACATTTGGATGAGTTAGTGTAAAATTACAGCAAAAAGAAGGGACAGAAGGAAGTGACAGTTAAGGAATACGTCTGAACAAAAAGCATAAATTGCATGAACTCTGAATCTCAGTTTTACCACATGGAAAACAGGAATAATGACCTTAAAAAAGGGGGGAGGGGGACAAAACAACTCTTTAGTCAGAACTCTTATTTGCGGGCAAGAGTCAAGATGATATGAGCATCTTCTGAGGCGCGTTAAGATGACGTGTGGGTGTTTTCCTTTGTTTTTTATGGTCATTTCTTTCCCAGGTTCTTGTAGGAGGTGAAGACATTTTGNGACAAAACAACTCTTTAGTCAGAACTCTTATTTGCGGGCAAGAGTCAAGATGATATGAGCATCTTCTGAGGCGCGTTAAGATGACGTGTGGGTGTTTTCCTTTGTTTTTTATGGTCATTTCTTTCCCAGGTTCTTGTAGGAGGTGAAGACATTTTGAAAGTTGGAAGTCAAAATCCAGAGCGGAGAATGGGTTTCCTTCCAGGCTGCTGCTGCTGCTGCTGCTGCTGCTGCTAAGTTGCTTCAGTAGTGTCCAACTCTGTGCGACCCCATAGACGGCAGCCCACCAGGCTCCCCCGTCCCTGGGATTCTCCAGGCAAGAACACTGGAGTGGGCTGCCATTTCCTTCTCCAATGCATGAGTGAAAGTGAAGTTGCTCAGTCGTGTCCAACTCGTAGCGACCCCGTGGACTGCAGCCCACCAGGCTCCTCCGTCCATGTGAGTTTCCAGGCAAGAGGACTGGAGTGGGTTGCCATTGCCTTCTCCACCTGAATAATATTCTGAACAGCTATTCGAAGGAGAGTTAAAATGTGACCTAACAGAGTACCCAGCATATGGTAGAACATAAAAGACAGTTATATAAATGGTCATATTAATACTTATATTAGTAAGAGTTGCCAGGTATATTGTTGATTATTTAAAGAAGATTTCCACTTTATTCAGCGGCCTAATATATGTAGTATCACTGTAATTATGTGTACATCAAGAAGAGTGTCTGGAATGAAAACTTAAGTTTTAAAGACATGGTGAATTACAGAAGCAGGGCTGACAGTACAAGGGGGTGGGAAAAGGAGGAACCTCGAGTCCTTTGACAGCACCCCTCAGAAAGGCTTTAGGAGGTTCATCAATGAACAAGTATCATAATTTTCCAGTTGAGGACACTAAAGCACAAAGAGGCTTTGCACAAAGTCACAGAACAACTCCACAGCAAAGGCAAGAGCAGAGACCCATGGTCATGGTCTCCCATCTCACTGCTGTGTGCCCTGGACCACGGAGTCATCCTGGTGGCACAGATGGTAAACACTCTGCCTGCAATTAAGAGACCCAGGTTCCATCCCCGGGTCAGGAAGGCCCCTGGAGAGGGAAATGACAACCCATTCCAGTGTTCTTATTCTATGGACAGAGGAGCCTGGCAGCTACAGTCCATGGGGTCGCAAAGAGTTAGGCACAACTGAACGACTAACATACGCACTGTCTCTAATATAACTCCTTAATCCTTGGATATGGTGTCTTTGTTAATTCTTCTCTGAGGAATTCAAATAGACATTTCTGGGTCCAGCGGTCCAGTTAACACTGTGTGTCACATTGTTCTTTTTTTATGAATTGTATAAAGAGGTGACTAGAAGATGACTTGGGAGACCACACTCCAGAGAGATCACAAATGTGTCAGTTCAGTTCAGTTCAGTCGCTCAGTCGTGTCCGACTCTTTGCGACCCCATGAATTGCAGCATGCCGGGCCTCCCTGTCCATCACCAACTCCCAGAGTTCACTCAGACTCACACCCATTGAGTCAGTGATGCCATCCAGCCATCTCATCCTCGGTCGTCCCCTTCTTCTCCTGCCCCCAGTCCCTCCCAGCATCAGAGTCTTTTCCAATGAGTCAGCTCTTTGCACAAGGTGGCCAAAGTACTGGAGCTTGCCCCTACATATTCCTCAGCCCTGGCTTCCTTGCCCCCTGGCCCCACAGTATGGCTCTTGGAGCCCCAGAGTTGCTTCTGGATGAAGCAACCATGGTTACAAGCCTTTGCCCCTCACCTGGACTCCTAGAAGCCTGTGCTGGGTGGGGCAGCTATAATTCACAGGTTCACAGTAAGAGGGGACAGCTGGCCCATAAGGGAGCACTTGGGCTCTTATTTGGAAGTCCTCTTAAGGCTGAGAATAGTGATGCTCCAAAGGCAGTGTGCGTTCCTCCTGTCTGTAATATCCTTAGCTATTATCACAATGAGTATAGCACTTTAGGGGGTAACCCACTGATATAGTCGAGCTTGACTCTAAAATGGACAGTAATGAACTGCAGCAGCTGTAGTTCTCTAAATCAAAGATTCCTAGCCCCAGCAAGGGAATGGGAAGGGTAGTACATCCGCTCTGTAAGTAGATTCTTTGCTAGGCAGCCTGCCTACTACCTTAAAAGTAAAATCCTATTATAACCATGAAACCCCACAGTGAAGGGCAGAGACAGGCAACCATCACAAAGCAACTTGGGCAAATTCCTGGGATGCCAGGCCACTACGCAGGGCTTTCAGGGACAATAATTATTCCATCTACTGACTATCTTGAAAAGCACTATAAAAGAACAGGTCACAGCAGAAACCCTTGGTAGGCACTGTTGCACTCGGGCCATCCCTGAGTGCCAGTCAGAACAACAAAGCCCTGGAACAACAAAAACCTGCAGAAATTCCCACCTTTTTAATCCAGCTAAAAAAACACATAGATCAGACAACAAAAGCAGTTTTTGGTAGACCCGAGCAGATTTTTTTTTAATTGTCATAGTTTTCACTAAATGTATAAGACAATCAGTATGCAATAACAAATGGGGAGATTTAGGGTAGAAACCAGAGATGATCCTTTGTAGGTGGCTCAGTGAGTAAAGAATTCCCCTGCAATTCAGGAGATGTGGGTTTGATCCCTGGGTTGGGAAGAACTCCGGAGGAGGGCATGACAACCCACGCCAGTATTCTTGGCTGGGAAATCCCGTGGACAGAGGAAGCTGGTGGGCTACAGTCCGTAGGGCTGCAAAGAGTAGGACACGGCTGAAGGGGCTGAGCATTCATGCATGCACTCTGGGAGCCCCAACTATTTTAATACAAATTCACTTTAGTGGTTGCTCAATTATTTTCATAATTGTAGAATTTGTAACCTTCCCTGTCCTCCCCAAAGCATTTCTGCATTAGGATTCCCTGAAAATCAGAAGGGTAGCAAGTGAAGAGAATGAGTTCGGAGCTCTGTCCATTAACTGATGACCAGCCTTGCATCTGTAACAGTCAAGGTATAGCCAGGACACGTCCTGATGAGGTGACCCAAGGAACTAGAAGGATGACAGTCACCATCCTGCCTCTCCTGTGCCTCCCCTTGGAAAGGTTCAGGAGTTCAGACCCCAGTCAGAAGGCAGGCATTCCAGGACTAAGCTGCCTTTGGAACTGGAAGAGCGAACAGAAAATTTCTCCAGGCAGTAATCTTCCTGCAGAACAAGGGCTGTGCAATCACTATTCCACAGAAAAGCATTTGTTAGAACTGAAATCATATGACCTCCAGGTCACAGCAGGAAGGAGCTCTGTCTTTCTCTCTTCCTTGACCAGATTCCCATCTCAAAATTAGTATTCTCTCCTTTTCCCCCTCCTTCTCAATGTTCAGGCTGACGTGTTAATAGCCTGTCAACAAGTCGCCACTACATTCAGAATAAAAATCAAATTATTATCAAGATTTACTCTTGTCCAAAAATTCACACAGAAAATCAGCACTTACACCTAAATATTTCAGACTACAAGTCAATTGCTCACTTCACAACGAACTCCTGGTCTGCAGTTGTTCTTGTCTTCTTCTTCCCCTAGTGCACTCATTGATCCAAACAGGTTTTCACAATTTCTAGTGACGGAGTATTTCACCTGTTATTGCCCAGTCATGACATGGATGACCTAGATTTCATGAGAAAGCATCTGAATTTTTTTCTCCTGGTAAAACAGGCATCTTTCTGGACTCATTTCTGACTCCGTCATCCCTCTATACTTACAATATCCTTTCTGCTACATTCTTTCTGAACAAGTGTTACTCCCAAGTAATAGCTAAGCCCCTGTTCATCTTCCAAGTTGTGGTCCAGGATATTTTGTTATTTAAATTACATCACAGGATAACGTTACTGAGGTGCACTAGCTGGTTTGGGGAGACATCAAAGAGTTAACTCTATTTTCCACTCCCAGTTTAACAAAGCTATCAAGACATACTTCCACCAATCTTAGATTTTTAAATTTCCCATGTTTTGAATTCATTGCATGTTGACTAAGTATAACAATGTTTTTTGGGGGGGAGGGGTGGATTAAGCTAAGAAGCTAACTTCAGAAAGTTCATACCCTGTTCTTATTCTGTTTCATTTGTATTGAAATTGAGTAGTTCTCAAGATGACTAAAATGAGAAAGGTTAATTTTCTTCATGAGCAATGGACTGAAAAACAAGCATTCTTATAGACTATTATCTTGGATATAGACTGCTGCTGCTGCTGCTAAGTTGCTTCAGTGGTGCCCAACTCTTGTGCGATCCCACAGACAGCAGCCCACCAGGCTCCCCCATCCCTGGGATTCTCCAGACAAGAACACTGGAGTGGGTTGCCATTTCCTTCTCCAATGCATGAAAGCGAAAAGTGAAAGTGAAGTCGCTCAGTCGTGCCCGACTCTTAGCAACCCCGTGGACTGCAGCCCACCAGGCTCTTCCGTCCATGGATTTTCCAGGCAAGAGTACTACCGTGAGTTTAAAAAGCAATCAGTCTTTACTGCTGAGAAAGTGGGTCATCATTCTTTCTCTTATTTCAGACGTATCGCACATACCCCTGGAAGTGTTTTTCAGGAGTATAGGGCTGTCCTTGGCATTGTCACTAGAGATGCCTGCCCTTTGTGAGTCTATTATGGGCTAAGGGGGCACACAAGTGATACAGCACAAATTTCCAAGCTGAGTTAGAATGATTCCGTGAACTCAGCAGTACAATTTAGGAGCCTAGGACTTAACTAAATACGAACTCCAGTTCTCCTAGAGTCCAGTTAATGCTGTTAGATATGAAATGAAACTCCAAAGAAAATGAAGGACTTGATATTTGTAAACATTGAATTATATATTGTAATAGGTAATTCATTCACGCAGTTAACAATTAAAATCATATAACCTATAAAAAGAGCTTTTATTCCCACCCTGTCCCTGTCCATTTCTTCCCCGCCACCTGCCTCTCTATTGTTTAGCACTTTATGTGGTCTCTCAAATATCTTTCCAGTGTTTTCTTATTCAAATACAAGCAAACATGCATATTTTACTTTACATGCACATCCAAAAATAGCTGACTGTGGGCAATTTTTCGCACCTTACTTTTTCCACTGATGGCATATCCTGGAGTGCTTTCAAATCAAGATGTAGGGACATTTCTCGTTCTTATAGCCACAGATTATTCCATTGTCAGTTCACCCATGGTGCAGATGTGCCAGTCATTTCACCAGAATCCCATCAGGATTCTGACTTACGCTTAGAGAGGTAATCCTAACTCTTATTAGCTAAGGCCTTTAGAGCAAAGACCCTTCTTTCTAGGCATACAGACTAAAAGAGTAAGGGTGAAAAACTGACGNGGACATTTCTCGTTCTTATAGCCACAGATTATTCCATTGTCAGTTCACCCATGGTGCAGATGTGCCAGTCTTTTCACCAGGATCCAATCAGGATTCTGACTTACGCTTAGAGAGGTAATCCTAACTCTTATTAGCTAAGGCCTTTACAGCAAAGACCCTTCTTTCTAGGCATACAGACTAAAAGAGTGAGGGTGAAAAACTGATGTTTGAGGCACGGAAAACTTTTCCTTTTAACTGCTCTCACTCAAAGGTCAGCCTAAGAAAGATCATCTAGACATCTCCACAAGGTGACAGACACTGGGTCCTTGGGCCGTGCTTTTAAGAAGACTACATTTTCCCTAATCCGGTTTAATCTTGGTGTGTTTGGTACACATACAAACAGACACAATGTATGTACTTTTTCTGAGACTTTAATTCACACCTATTAAGGGGAAAGGGTGATGGGTGACTGGTGATGCGGGTAGTGACAGTCCCTACCAAGAATCAAGGATACCGCAGTTCTTTATTTTTCCCTAAAGCTGCTGCGTGTTGAAGTTATCAGACCATATCAGGCTTAAGGGACATTAAATGTCAGGAGAGCAGACCTGCTATAGAAAGCTGATGGGAGCTGCGGGAACCTTTAGTATCAAATGTTCTCCTGTATAATAATAGGCAGCAGCATCAATCTCAGAAATGCTCCTACAAATGTCAAAGAAAACCTTCCCCGTATATAGATTAAAATTGCAGATAAAAACAGAGGACCAAATCAAAGCCCTAGTGTTCCCTTTTTGAAACCACCCTGCCAAAAATGCAATTTCTGAGTTATCAAAAAATAGAATCTCTCAAACAGCGTTCATAAAGTTTCACATTTTGGTGTTATCACAGAGGCTTATATTGAGAAAATGCTATTTCTTCCTTCCCTTCCCCTTCAAGGTTGAAGCAGCATCCTCTTTTCTCTCGCTAACAGACAATGCTTTCTCCAGAACAGCAAGCTAGAGGCAAACAGTACCATGTTCTGCACAGCCAGAGAGCTGCACATCAGTGTGCATTTGCTATTTCCTAGGAACCACAACCCACCCACCCAGCCACCCCACCCCTCCACTTTGCAAAAGGAGCTGAGAAATAAACTTCTCAAAATGACCTTAAGAAGCCAACGTCACTGACCTCTGAATAAAACCTCATCTGGTGCAGCAAGTTAGACCCCATAAATACAATGGAGTGTCATTTGAGAAATCTAGGTGTAAAAATACAAGCAACAGAGTGTGGATTTATAAGGCCCCTTTTGGATGTGACAATCAGACATGAAGCATGAAGAATCTGATCTATCAAATACAGGGTTAGGCTGAAAGAACAATTTTTTTTTTCACTAGAAGAGAGGGGCAATATGACAGAAAGAGATTTTCATCAGCTTTGATTAAGGTACACAGATGCACACACACACACACGTACAAACACACACACACACACACACACATACCCCTAAATAAAGCTGTCACTCCAGAGAATACCTGCTGGGACTAATTTAGCAATTTGCAGCAAATTCTAGAACAAGGAATGTCAGGGAAACAGTCAGCGACTCTCTTCCTTCTACATACTTACGTATGTAAAATGACCCTAATGGACAGGGAAGCCTGGCATGCTGCAGTCCATGGGGTTGCAAAGAGTCAGACACGACTGAACGACTGAACGACTGAACTGACTGAATGCATTCCCCTGACAAGTGGTGTTCAGCATAATGTCATTTCCTGGATGTCGCCCTCAAAAACGTCTTGCTCTATGGTATACCTACAAGACTCTGGTTATGGAAAGGACTCCATACAATTTTTTGATAAGTTGCAGATTTATTGTAGAGATACAGTTGCAAGGGTTTTAAAATAAGCAAAGCATTCCTGTTTAGAGATTTGAATTGGATTTTCTTATGTTTCCCTGAACTGTGCTAGACTGTTTCCCTATGCATTTCCGGGAATCTCTCAAGCATTCAGTCTCTTAAGCATCAAGTGACTCAGTTTCTCTTCCTGAACAAAGTGTATGGAGGAAAGTTTCTTGAAGATAAAGATTCTTGGTAGTATCTCTGAGATCAGAGCAATTTCAAAGATTCTCAGTTCATCTCTGATAAATGCTCAGGAAGTGCTACTCCTTGTCAACTATGCCTTTGCCACAGACGGTCTCCCAGTTTGTCTGCAATTTGGGTAATTGTTGTTACAGCCGTTAGGGTGGCAGTACTATTATGGCCATTGCTACTTCAAACATCAGATCTTAGAACCGAACATTCTTTTTTATTCAAATAAATCTTATATTATTAAATCAGATTATAAATATTTCACATGCTATTTTAGAGTAAGTACAATCTTAAGTAACATATTGTATTTCATACATATAATGTTTAGGAATAGATGGTTCTTTTCAAAAATCTGTAGTTTCTACATAGTACCTCAGGGATTTATTGCCCCTTTTCCTTCATGCTCTATACAGTGTCACTTTTTAATTCAGCTTTCTACATTTAATATCACTTTGAATGACAAATGCCAAATTTAGCTCTTAAACTTCACTTCCATAGTCCCACTCCAAAGGTTTTCAAGTGTGCTGAATTTACACCAGCTTATAGTTCAAAACCACTTGGGAGAGGTTTGGGCTATAGCTTTGTCTTAATTAACTATCCTTCCAGGTTTTCCTGTTCTAGATGTTTTTTTAAAGATAAAGAAATGATAATGTCAGAGCTCTTATCATTAGAGAACAAACTACTGGTTTTACTCATCCTCTAATCCAGGCAAAGTTTTATGGATGGTGACACATTTCACAACTTTTCCTTCCCTCATCCATTCAATCATTTTATTTTCTCCCACAAGAACATAAGCTCCATTGGAGAAGACATGTTCATGTTGATTGTCAGGAAGGAAGAAATTTTCCTCTATCCTTCTAGCTCTTTCTGGTTAGTTTAAGAATTAAATGGACTTCAAACAGATTAACAAGAGAAAATCAAACAGATGTTTAATAACATATATGCATCAGAGAGATCCAGAAAAACTGTGTAACTGTCAAAAATGGCAGATAGAATGTATCGACATATCTCTCAAAGGCCATTTGCTATTTTCTGAGCAGTTCCTTTAAATACACATTGTGTCTGACGCTACACAATACACAATGCCCATATATCTCACAAAATTTAATATGGAAGGCTCTAACAGGTAAAAGACGGGTGCCCTGGACTGGTACAGAATAGATACTAGGGACCTACCTAGCTCATTCATGAAAATCCTACAGAATCTGCAATGAAATTGTTTGATTACCACTGTTCTTATGCTGTGAAAAAACTTTTTTTCTTGAAAAATATGTAAGTGGTTTTAGTTTTGACAGCATCTGGCTCTGGTATGGTTGCTGATGTGCTAAAATTCTAATAGTAGATTGCTTAGACAGGACTCAAATTTACATAAACATTTAAAAATAATCAAAGATCAGAGTCAGCTCAAACATCAGACTCAGGCAAATGTCAATTTCCCTCTTCTTTGCTTCAGCTAAAAATCAAAAGAGCTAATTTTACTAGTATCAAAAACATTTCCCCTCCTTAATAACCCCATGTGACCAAGGCCAAATCAAATGTGTTATTTGCTTTTACATCAAAAACAAAGTGAACTTTTGTAAATCAGATTTTATGCAGTCTATAGTGTAAAGAACCAATGTGAGAGATTTATCTCAAAATCCATAAATTGAACACAAACTCACAAAATAAATTAAATCAAGTATGAAAGAAAATCAACATCTAGGTATATGGAATAATAAATATGTAAAAAGGTTGAAAAATAATTCACCAAGGCAATCAAAACCTCAAGCAAAAAGGGTAGCAAGGGAGAGGTAGGTCATGTAGAAATAAAAATGAAATGAGAAAGAATGGTATTAAAAAATTTCCACATAGAAATCAGAAAGTAGCATGATGTACCTTGTGATATTTGCAGCAGGGGTAGATTTTCTGAGCAGTTATCTTCTTTCCATCTCTGTAGGGACAGGAGCCCTTACTTATCCTCAGAAAATGAAGCTTGCTGGGAAATTATTTTATAACCACTTACTTCAAAAACATGTTTTGGAAAACACTAAAGTTGAAGAAACTGAAGCTTTTCTTAAAGGAAGTGACAGCTACTATTAGCTGGCTGCATATTACTGAAGATTGGAATTACTACGCTATTGTTCTGACAGACTCAGTCACAGAGGCTAACCCATCATAATCTGCAAAGAAATTGTCACCGTATCCTGAGAGCCCGTGCCTCTAAGGTAATAAACATCTGGTGGGTATGTGTGTGGCAGCAGTGCAAAGGACACTGGTGGGATATAAGACAGGAGAAAATATATTTTTTAGTTATTTTATGCTGTCATTTTATTTGGAAAAGGGGTAGGAACGAAAAAGGAAAGAGAAAGAAGAGAGATCAAGCGGAAAAAAGGATCTTTGACATTGCCTTTCTAGACACCAATTTCCTATGGCAACTGACATCTGTGATACTACTATGGCCCTACTATTGCCCTACCAAGACAATAAGAGCTAGGTAATAATGCTAACATATACCATTATTGAGTACTTACCATGTTCAGGCTATGTCTAAACATTCTAAAACATGATCACACATAATTCTCAACCCTATGAGTTGTTCCTCATCCATAGAAACCATATGGGGTTGTCTTCAGGGACTGACAGAATGTGGTCCACTGGAGAAGGAAATGGCAAACCACTTCAGTATTCTTGCCTTGAGAACCCTATGAACAGTATAAAAAGGCAAAATGATAGGATACTGAAAGAGGAACTCCCCAGGTCAGTAGGTGCCCAATATGCTAGATCAGTGGAGAAATAACTCCAGAAAGAATGANCCCAGTGATGACTGCTGGAGTCTCTGCCATCAGGAGTCTTGTGGGAAGTCACCCCTGTCTCAAAGGTGGTTTGTTTAATTCACATCAGCAGTGCCCAGATGGCAGGAACCCAGGGCTCTGTGTCAAAGAATTAAACAAAAAGTATGCCTTTTTCCTTGAGGATCTAGAACCACTGCTTTCCTTTCTTCCCATCACCCCTTGTCCCCTACCCCAGGGAATTCTGCAGGCGCAGAGTTTCTCTGTCCCAAGAGTCTGATTATACTCCCTGTCTCTAGAATAATCTTGCTCCTCCTTTTCAAAATAAAGCTAATGAAGTTATTTCTCTTTTTATTCTCTTTATCTGAGACCGTGGGACCTTCACTCTGCCCCTCACTCCCTTTTTTTAAAACTAGAGTTCTCTCTGACATCCATTCTCTTTTTTCTTGTCCCAGCCTTCTTCTGGGGCTCCTGTCATGGAATTGGAACTTAATTTTTTCCCTAAAACAAGGGAAAGCCTTCATACATTAAACCTTAGCTAACTAATAATATGGTTTGACTGGTTGTCCTTCTATCTGCTAAGGCAGTTTGTTTCATTCTTCTGTAGACCACTAGTCCTGGGAAACATTCTGCCCCTCCGACTGTGGTGTTGGAGAAGACTCTTGAGAATCCCTTGGACTGTAAGGAGATCCAACCAGTCCATTCTGAAGGAGATCGGCCCTGGGATTTCTTTGGAAGGAATGATGCTAAAGCTGAAACTCCGGTACTTTGGCCACCTCATGCAAAGAGTTGACTCATTGGAAAAGACTCTGATGCTGGGAGGGATTGGGGGCAGGAGGAGAAGGGGACGACAGAGGATGAGATGGCTGGATGGCATCACTGACTTGATGGGCGTGAGTCTGAGTGAACTCCGGGAGGTGGTGATGGACAGGGAGGCCTGGCGTGCTGCGATTCATGGGGTCGCAAAGAGTCAGACACGACTGAGTAACTGAACTGAAGAATTTCTTGGTTAAACCAACTTTGGACATCTTGCATATTAAAGGTTCAGAGAAATCCTGCAGTTAAAAATTTACATAATTTTGCTTCATCCAACATTTCTCAAATATATTTGGCCATGCAAAACATATTTGGCATGTGTTCTATGGAACACTTATTGAGAAACTTCTACCTGTGCAGCCTTCGTGTACTGGAAAAGACAGCTGTCCCTGCCTAACATCTGGANTGCAGTTAAAAATTTACATAATTTTGCTTCATCCAACATTTCTCAAATATATTTGGCCATGCAAAACATATTTGGCATGTGTTCTATGGAACACTTATTGAGAAACTTCTACCTGTGCAGCCTTCGTGTACTGGAAAAGACAGCTGTCCCTGCCTAACATCTGGATCCAATGGAACCTTTAAAAAATATTTTTCAGTCACTGTACAAATAATCTGTAGACGTAAGAGCAGAAAACAACTCTATTAGATATTTGGACACTAGAATTGAACACAAAAAGTCCACACCTTTCTTCCATATTTTCCTGATTTTTGAACGTAATACCCTTTGAATGCAGTTCACTGCCCCTCAGCTGCTGCGCATCATTGTGGAACATGGTCCTGTAAATACTGACTCAGACTTCAAACACATCTCTAGGAAGTTCTAGCTTCTCACTGTCTCTGCATCTTCTTGCATTCAAATCATCAAAATATGAAAAAAAAAAATTGGGCCCTTTGATAGCACAAGATTTTGAGGAAGAGATGATGGCCATCTTCTTTGCTACATAACTGCACAGACTTTTCATTTTTAGATTTATAAACAGATTAAGATGATCAGTCTAACAGGTTTCTCTATTTCCTTTTCTTCACCTCTGTATACACGTCTGCTTTCAGCATTTGCCCACTCAAGTAAATTCCCAGCGCCTAGGCATCATAAAAGATGAAAGAGCACTTCCAAACATCCTTTTAGCAATGCAACGGTCCAGGTTCCTGTGACAAAACATTGCATGATGAAGTCTTTCTGGTTTGCATAGCTGATTGAATGAGAACGCCATATTTCCTTCTTGTCCATAAGAATATGAAATTCACCCATCGAATTTTGAGTTTGAGAAAATCCATCAAGGATATTGTTATCGGAAGACTTATTTTCTGAGGTTTCGTGCATATGATCAATTTCATCATTGTCGTCAGAGCACGGAGAACTGCCGCCTCTGTCCTCATCTTTTGATTCCTCTAAGAATTGTGAAACATCATCCTTTAGTTTTTTCTCTATGCCATTATAAAGAGAAAGTAAAAAAAGATGCTCAGTTTTCAAGTGTGTTCATGCAAGCTCCAGAGATGCTGTGTCTACTCTTTTATAATTCTTAAGATGATGCCATGCTTTTGGCCATGCAAGAGGAAAACCAAGAATGATGCAAGTGTGATGATTTATCTCACAATTGCATTATCTTCCTAATCTAGGTCATTCCATCATTTTTCTCCTACTCCTTTTTTCCCCACATTGTTCGGAATAATTGTGACTAATGCTGAAGCAGCAAGCGTGTTTCAAGATATGAGAAAAATAAGCAACCTAAGATCTGCAAAAGTAATTTAGGTGTATGAAAGGGTCTTAGGGATGGTATGATCATCCTTTTCTCTACTTGTGGCGAGTGGTGACTGCTCTCTACTTACAGCGCTTGGACTTCTCATTGCAGTGACTTCTCTTGCTGCAGAGCATGGGCTCTAGTGAGTAAGGGCTTCCATAGTTGCAGACTGTGGGCTCAACAGTTGTAGCGCACAGGTTTAGTTGCTCCAAGGCGCATGGAATCTTCCAGGACCAAGGATCAAATCCATGTCCTCTGCAGTGGCAGGCAGAGTTTTAATTGCTGAACCACCAGGGAAGTCCAATAATTAATCTTAATCTTTTAAGNGGATGGCATCACTGACTTGATGGGTGTGAGTCTGAGTGAACTCCAGGAGTTGGTGATGGACAGGGAGGCCCGGCATGCTGCGATTCACGGGGTCACCAAAAGTCAGAGAGGACTGAGTGACTGAACTGAACTGAACTCAGGGACTTAAGTAGATTGCCAAAGTTCACACAGCTAGTAAGTTGCAGATTTAGATGCAAAACTTCTACCATTTCTGCCATTGTGGAATACCAGGTTAACAATTTAATCTATTTTTTCATAAGAATAAGTCTTTTTTTTTTTTAACCCATGTAGATTATGAGTTCTTTCAGAACAATGATTGAGTATTATATTTCTTCTATTTCCTCATTTGTTAAAAAGGTGATACTCAAGTGCAACCTCCAAGATTCTCTCAAGCTCTACCACTCTCTAGATTACTCTCTAGATTTGTAAAATCCACAGTACTGGGAAAGCTTCCTTTAACACAATAGGTGCTCTATAAAGTAATCAAAAATGACTTGTGTAATTAATGAATAAATCCTTCGTTTAAGGAAAAGAGTGTCATACTATCATAACCCCTAAAGTCTTCATTTTCTTTGCATAAGAAATATTTAAAATGAGAAGACAAATCCAGTTGTTTTAGTCTATATTAATAAATGACTCTGCAGAATGTTTTATGTATTATCTATCCCAAGCTTTTAAGTTATATTTCTTACTTTGTCTATATCTAGTGTCCTTCTCACAGTATAACTCTTTCCAACCCTACTTAATGTTCCTGTTCCTACCGAACATTTTGTAAAAGGCAACAACTAACATAGCTCAAATTGTACCCATTCTATCATTGTCATTATATTTTGACATGAGATAACATTCTAAAATGATTCCAAATAACAATTTTAAAAATTCCAATCCATTTTCTGTCGTGCCAATGTATTACACCTCACTATGTTTTATCAAATATTTTTAAAATCACACAATACTTTTCTGAAAAATGTTTATTCATGAGTCAGTGCTTGAAGAATTTTGTTCAATCTCTGATAATCCAGTAATGAGAATTCTTGCAAAGATGACTTGTTAATCTCATAATCTATCTTTCCTATAAGAGAAAAATAAGTCTTGAGTTTTCAAAAGATATTAAATATGTGTTCAAAATTCCAGATCGCTTATTTAGTTTGAAAAAGAATGCAGTAATTCAAGACTGCACATTTTTCTTTGTGCCATAGCAGAAACCAAAAAGAAAGGTAAGTGGTAAGTTAGGTAAGAAAGAGACACTACGTGGCAACAGGACAGAGGGAGGAAGGTGGTGAGCTTGATACCTTCTCATAATGAATAAAGATTTAGATTCAAATTCTTAGATAAATATTTCCACAGATGAACTATGACCACAGAGGTTAGTATCTTTCTGGAGTATTTACTATTGTAGAGAAACAGTCTATAGGGTACAAGCATCCAGATAAGTATGGGTACTGAAAATGTATAGTAGCTAGGCTTAGAAGATCAACCAGCAAATAAGAACTCCCCCAAAGACTGAAATCCTTTCCTTTGCATTTTTTCAGGCTTAAAAGAAATAAGGAAAAAGCATATACTTATTATATATGCTCATTCTTATTTATATTTGTATGTATATGCGCAGATACAAGACGTGAAACCAAGCAGGACCCTGTAGGGCTCCTGGGCATTGCTGGCAGGGAACAGACTCAAGGGGCCTCCCCAGAGTTCCGAAGGTAAGAGCCTAACCGTTGCTCATTTGGAGGTGGAGGGGATGTGGAGGCTCAGGAGGAGCAGTCTAAAAGCAGGAGAGCAGCCTGGGGGCAGGGGCCTGGTTCCGCCTTATGGAGTACACAGAACTATCTTTGAACTCTCTACAGAGCTAAAACCCCAACAACAGGGAGATGTTGGCATTCTTCATTCAGGTTAAAGAAACCCGAGAAGCTTTTCAAGAGACCACCTGAGGCCAGGTTAAAGAAACCACAGAAACTCATCAGGCTACCTGAGACCAGATTAAAGGAGTACAGGCCCTATACATGGTAATCCTGATCAGCAACCCTACCCTTGAACCATTGCTATAAAACTCCACACCACATGCTCCTGGGTTGGGACACACAGGTTTTCAGGGCAGGAGCCCACTGTATCCCTATTTGTCTGGCAACAAAACTATTCACTTCTACTTCACCCAGAACTCTGTCTCCAATAATCCATTTGGCATCAGTGCACAGAGGCTGAGCTTTGAGCATCGGTATCAACATATTTTACCAATTGTAAGAAAACCCACCTCTGTGAATTCAAGAAACCCTAGCTGTGGCTACTGAGAGAGCTTTTAGCAAAGTAAGAAATATTTCATTAATAAGTAAATCTATTAATAGCAGGGGTAGGCAGTTGAGACACTACAGCGGCCCCTGTGGAAGAAGAGCATCCTCTTCTTCTGCAATGAAAAACCTGATCCTTCCATATTATAAGACGTCACAAATACTAAAGGGTTCTGAAGAAGATACGGAGAGCAAGCAAGTGGAAATTTCAAGTTATCACATGGTTTATGAAAATAGAGCTTTGTGAGTCTCTGAAGTTTTAGAACTGGAGGAACCACCCAGAGAGATTGGAGAAGAGCCAACAAAGCAACAGAAATATCTTTGCCAGTAGTAGTAGGCCACTGCCAGGCCAAGACTGAAGCTTTAAGGAAAAATACATCAGTTACCCGAGGGTTACACATTTCTATTTCAAAAAGTGCAACATAAAACCATAGTAGAGAGAAACAAAGTTGATCCTAGCCCACAAAGTCAGAAGACCCTCAAGGAGACTGTTGTGAATTGGTTTGATAAAATTTCGAATCCGCTTATTTATTACACCACTTAAGTGAAGTTGTTTTAATCTACTTATTTATGACAAAGACACAAAATAAAGAAGTTATTTTTAGAAGCAGAATTGTTTTAATATACAAGTGATGTAGGCTGTATCAGGATACCACCATCCCATCTGTTGTCTTTTGATAAGCACTCAGAGCTCAGCTGTTCTTCCCTGGGGGTGCTAGTGGTAAAGAACACACTTGCCAACGNTTATGACAAAGACACAAAATAAAGAAGTTATTTTTAGAAGCAGAATTGTTTTAATATACAAGTGATGTAGGCTGTATCAGGATACCACCATCCCATCTGTTGTCTTTTGATAAGCACTCAGAGCTCAGCTGTTCTTCCCTGGGGGTGCTAGTGGTAAAGAACACACTTGCCAACGCAGGAGATGTAAGAGATGTGGGTTCGATCCCTGGGTCAGGAAGATCCCCTGGAGGAGGGCATGGCAACCCACTCCAGTGTTCTTGCCTGGAAAATCTCGTGGACAGAGAAACTTGGCAGGTTACTGTCCATAGGGTCACCAAGAGTTGGACACGATGAAGCAACTTAGCACAGCACAGCACAGGACTCAGCTACTGGGTGCTTTCAATAAAAACAGATGAAGAAGCAAATATGGTAAGAAGGCATTTAGACGATAAACACTCAGAGTTAGGGTGATCTGAGAGTCTGGGACTGAGCAAAGCTACCCTTTGCTGGCGTAGCTCTCTGAAGGCCTTGGGGCTCAGCTCCTGCAGTGATAATGGCAACTCCTCCACCGGCCCTGGGACAAACCCTGCAGCAGCCAGAGAAGATCACTACCTGCCAACACCAGTGTCACCCTGATTCCCTGGTCTCGTGCTTTAGCAACAAGGAATTTTTATTCTGTGCTGGCAGTTGAATGTCATCCCTTGGCATGCCAGATCCAGTCTCTCCCGAGAAACCAAAGCTTGTAGAAAAGGTAGACCTCCACTACACCTGGACTTGATTCCTGTCACATCCTATGGCCTGGAAAGTGAAGTCGCTCAGTCATGTCCGACTCTTTGCGACCCCGTGGACTGTAGCCCACCAGGCTCCTCCGTCCATGGGATTCTCCAGGCGAGAATACTGGAGTGGGTTGCCATTTCCTTCTACAGGGGATCTTCCCAACCCAGGGATCAAACCCAGGTCTCCCACATTGCAGGCAGATGCTTTTAACCTCTGAGCCACCAGGGAAGCCCGCCATGGCCTGGAGCAATAGTACAAATTAATCTATCAGTTGTTTAGACTATGTTATTTCTTTACTGGCTTATGAAGTGACATTTTCCTGTGCACTATGGGCCTGTGAAATCCCAGCAGTGAACTCATGTTAGATAAACGATTGGCAAAGACAATCACAGTTTCTGAGCAAAATTTGCCCCCACCCCCTAAAAAAACAAAACAGTATGCTTAGCAACCAACATCTGCAATCACTGCAAAAATTGAAGCTACTTTATATTATTTCTTGCCTATAAATCACCAAATTCTGGGACTTTTCTTGTGTCTATGACAAAGTTAAGGGGTGCTAACATAAGCACTTTCCTACGTGTAAGGGCCCTTTGGGATTGGTGAGGCAAAATTTGCCAGGAAGCCTGAGAAAGAGTCTGTCCCCTATGGACCTGTCTCCTGGTGGCAGCAGTTGCCATGGTAACCCAAAGACTCAAAGCAAACCATGAAGTTCAGGTGTCCAAAGTCAGAGGCTTTAATTTTGCTAATTCACCACAGCACACTCTTTAGCACTGAATCTGTGTAAACACTTCACAATCAAAGGCATCTCTTTGTTGTCACAGGTCCATCAGCATACATGGGCTGATGTATTATGTTTCCATTTTTTGCAGATCTGAAATATACAATATATGGTTCATCAGTAAATATTTATATACTAGTTATCCGAATGATGCTACAGTTCTGCGTGCTATTTTACCTGTTTCCCCTTTGGGATCTCTCCAGTAATCAATCTGGTGACATCTAGATTCACTTCGTAGGAACGATGTGCTGGCCTGGCCTACTCCATGTTATATCTTGAGAATTTGTCCTGTAGTTCAGGTCCTAATGTATTTTAAGGAAAATTTCTTGGAGTTGCGCCATTCAAACCAAACAGCCAACACTGACACTCAGTTGTCTTAAAATCTTAATTAACCTCACATTCAAAAAAACTTCTGACACTTTCACCCAAAATGAAGTGTTAATTGGTGTGAAGAAGCTAGGAAATAGCAGGCTAAGGATCTAGTATCTCTGTCAAGATTTTCAGCCAAGTCTGGAACTGATTCCTTGTTTTATTTATATTGAGCTGTTTTATTTCTTGAGAACTGAGCTCTGGGGAACCTACTCTCTATGCCATTTTCTTAGAAATACACCTATATTCTGAAAGAAAATCTTCTGGGAATAGAGCTTAAAAAAATATAAAGGATAAATTAATAAAATGCATAAGAGAATAAAAGAATAAAAATAGCATCAGATAAACAAAACAGTTGAAGTCTGGAAAACAAGAAAGCCCAAGCTGAAAGAAAATCTCTTTGCCAGTTCAATATAAAATTCCCCAGGCTTATTCTAAGATTCAAACATAAGTATTACATCTGTGGCAAGGAGCAGAACATTATTAAAATTTTAATATTCTAACATAATTTCTCTCTTCTTCCAGAATACCTAATTCCCATTTCCCTTATTACCTGCATTTGAGAAATACATTAATTTTTTCTAGGTCAATTTACATTTTTATAAAATGATATAAAATATATTTCCTTAAATATTTATTGGAAAAAAGTTTCAGAGAGTGAGTGGTTTTTGAGACAGTAAGTTGTTTTTATAATCAATCAAAAATTTCCTTTTCAAATGATATACTAAGTTAGATGTATCCATTGACTATTACATCAAAATGGTTAAAAACAGTGAGAAGTTATTGGAGAAAGACAGGGCATTTGGTTTTGTCATTTAATTGCTGTGTGACCCAGGTTTTTCTAAAACTTTAGTTTAGGTGTTTTGGTTTTTTTTTGGTAAAATGTGAATAATAGTACATTTTCAATTTCAGCTTTAAATGAGGTAATAATGTATGGGTACCTGGCAGGCAATACATTCACAATAAATGTTAGATATTTATATGAATGTTAGTACTATTTCTATTTTTAGTATTATTTATATGATTAATAAGATGTTTTTCTAGAGAAAAGGAATAAGTATATAGTTCATTTTGATTTCTCATATTCTTCACTACTACTGACTCTCTTGGCTTCCCTGGTGGCTCAATGGTTAAGAATTTGCCTGCCAATGCAGGAGACATAGGTTTGATTCCTGGGTTGAGAAGATCCCTGGAAAAGGAAATGGCAGCTCACTTCAGTACTCTTGCTTGGAAAATGCCATGGACAGAGGAGCTTGGCAAGCTACAGTCCATGGGGTCGTAAAGAGTCAGACACAACTCAGTGACTAACCCACAACTTGACTCTTCACTTCAGAGACCATGGTGAGAAAGAAAACACTCTAATGGGAATGAGAAAAATAAATTTGCCTGTCTACTACTTTTACTAATTCAGTATTCCCAAATTTAGTTATGTTGCACAGGTAGTTGAAGCTTAGTAAGCAGTTAAAAGCAGCTGAAACTCAGGAAGGCTTTCTCCCCCCAAATCAATTAATGTGGTACTAACATTTAAGTTCTCTGCTCATGAGACTAAAAGACACACAATGATTGATTGTTCCCTAGATGTAAAGGACACAAAATTTTAATAATATCAAGATTAAAGGGAAAACAAAATCCTCATTAAAGTTTTATTAGATCTAAGATATTCTCTATTAGAGATTTTTCAGCTGCTAAAATCTTAACTATTGCATTGATCTCCAAATGAATTGCTGCTTGGTCACACGGGCCATGGAACTGGGTGCATTAATTTGGATACTTTTATTTCCTTAGGGTGGCTACTTGAACTATTTTCCTTAGAACTCTCCAGAACCTCAAAAAGAAACCTACTGAGCTATGGAATAGGAAAGTGGACTGCAGAGAGGAAGGATAACAAAGATAAAATACTTTAGAGAATAAAGGCAGAAAAGTCGAATATGTTAAAGCGGAGTCAGGATGACAAGATGCACAAGGCCTAAGGATAAAAGATGTCTGTTCCAGTGTCAACACATTTTGCACAGGCTGATAGTAAAATTCCACCCATCTGTAAGCAGAGCAGAGACATGGCAAAGGATAGGCAGATTTCTTACCAATGGAATTCTAATACTTATTAAATCTCCATGCACAAATTTAGATAATTTCCGATGATAGGTATGCTCCCAGCAAAGTCTCTTTCCCAAAAATAAATCATTTGCTAAGCGCTTTCCATTTTCACAACACTCTCTTTTAACCGTTTCTACAATTTCCTGAAAAATACAGAATTAGCACAGCTGGAAAAGAATAACTGCATGAATTCAATGCTTCTTGACTGATTTACTCCTTCGTTTTGCCCCCAAGGCAATTCTTAGCATTACAAAGGAATAGGAAAGCTAGAGACGAAGAAACCTAGCAAGTTCTCTTAGGTGAAATTGTTCCTTCTGATAGAAACAACTATAAAAGAATTTTAATAATCATCAGTTTGCAACCATTTCTGAATTGAATAGTTCCATATGTGAAAGTGAAAGTTGCTCAGTCCTGTCTGACTCTTTGCGTCCCCATAGAATTCTCCAGGCCGTGATACTGGAGTGAGTAGTCTTTCCCTTCTCCAGTGGATCTTCCCAACCCAGGGATCAAACTCAGGTCTCCCACATTGCAGGCAGATTCCTTACCAGCTTAGCCACAAGGGAGCCCCCAAACATTTAAAAAATCCCCCCAAAGCCAGTATTATCAAAAAGTGATATAGAAAGGTAAAATTCATAAGTGAGGAAAAGGATGTACTTATTAAGAACAATCTGGTGAATCACTGACTTTTAGAAAGGAATATTTGATTTTCAAAATCATAGCCAAGTTCCTAACTACTGCTAGAGAAGTTTCACACAAGGTGGCTATTACGGACTGAACTGTGTCCCCTTGAAATTTCTATGTTGAAGCTCCTAGCCCCGGTAACTCAGAAGGGTATTGCGTTTGGAAACATGGTCTCTGAAGAAGTAACCACATAAATAGGGTCCTTAGAGAAAGCCCTCATCCAATATGACTGTTATATTCATAAGAAGATTAAGGGAACTCCCTGGAAGTCCAGTGGTTGGGACTGTGTGCCTCCATGGCTAGGGGCCCCGTTGCGATCCCTAGTGGAAGAACTCAGATCCCACAAGGCCCACAGCATAGCCTCACAGATTTACAAGGTAAATCAATTATATATTTCAATTATTTAAATGGAAAAAAAGATTAAAGTGGGAAAAGACATGAAGAGGAAGAGATTAAGGCATAAACATGCACAGAGGGAAGACCAAGTGTAGAAACACAGAGAAGATGACTTTCTACAAACCATAGTACATAGTGGATCAACGAGAGTACATAGGTTATTCAGCCCTTCTTTTTCATTTCTATCCATTAGCATATTTCTCAGGAACTATGAGGAGAAATTAAAAGAAAAAAGACTTTGTTAAAAGATTTGTTGGGGGGAAGTTATTTAAGAAAAAATATCTGTCTTTTCTGTCTTTGAAATCCACCTAGTCAAAGTTCTGTTCTCCCTTTTCCATGCTCCTATTATTACACTCAGAATATTATTGCCCTTTTCTAGACTATAAACTTTATGCAGAACACTTTTTTGCATGTCTATAGCCCTCATAGTGCCTGGGACATAATGTTCTCAGTATCTTGGGCAGTGCTTAATGTACATAGGCACTTAGTAAGTACAATAGGTTCAATTCAGTTCAGTCACTCAGTCATGTCCTACTCTTTGTGACTCCATGGACTGCAGCATGCCAGGCCTCCCTGTCCATCACCAACTCCCGGAGTTCACTCAAACTCATGTCCATTGAGTCAGTGATGCCATCCAACTGTCTCATCCTCTGTCGTCCCATTCTCCTCCCACCTTCAATCTTTACCAGGATCAGGGTCTTTTCAAATGAGTCAGATGGTGGCCAAAGTATTGGAGTTTCAGCTTCAACACCAGTCCTTCCAATGAATATTTAGGATTGATTTTCTTTAGGATGGACTGGTTGGATCTCCTTGCAGTCCAAGGGACTCTCAAGAGTCTTCTCCAACACCACAGTTCAAAAGCATCAATTCTTCGGCGCTCAGCCTTCTTCACAGTCCAACTCTCACATCCATACATGACTACTGGAAAAACCATAGCCTTGACTAGACAGACCTTTGTTGGCAAAGTAATGTCTCTGCTTTTCAATATACTGTCTAGGTTGGTCATAACTTTCCTTCCAAGGAGTAANAACACCACAGTTCAAAAGCATCAATTCTTCGGCGCTCAGCCTTCTTCACAGTCCAACTCTCACATCCATACATGACTACTGGAAAAACCATAGCCTTGACTAGACAGACCTTTGTTGGCAAAGTAATGTCTCTGCTTTTCAATATACTGTCTAGGTTGGTCATAACTTTCCTTCCAAGGAGTAAGCATCTTTTAATTTCATGGCTGCAATCACCATCTGCAGTGATTTTGGAGCCCCCCAAAATAAAGTTGGCCACTATTTCCATTGTTTCCCTATCTATTTGCCATGAAGTGATAGGACTGGATGCCATGATCTTAGTTTTCTGAATGTTAAGCTTTAAGCCAACTTTGCCACTTTCCACTTTCACTGTCATCAAGAGGCTCTTTAGTTCTTGTTTGCTTTCTGCCATAAGGGTGGTGTCATCTGCATATCCAAGGTTATTGATACTTCTCCCAGCAATCTTGATTCCAGCTTGTGCTTCATTCAGCCCAGCGTTTCTCATGATGTACTTTGCATAGAAGTTAAATAAGCAGGGTGACACGGCCTTGATGTACACCTTTTCCTATTTGGAACCAGTCTGTTTTTCCATGTCCAGTTCTAACTGTTGCTTCCTGACCTGCATACAGATTTCTCAAGA
>SJYA01002749.1:886979-929760 GCA_006410615.1 Neotragus moschatus
TAGGGGTTGGGGGGGTAGAGGGGGGATGGGAGGAAGGGGAAATCTTCAGCTTCTCCATCATTTTCTAATTCCAGATGTTTGAAATAGAAAATGATTTTTCTTTTTTAAGTAGAAGTGCTATATCAAAAGAGACTATTGCTGAAAATAGCAATAGTGATCTTGGCTACTTACCTAATCCTACTAACTAGAACTTTAGTTTATACTCATCAACAACGTCTAGGGTTGCTCAATGCTAAGACAGACAGAAATAAAGAACTGCCAAGGTAATTAGTACAAATAATCCATTAAGCATTGCCACTGACCACATGCTAAGAATGACAAAACTTGTAATTTACATCCAGTGTGTGTAAAATGACTAAGTGCAAGAATTTTCCATGTATGAAAGGCTTATACATGCACAGAGGCACAGGATGAAACCTTCCTTTAAATAGTGCTTTTTTTTGGTTCTAATTAAGCCAATTGTGTATCTCTTTGTGGGCGCACAGCGACTTTTCTCAGGTAGTTAATTGGATACTGTGTCTGACTGAGCACAATGGAGACTCAGAAAGGTAAATTAAGATTGGAAAAACCTCAGATGACAGAAGAGATTACAAATGCTATTAAAGATTTAGCAGCAGGAGGGGGTAAAGGAGTGAAAACTTTTTACAGTTCCTGGATTTTTTTCACGCTAGATTACTACTGTTATACAGTACTGGGAAATATGGTGAAGGATATGAAAGGTAGATAAGCAGAAAGTTTTGCCCCTTTGTAATTCAATAATATTATGTTATCTTCCTACACAATAGTGTATTGCACACTCTCTGTGTGTGTCTCTCATGCTTAGAAAATGGTCAATATAGTCCTCTTCAGTTTTGGAAACCTTTGGGTTTAGTCTTAATATTTACTCTTATGGGATTATTCCAGCCTCTGGAATGCCCACCTTTCATCTTTGGCATGTGTTCCTCTTAAATCTGAACACATGAGAGATTTTGTGTGCCATAACAAGGATTTGTTTAGGTGTCTCCTGGAGGGCATTTAAGACATGGTTAGACCTATCAGATTTTCAGTTCATAGGTCACACTCAGAAAGCCTGGGCTTTGGACCCAGACTGATGAGTACAGATGGTAGCTCTGCTCTGGCTGCCTGTAGAAGCTGGAGCCAAGTGATGTAATCTCTGAATCTTTATTTCCTCCCCCTTGGTAATTCGATAATACTAATTTGTTACCATGTAATACTTGTGACTTTTAAGAAAGTATTAAATAATTTTTGTTCAGTTATGCAACTGTCTAGCTCCATGCCAGGACCAGAGCAATTGCTCAACAATGATGAGTATCCACCCTTTTGTTGAATTTTTTTTAAATCTTTTTTCCTAATATCTGGGCCTATTTAATGTAGGACTAGGTGAAGTATCTGGTGTGTTAAATATCTGATCATCTCATATCCTTTAACAAACTATCGCTTCCTGTTGGTTAGAAGCAAATCTAAGAGTGGGTTTCAAATGTGAAGGGGAGAGTGATCCATCTGAGGGGATTTTGCAAAGACAAATCCTCTCCCTCAACTGGCACACCCTGGGGGCACACTGATCTAGGACATTAGTTCTTCTGGTTGTTTCCTCAGTCCTTTGAAGAAAGAAATTATTACCCAGGCAAGGCAACAATTTAGCAAATATTTCATCTGTAGCAGAATGGAGTTTCCACTAATGTCTGAGTGTTGATGTGTTCCCCACTGCTAAGAATAAGACGGATTTTACATCAGAACAGAATCACAAGTTACACCCATAGTTCATAGATTTTTTTTCAACCTGTTAATTTTCTCTACTTTATTGTTATTCAAATATCTCTATCAGGACTCTATCTTCTAATTTGTTCCAAGAAGTTTTGTATTATTTTTCTCTTCTTTACCATCTGAGCCATTTTTTGGATCTATTTTTTAAGTAAGATATTATGTTTAAATATTTATGGGTTAACATTCCCAACATCAAAATTTGGTAATGCCAAATATATATATATATATGCTGCTGCTGCTGCTGCTGCTAAGTCGCTTCAGTTGTGTCTGACTCTGTGCGACCCCATAGACGGCAGCCCACCAGGCTCCCCCGTCCCTGGAATTCTCCAGGCAAGAATACTATATATATAACTGAGTCACTTTGCTGTACAGCAAAAATTAAACACAGCATTGTAAATCAATTATACTTCAATAAAAATTTATTAAAAAGATTGGTTAATGCCTACCTTAGGAGACTATTTAGCATATTACATTTAAGACACACTTGATAAACTATACAGTGATATTGAGATTATACCTGCCTGGAGCTGTTAGTTTAGCTCTTGAATTTCTTTTTTTACTCTTCTGTGAATAATCTGCACTTTCATCATTATTTCATGATATAAACATTGCCAACCACACAGTAAGCTTTACAATCTTATCTACTTATATTTCATTCATGCCTTCCCTTCACATTCTAGTTTGAAGTCATTTCAGTCGCAATAGACAGAGTATTTTTCTAACGCCATTGTTTGGATACCCTAAGTGATGGTCCAGAATATAAAATTCTGATGTCTTTTACTCTTCCAGATATTCTTGTCTATTTTCCAAAGTCACAGCCTGACCCTTAAAAAAGAGAAAAATTAAAAGTATAGCCTGACTCTTTCTAACCAGTAGGTTTCTCACAGAATTTCAGATTTGCCAGAGGGATAAATGAGAAAAGTTCTCCTGGTATCATGTAAAGCAGCCAAGCTGGTTAGTAGGCCAGGAGTTTGGTAGGTTGTGAGTTTTGTCAGTTTCACTGGGCTCTCCAGCACATCTCAGCTGTATGCTCAAGGAATACCACGCTCACCTTCTAAGCCATTTCAAAACTGGATACAGCAACCTTTGTATGCCTTGGCAGGAAAGACATCTGCTGATGTCAGGACCTGTTCATTACACTGAGGTCCCTGTGAAACTTCCTTATTAGTCTCCAATTCTAAATAATGTTCCATTGGCTCAGTGTTTCTCTTCCTCCTCAGTCACGTTCTTCTATCCAACAACCATTTCATATTGGTCTTGATTCTCTTCCATCTTCACAGAAGAGGATGCTTTTATTCAATCTAGCTCTGGGGATTATTTATCCCACACAATCTGGAAGTAATGTTACTTGCTTTAAGTACAAACAACTGAAGCACAGATGATGGCTCTGTTTCCTTTTGCTTGCTTACCTCGCAGGCAGACTTGCTCATGATAATAACATATTTATTTGGTCCCCGTCTCAGGCAGAAATCCCAAGAGCCTTGAGCTCATTGGAAGATGTGCCTCAGTTGGGCATAGTCAGCTGCACGTATTAAACTTTTGCACAAAAGAGGATATAGGAATACATTTGTCTTCATCCCCACTTAAAAAAAAAAAAATCATGTCTTGTATACTTGTAAAGCATTTGATGGTAGCCAAACACTGGATCAATTCACCGAGGAGAACAGAGAATTTACCTCTAAAGACTGGTCACTTAAAAATAGATAAGATGTTGAGCTATGCAGTTTATCACTGGCACACAGCCTGGAACCTAAAAGAGATAATGTTGTGGACAAGTAACACTTCATTAAAAATTGAAAATATATTACTTGCATCAGTAGCGTGTTCCTTTCAGCTGCTTACACTTGGGTATGTAATCTCTATGACAGTGATTCCAGTGAAGCAAGCTAGGGTGCAGTTTGCACACCAGAGAAATTACATAAGCATTTGATAATATTTTCCCCCAAATTATTTATAAGGGAACAATAGCCAAGAGTTTGAAGTAATGGTTTGAAAAGGGCATTTGAGGCTCAGAGAGTAGCCAGACCAGCAATCTCAGAGATACCTGATTTGCAAATGTTAGTAGCCTGAATTAGGTTTTAAAGGACGCTTTCTGTTAGTTCAATATCCACCACCAGGGATATGATTTTCCCTGTGCTTTTCTGGGCTAGTGTTTTGGAGTGTATATTTGGTATGATCTCTCTGAAATTAGCCAGAAAGAGTGCTGAAAAGAGAGAGACTTTGTACTATGAGCTCAGTACCAAATAAAAACAATAGCAGTGTCTCAAGGCTATTTTCTTAGAGATTTATTGGGCCTTATTAAATTTGGAACCAGCCAAGAAGAATACAACAGCTGTTGTGAATCTGAAACAAAAGCAAAACAGCCTCTTCTCTGTTTTCCTCCTGTGTAGCAACCGTGTAAGCTGGTAAACTCTCTGGGCAGGATCTGTCTTACTTAAGCTTACCAACTGGAAAGCAGTGTTTACATATACAATGTGATACCAGTAAGAATCATCCAAGAGATTTGTTTTGATTTACTTTTCATTTCAGGGCTTTTAGGATTGGCTTGTAAAAAAGAAGCTGAACTATAAAGACTACAAAAACTGATTTCCACAAAACCAAAGACTTTGGAGTTATTTTCTGTACTTCTTCTGCCATCCTCCATCCACCTAAATCTTCACTAAGGAATTCTAAGAACAGATTAAAAAGTATGATAGTGGTATACAGAAACAGATATTGGTATTAATTTGAGCTACGCCTCAGGAAAACTGGAAATGCTGAAATAAACTCCCAGTTATCTATTTTAAAGCAAAGGTCAAGATGCAATATGATTTAGAAGTAGTAAAAAAGAAAAACACAAACAAAAAAACAAGCAAACAAAAATTTCACAATACAGACTTTTGTTGTGGACACTTTCTGCATAGGGAATGTCCAGCATGACACCTCAAGGTCAAATGGAGATCACCTGGGATTTTAGAAAAAATGTTTTCTTAAATATATTAGCATATATAGCATAAGGAGTAACACTTTTTCTACAAAATATTCGGAGATATTTAGTCTAAGTATAAGAAAATACATTTATTTGCTATACCCAGCATCTGCAATTGATTTAAAAAAAGGAGGAGAGAAGCTGAAAGGACTTAAGAGATAATTAAAATTTATCAGAAGAAAGTCACTATAAGAAGGAGAACCCTGAGCCTGCAGTTGAGGCTTCCTGCTTGCTGGGATGGTGAGAATAACTGAGATGCCGCATTTGGTTCCAGACGGTAACAGGTTAGGAGCACGTAGGAGAAGCTGAACTAGAGTCTTGTGTTCAAGTTTAGTGCAAGTGTACAGGTATGTCACTGTATCAGTCAGGGTCCACTCAGAAGATAGAAATCATACTTGTTATTTTAACTGTGAGGTTTAATAGAAATAATTTTTAGCTCAGGCACTGGAAAACTCTAAAGTCAAAATCGGGAATGCCAAGTCATCAAGGAGACAGAAACAAGGACACAGCTACAGCCCTAGCATGGAGGGAAAAAGAGACTGAGGTCGGAATTATAAAAAATTAGGAGCTCAGAGGAGAAAGGGCACCCAAGAATAGGGGTTCAGACTCTCTGAGTAGAGGGGCTCTGGCCAGCTGATATCTCCAATACTCAGAGGAGAGATTCTATGCTGCTGAAACCCAGACTTTGAGAAGGGAGCACCAGCCAGTTGTGGCTGATATCTCCGAAGGAGTTCAGCGTGACTGGTTTGGAGGAGTGAGTCTTGAAGAAACAGCAGACTCAAATACCTGCTGCTGTGTGCTGCACTCAGTCATGTGCGGCTCTCTGCAACCCCATGGACTGCAGCCCACCAAGCTCCTCTGTCCATGAGATTTCCCAGGCAAGAACACTGAAGTGAGTTGCCATTTCCTTCTCCAAGAGATCTTCCAGATCCAGGGGTCAAATCCACATCTTCTATGTCTCCTGCATTGGCAGGCAGGTTCTTTACCACTGAGCCACCTGGGAAGTCATACCTGCTGCTACTAGAAAAACAATTTTGCTGGCAGAGTGAGGAAGCTTTGCTAGAGCAACAATGATAGGAACAAGAAGTAAAATCTGGAATAGAAAGTAAACAGGAATGAGCCTGTTGCTTCTTAGTCCTTCAGCCTCCTAGTCTCTAGTGCCTCCTGTAAGTCTAGTGCAACTGCAAGTCAAATGCAGAAATGCAGAAATGCAATTTACAGAGTCTCAGCCCCAGCCTCCTGAAGCGTTAGATGGCTGGATGGGTATGATGCTGCAAGGCAAAGCTTAATAACAGACACAGTCTCTGAAACTTCACTAAACTGCTTCCTCAAATCAAGCACTACTTGGAAAGTGAGGTCTCTGGGATCTCCAGCTTATTGGCTCCTTAGTGGTTCACAAGATTTTGGTTTCTTTCTTTTACTGATATGATAGGGTAATTCAACACAATGAATTTGAAACTGCAGGGGGAAATATAAGAACATCGCTGATTTGTTCCAGGAAGTGAGTGCTTTCATTCTCAAATTGTTCATGTGAGTTGGGCCAGTACTCAGTACTCACCGAAAACTCCATTCACTTCCATTGCTAAACTTCAGTCAGTGGAACCATGGTTACAGAAGAACTGCAGAGTTATTTACAGGAAATGCAGTCACAAATTTGGGGGAGAGTCACAATCTTTGAGCATGAATCACACTTTAAGTTGTCATGATTGCTTTTGGAGTATAAGCCTCTCTGTGTGACTGAATTGTCAAATGTCTGCTATATCATTTTAAGATGTTTTTTTTTTTTCTGCCTGGTAGAACTATGTCTATCAAGAAGACAGAGTATCTGACAAGTCTGGATATAAACAGTGTAAGTATAGAAAATTCCAAAACTGTTCTGTAATTTTTGGCTCTCTAAAAAGTATGTTCTCAAAAATAATGAAACTAAAGCTTATTGTCATCTGCTCATTATCTGAATAAAAAATAAGACATAAAAAATGTCCTGATTTTTTTATACTCTCAAAAATCTTGAAAATAGTTTCCTTTATTAAGTACCAAGCAGAATTTTTGTTGAAATTTTAAAACCATCATAACTAACCATAGAATGATTTTTATGAATAAACCAATTACTGTCTTTGATAAAATTTTATAGTACTACTAAAAATCTACATATTATATATTCATTATGTATAAATAGCCATAAGATACACAGGTCCATAGACAATTCGAAACCTTTGAGGCCAGACATATTTCAGAATTCAGAAGTTTTCTGATTTTAGAAAAGTAATGAGGCACAAATACCATTTTAATGTTCACATTGACAGGAATCAATAGGCTATGAATAGCCTCACGTCCATGCATACCAAATCAGGAATTATTACCATGTATTACCAGATGAGTTACAAGAAAACCTTTTAATGTTTAGAATATGCAAATTTTTGGAATTTTTAATAAAATGTTGTAGACTTCTGTATCATTAGCTATTGTCATTGGTAAAATATCTGCATGTCTAAACACGGACATATCCAATCATATAACTTTTAATTGGGCTTCCGAGGTGGTGGTGGTGAAGAACCCACCTGCCGATGCAGGAGACATAAGAGATGCAGATTCCATCCCTGGGTCGGAAAGATCCCCTGGAGGAGGACTCGGCAGCCCACCCCAGTATTCTTGCCTGGAGAATTCCACGGACAGAAGAGCCTAGTGGGCTACAGTCCATAGCGTTGCAAAGAGTCAGACATGACTGAAGCAACTTAGCATGCACGTGTGCAGCCTTTAACTATGACATCAAGATACTTTAGTATCTTTGTGTACGAAAGAAGTTAGTTGAGAGTCAAAGATATGAGAGTTAAAAGTAACAGATGTCATGAAAAAACAAAAAGTAAAAAGAGAAGGGAGATCCTTTCATTTTTTTTCCCCTTTAAGCAGCATCTTCTGAGTGACAGGTATGCCAGAATTGTGCCAGATATGGAAAATGCAGACAAATAAGATCCATGCCTTGCCATCCAGGAGCCTTCAGTTCAGCTAAAGAAATGCGAAAAGTGTGAAAAACAATCGTAGAATGGAAATTCACAGAAGAGTGGAACTGAAAGAATGAAATAGTTGATTCTTTCAAAGAAGAGATAGTCAAAAGAGTTCACTGACAGATAATGCTTGAAAAATTAGCAATTATTTTTCAAGTTGGTGGTGGGGACACTGAGAGGAAGAAGGTTTTAGACAGAAGAACAGTTTGGGCTAGTACAGGTGGTTATGAGATGGAGTGTCACAATCAAAAACATCAATAAAGTTACCCTAGTATCAATACAAAAAAATTTCTATTGCTTTCTATATGCTATTCTTTTACTGTAAATGTGGTAGCTGTTAGACACTTGTAGCTATGGAGATCTTAAAATGTGACTAGTATGACTAAATAAATTTTTCATTTTCTTTTAAAATATGTTTATTACTTCATTTAAAGTAACCATAGTAAGCCCATTATATATGAACAAGCTACATATTTCTTTTTTTAATGAGTACTTAAATATATATATATATATATTTGTTTGCATCAAGTCTTAGTTTTGGCTTGTGAGATCTTTCATAGCAGGGCACAGGCTCTTCACTGAAGCAAGCGGGCTTCTCGCTAGTTGTGGCACTCAGGCTCTAGAGCATGCAGGCTCAGTGGGTGTGCCCCACAGGCTTAGCTGCACCATGGCTTGTGGGATCTTAGTTCCCTGAGCAGGATCAAATTGCATCTCCTGTGCTGGAAGGCGGATTCTTAACCACTGGACCACCAAAGAAGTCCCAACAAGTCACGTATTTCTTATAAAAATAGTATTTTTCAAACCTTTTAGAGATAGCCCTCATTTGGATCATTCCTACCATTTCAGTGTACTTATTTCCTACTTGCTTAGGGATGCTCCTTGCTAACACTTGCACTCCTTCCTGAAGAATAGTAAGGACCGCATTTAGGCTATTAGACCCGCTCTATCTTAGGAAGCTTGGTAGTTTTGTCCACTCTTCTGGGGTAGGACATAATTGGATGTGGTGTATCCACACGTTTCTCCTGAGAACATCCCCTTAATAACTTAAGGGGATAACTTAATAACTTGCTCTCAAATCTCCACCTCAAAGCTTGCTTCAAGGGAATCCAGCCAAAGGAAATACATTAAATTTGATATGTCTATGGGACATCCGAATGGAAATGTTAAAACAGCTGGATCTTGAGCCTCATGCTTGGAAAAGTAATCTGGACTGGGGACATACTTTACTAAAGACCAAGTAATCATGAAAGATGACGTTTGAATCCAGGAGAATTCATACTACCTAGAGATATAATGTCAAATGAAGGCAGAGGATGGAATCCCAACAATAAGATATTAAGTAGAGGAGAGGAGCTAATGAAGAAGAATGAACAGTGACAAACAGGAAGAGAGCTAGAAGACAGTAGAATAAGGAAATTAAGGACAAGATTTTGAAGAGGAAGGTACAGTCAAGGTGACAAAAGCAGAAGGGAGTTGAGACAATTCAACAGGAGACGACACAGACAAGAGAGAAAAGGCACCACTGAATTAGGAAACATGCAGGTGATTGGTGGCTTTTTCAAGAGTAGTTTGGGTGCACGGTTGCTATGGAAGTCGTATGATATTGGGAATGAGTGAGATGAAATTGCAAGAAAATATAGTTTGTGGGAAATGTTTTTGAAAAACTTTGTTTCACAAAGCAGAGAAGTTGAAAACTTGAGATTGATCCAATAGAGAGAGATATGGTGAAAAAGAGGATAAAATCAAAGTCAAATTGTTAAGAAAGTGCAAAAGCATACAGCTTACTCCCAAATCCAGACGTGTTTCAGTTTTGGTAAAGGCAGCACCCCATTTCCGGTATCAATGACTGTAACATTCAGAATTCGATCAAGAAAAGCATAACAAATTTCAGTGGTATAGAATTGGGGTTTATTGTAGGTATTAGATCTTACAGAACTGTGGCCATTCCTGGGAAATAATAGGGAAGAGATGGCTGAATGATCACAGAAAAGTCAGCAGTCGATTGACAACAAATGAAGCTGGGTGGAAAATGCCTGGAAAAGGTTGCTACCTTGGCATCTAAGGGAGTGGGCCTGAGACACTGTTGCTGCTGTTCAATCACTAAGTCGTGTGCAACTCTGCAACCCCATGAACGGCAGCTCACCAGTCTTCCCTGTCCTTCACAATCTCAGAGTTTGCTTGAAGGCATTGTAGGGCAACAGGAAGGCAGCCAGGAAGGGAACTGGACACATGGCCTGGAGAATCTAGGACAAGCTAGAACATGTGAAGACAGCTGGAACCCACAAAGGCAAACTTCAGACCATATCTCTCATAATATCTAACCCCGCTGATGCAGATAGCCTGCAGTAGAGTTTGTACAGATTTCCATATAGTTGCACACAGGTTTCGTTTGGGACTCAGAGAAGCTGGAAGGGGAGATCCAAGAGCACTAGGCTGACAAGAGAGACCAGCCTGAATGAGCTGCAACAGCGCTTAGAGAGTAGGGGTCAGCGATTTTTTTTCCTTATAAAATATATATTAATAAGTACAGCATCTATACACCATAAAGGAAAACACTTTAAACTTTGAAAGTCACCTACATTCTGTTATGGTCACCCAATTCTATCACTGTAGCATAAAAATATCAGAAGACGTGTGGCTGTGTCCAATACAACTTTATTGATAAAAGCAGGCAGTGTGCTGGACTTGGAACTTGCCAGTGCTTTAGAGTATAATGACTATTTCATATACATATTCTAAATCCTGGGCAAGTTTATACTGTGGACAATTCTAAACTTGAACCGTACAGAGAAGGAAACTGGGAGATATAGTTCCATATTAGGTATGTTGACACAATACAAAATCACAAAGCCACATTCTCAAATTTTCTGCAGTTATCATGCCTTGTTTCTACTAAAAACAAAGTGAAACAGACAAAAAGCCCTCCTAAGTACTATAAAAATATACCTAACATATACAGATAGTAAATATTTGGGTCTCTATGGCTCAGATGGCGTGGTAAATATTAACAAGAAAACATGCCTGGCAGAACTTACGAGCCTTCACATGTGGGTCACAGGTAATGAACTCTTCAAAGGGCTCTTTGACTTTCACAGGATAATTCCCACTGAGATAAGCAATTCGAATGGATATGCTTAATTCAAAGATTTTTGGAGAGTGGTATTTTACCTCATTCTGTCTCATATAACGTGTATAGTTCAGTGTTTTTAAAAAATAATATTTTAGTAGCACAACCCTCTCTTCAGATGAAATCTTAATCAGAAGTAGAAATAAATAAAACATGGACCGGAGCTTCTACATGGAAGTGTAAAGAAATAAAAGAGATAAAAGTTGACCACCTCCAGTGGAAACAGTAGTAGAGAGGGAGGCCTATTTGCATTACAAAGGTGGCTATTCACTGCAGGCCTTACCATTTTTCTTTTTTTATATAATTTAATTTTAATACATTAAGGTACATTTATAGTCCTCATAAGCACTACTTTCAGCCTATGTTGTAGACTGACATCTCTTTTGACAATGAGGGTAGGTAAGAGAAAACAGGTAAGATAATGTGAAGTATAGATTCAGGGACAAGGGTCATTTGAAGATTAAAGAAGGAATTTATCATAGCTTCTCCAAACAATGACATCATCTTCTGGTCTGCTGACTTAGGATACTCTAATACCCTGGGAGACCAAAGTAAAGATATTCTTATTCTGAAATTTTCATTAATACTCTCCAAAAGTGTGGCAATTTTAATAAGACCTCTGAAAACTTATAATAGTATTTCTTGTAATCTCTAGGTACAGTGGGTACAATTACAGTTGAGAGAAGACCCATTCTTTTTTAAAAAAAAAGTCATATTTTGCTGCAAAACACAGATCTCCTCCTGAAAAAGCTCCGAAAGATCTGAAAATTCTATTTCTGTATCCTCTAAACACCTAATAGATCTGCAAAACAATTTGTTTGACTGACAAGAGAGAACTATTTCACATGCCAGTGGGTAGCCTTCCAGCAAACAAGACTACAACAAGAATGTTTCTCCCCCTACTGCTAATGGCTAATCCTGGCACTGCACCTTCAGCTGCTGCTTCCCAACATGGGGATCCTTTTAGGCAATGTGCCTGCCACAGCTTGCCCCAAACTGATAACGGCTTCAAGATGCAGAGAAAAGAGATGAGCTGAAGGAAGAGACAACTGGACACTATTAGCATCATACCCATCAGCGTGCAGGGCAGAATGAGCTGGGAGGGCAAGCAGGCCTTTGTCCAGAGAGAGAGTCCATTTGTTCACTATGATAACATGTGGGCTTCGGAAGATGAAATATCCTAACACTCTAACTTCACCTATGTTTACGTGTAGAGCACATTTCTCTTTTATTAGCATGTTTTTCTCTTTTAGGTCTTTTATCTTAAGAACAGAAATACTCAGAAATCAAAGACAACAAGATATCTTAACCAACGTGGAGCTTAGAGTTGTCTATGCTCTGAGATGAGACCACAGATGACAACTGAGATTCACGTGTGTAGGTACAGTCGTGTTTCATGATTTCACAGCACTTGGGGAAAAAGGTGCCCTTTCTCTCATGGTTGTAGCTGTTCGAAAACCCTTGTCCAGTTCTTGACTGTGCTTCCTAGCCTTAGCGTCATCTCAAAATCTCTCCTCAAAAAATTAAATACAAGGCACTGCTATCCAGAATGGTACTATAATCCAACCAAGAATATGATTAAAAAGAGAGAGAGAGAGACTATGTAAGTCCTCCTTGAAAGGTCAGCTTTCTGAAGAAAGTTTTGCAATATTTTCCACATAAATTATGTATATGATGATATAAGATTAAAATTGGGTTGAATCTAACAGATACAAATTAGATAAAACTAATACATGTTCATAAAAACTGTACTTCTTCAGGTTTTCAAATGTCTGCAAGAAATAGTTAAATAATTTCAGGAAAAAAATATTAACTTTTAAAACTGATGTATTTAAAGGTTAGAAAATTGGTACTTGTCATACCAGGTAGGAAAATCAGAAATACACATACCATCCAAAAGCAGTACCATATGTGACTTTGGCATTCTTCTATTGATATATAATTAAATTACATTAGGCATTTACTGAAGCCCACTCTATACCCAGTGTTGAACTAGCTGCTAGAAATAGAAATACAAAAGACATTTATTTCTTGCCTTTAGAGTGGAGCTCAAAAATTGAATAGGGTAGAAGTTCCTGTTTGCTTCAGTTGGGAAACCATACCATGGAAAATTCACCTTATTTATTATGCCACTTTTATCCTACCATGTTAAAAACATCATGTGATAAGTGATATTCAAATAGTGTGACCCAAGCGAAATGGTCTAAGTGACATGTGAAGGTTTCACAAAGGTGAGAACACCTGCACAAAGCCTGGCTTTATGAAAGCATTTACTCAGTTTAGAAGGAAGGGAGGAAAGGGGAAGCTGGAACAGCGTGATCTGTGGAAATGTGAGAGTATCTCACATCCGAAGAAAGACAGCCCACTGTGAATGATGTCTAGGGATCTACAACAGGGCTCGGGAGTGGGCGGTAAATTCACAGGACTGCAATCATAGCATAAAGTAGCTATATACTCCTTGACCTAATAGGTTTTGCTGACATAGTAAATCTATCTTCTGAACTCTGAGGTTTTAGAGTTGACAATGACATAGCTCTTTGTTTTACTGAGTTTTTACTTCCTTTTCTGAACTCCTGCATGTTTCATTTCCATTTCACAGTAAAATAAACCATAAAGGGTCAATTCATAGCTACACATCCTGATTAAATGTATCAATAATTCTTTAGCATAGAGTCCAGTGTATATTAAAAAATAGTAAAAATTTGAAGATAATAATTCATGGATTTTTGTAGTCTATCTCTACTTAGGGGGAGGTTAAAACAGGGCAAGTACTAGATGGAGGAGTCTTAAACTAAGATAACAATAGCAAAAATGGAGAAAAAGACAAGTCAGAATGGCACTTTGAAATAATATTCAAAATCACTATAAATAAAAGTAGATGCTTTACCCTCCAACTTCTGGGAGAATAGAATTTATCCTTCCACTGAGAAAACTAAGAAAAGTGACAAAGTCATCTTCTATGTGAATATCCTTTGCCTCCTTTGGCACACCTGTGTTCTGTTGGCATGTCTTATTGACTGACTTGTTGGCGTGCTGCTGTCCATGGGGTCGCAAAGAGTTGAACACGACTGAACTGAACTGAACTGAACTGTTGACTGACTTCTAGTTAGACTCAGCCACTCTGAAGTACTGGTAGATATTGGAAAATGAGAAGGGGGAAAATGACTCTTTTTCTCTTTCACATCTTCCTTTCAAGAACGCCTGTTAACACATCTAGCAGCCACGTGGAGCCACAGAGTCCCTTCCTCAGCCCTGGCTTTATCACCCCTCGCAGCAGTCCAAGAACCTATCTACCCAGATTCCCGTTTTCTCCAGTACTGGCTTCTCAGCACTTCTCCATGGGTCCAGCGCTGCCTAGGGAGTCCCTCCTTGGATGCTAAGTCCCTGCTATACCCTTAGATCACACAGCAGAGAGTGTTCCAGATTTCTTAACTCTTCCTCTTTATTACTCCAAACTTAAGGATACTGGCTACATTCTGCATTAATCTCTGGGTTACATTATCTTCTTTTTGTTCTCTCAACTCCTCAACACATTTGTCCCTAGGTACCTTTATGAAAACTCATCAGTTTAAAAAGTAAAGCACCATTTCTTTTCTAACTGTCTGTATTCTAAGTTATCTAGTACTTGCTACCNTGACAAAGTCATCTTCTATGTGAATATCCTTTGCCTCCTTTGGCACACCTGTGTTCTGTTGGCATGTCTTATTGACTGACTTGTTGGCGTGCTGCTGTCCATGGGGTCGCAAAGAGTTGAACACGACTGAACTGAACTGAACTGAACTGTTGACTGACTTCTAGTTAGACTCAGCCACTCTGAAGTACTGGTAGATATTGGAAAATGAGAAGGGGGAAAATGACTCTTTTTCTCTTTCACATCTTCCTTTCAAGAACGCCTGTTAACACATCTAGCAGCCACGTGGAGCCACAGAGTCCCTTCCTCAGCCCTGGCTTTATCACCCCTCGCAGCAGTCCAAGAACCTATCTACCCAGATTCCCGTTTTCTCCAGTACTGGCTTCTCAGCACTTCTCCATGGGTCCAGCGCTGCCTAGGGAGTCCCTCCTTGGATGCTAAGTCCCTGCTATACCCTTAGATCACACAGCAGAGAGTGTTCCAGATTTCTTAACTCTTCCTCTTTATTACTCCAAACTTAAGGATACTGGCTACATTCTGCATTAATCTCTGGGTTACATTATCTTCTTTTTGTTCTCTCAACTCCTCAACACATTTGTCCCTAGGTACCTTTATGAAAACTCATCAGTTTAAAAAGTAAAGCACCATTTCTTTTCTAACTGTCTGTATTCTAAGTTATCTAGTACTTGCTACCAATAAAAGTAAACCAACAAAACAATTCACCAATATTGAATTCTTAGAATGAGTTGCTGACTTATGGAAACTTAAATGCAGGGTTGCCATATAGCCATAGGAAAATGGGATACTGGTAAACAATGGCATGGGCTACCTGTAGAAGGTAATAATTGGGGGGAACAATTGGATGCTGCATTGAATTGTTATGGCAGTAAACCGTGATTTTTATGTACTATGGAGTGAGACATCTGCTTCTGGAGAGCTTGCAGAAATAAAATCACAAATTCGGGGCTTTAAACTCTCAACACAAAGTGTGGGCAAAAATTTTTCATAGTATTCCTAAATAAGTCATTTGTTTATTTTATGGCAGGGCAGATATGGCTAAAAATCAGATTTAAAATTTAGTTATACAGAGTGCTATATTGCAGTGTAAGTTGAACTCAGACCCTTGTGAAGTGTGTTCTTGGAAAGTAAAGGCATTAATGGGGAAAGAGTGGGGAACTTGAGGCTTAAAATGAAAACTTTTGGGTAGATGAGGGAAAAGCTGGGATATATGAGCATCCTTGGTCAACAAAGGATGAAAAAGAAATGCAAAAAAGCAAAATGGCTGTGTGAGGAGGCCTTACAAATAGCTGTGAAAAGAAGAGAAGCGAAAAGCAAAGGAGAAAAGGAAAGATATAAGCATTTGAATGCAGAGTTCCAAAGAATAGCAAAGAGAGATAAGAAAGCCTTTTTCAGCGATCAATGCNATTCAGATGGATAGAAAGAGAAATACAGAGGGAAAGTTCGTATGTGCTAAATCCATTCACCCTGGTTGATAACATAACTACAGTCTAAATGTTAACTGGAGCCCTCCATGTTTGCGCTTTCATGATGCCTGGAGGAAACAGTGAGAGCCAGGATTGAGCCAGGACTTACATGTGTGAGGTCTGAGCAGTTCACATGCACTGAGCTTTCAGAAAAGCCCAAGGCATCTATTTCCCCACCAATGGCCTAGGGGCACTGGCAGATTCTGCTTAACACCAATAGGACCTCCTGCATCTCTGAGAAGTCCCACTTAATTAAGACATTAGCTCCTAACATACCAAAGAAAGTTTCCTAAATGCCAAAATGAGGATTTCCTTGCCGAGACATGTTGAAATCCACTTTCAGCTCCCTTTTGTGTACCACAGCCTGCACTGCGTAAAGTGTCAGCCCAGCCTTGCTAACTTTGTTAGAGGGAGGGCCAATAACAACACTCAGCTGATTATAAAAGAAAAGGAAGAGAGTCTGAATGATTATAGAATTCTTATAATGTGCCATAGTGTTATTATGGCACTCTGCCCAGGGCTCATCAAAGATAAATGAGGTTTGAAGAGTAGGGTTTTTTATGTTAAATTTAATAGACATTCCCTTTTCTTTCTTTCTTCTTCTTCTTTTTTTTTTTAAACTGGCAAGGGAATGGAAAAGACATCAAAGCAGTTTTCCTATAAATCTATACGAAAATGAATTTCAGAGTCAACTTTTCTGCTTTTATTACTTATGGTGTTTTTATTTTTTTGGAAGCTGAAAGGGAACATAATTCAGTGCCTTTCAAATTGCTTTGGAGAAATATAATAAATCCAATATATATGGAAAAGTTTATAGGGTTGGGCTTTTCCCCCCAAATATATACAACTCTGAGATCTTTCTCTGATATTAAGATGATTTCTAAAAAATTCTCTTCAAAGTTTTTTCATACATATTTCACTAGATTTCCTAGGCACTTCGTAATTTATAATTCTGGAGCCCAATGACAGGAGACAAGGTTTAATATTTTGACTATACGAAACTGTGGTCTTTTCTAAGCTGCTACTCTTAAAATCCTCATCCAAGCTTTAAAATACAGTAACAGCTCTTTCACTTTAGTCCCTATGGCTAAAATTTTTGAAGGAAAATAGGAAGGGGAAGAATGTCCATTACTATTGCAACATCAGCCTCTGAATGTGCTTCTTGTGTGTAAAATTATATTTTTATGACATTTCTCTAGTTTTGTTTGAATCAGCTCAATTGAAAATCATCTTGAACCCAATTTTTATCCAGTAACTGCCTCTCAATACACATTACTCTTGTAACTGTTAAAGATTTGTTGGTTCAGCTTTTCAGGCAAGGCTATTTGAATGCACAGTGGTGGGTGTGTGTGGGGGAGAAGGGGGTGGTGGTGCCAGTGTGTTCTTATGATCATGTCAAAGTTAAGCAAATCCAAAGTTGCTGAGTTCCACCCAGTAGCTAAATCTCCATAATAAAAGTCAGTACTTTAAGAAAAAGTTCAAAGTTCATGGTCCAAAAAAAGGAACTCTGCTATAACATAGTATTAAATCCAAGCAAATAAGTCAGAGTACCCATGGATTTGAAGGAGTTTCTTTGAGTGGAAGGTAGTCTCAGAACCTAAATAAGTCCTTCTAACCAGAGAGTCTTGGGTAAGGATTTGAATTGTTTCCCTGACTTTCTGAATACTGGGTTCATCATTTTATAAATGGTTTGCTATGTATAAAAATGAATACTACTTACTAGACACAAAGGATTAAAAACCTAAAATCATCAGCCTTGGTATATTTGTTGGATTGAAGAGGATGCTGTCTGTGCTGATTGGAAGAACAATGGGTCAGAGACAGGCCTTTTCCCAGGTTTTCTTCATTTACTTAAATTGCAATTGCCTTTCAGAGTGGGAGGTGGGAATTAATAGACAAGGGTGCTGCTGCTGCTAAGTCGCTTCAGTCGTATCCAACTCTGTGTGACCCCATAGACGGCATCCCACCAGGCTCCTAGAACACTGGAGTGGGTTACCACTTCCTTCTCTGATGCATGAAAGTGAAAAGTGAAAGTGAAGTCGCTCAGTCCTGTCGGACTCAGCAACCCCATGGACTGCAGCCCACCAGGCTCCTCCGTCCACGGGACTTTCCAGGCAAGAGTACTGAAGTGGGGTGCCATTGCCTTCTCCGAGACAAAGGTGAGAATATAGTAAACCTTCAGTGCTTCTTGTCAGGCATCAAATCATTAGCATGGGCAAGAAAACCTTAAAGAGATGTTAAAGAATTGAAAAACATTTACCCTTTTGAAAGTCAACCTTTCTTAAGTGTGCAGAACACAGTTGGCCGTCATTCTGCAATGCTAATGGCACTGAAACTATCCCAGATTTAGAAGAGTGACGCATTTATGGCTCACAAGATCCTTCCTGAAGGACTAGACCAATGTTTCTCAACCCCCAATAAACATTAGAACTGCCTAGGGACCCTATGACTTAATTGATCAAAGCTGGAGAGGGGTATATTTTCAAGCTCTCCAAGTAACCTTCATATGCAAAGATGAAGGAAGCAAATAGATTGTAAATAGTACAGAAATATTTTTAAAGTGTTTATATTGGAAAAATAATGTATGCAGGCTCTCACCACTCCACAACAGAATAGCATCCTTTTCAAAAAAAAGGATAGCTTTCCTGAATGCATTTTTAAAAATTGCATTAATTGACCCTTGATATCCACAGAAAATGTGTTGCCTTGATGGTCTCTATAGTTTCCTTTCAAACAATATTCTCTGATTAGGAGGGAAAAGTATATTTAACAGGCCTTCTCATTCAACAATCAAAGTAGTCCTCTCAGATAGTATTGTCTTTGTTGGACAACAAAAAACCTCAGTTTCACAGATGTCCTCTTTATTCCTTGCTTTTTACCCAGTGTACTAACTGAACATGATATGGTCTGTGGCTTATGTCTTATTGACACAAGACAAGGGTGGAGGGCAACTCTGGTGTCATACAGGTCCCCAAGAGTTTATGAAGAGTATCACCTGGTCTCGGGCAGGATGGCACTCTGTCTACTGGACACCATATTTGCTTTCATGCTCACTCCTGGCTAGTGACTGCTTTGACGTGGCTTTGGCCAACTCACTCATGCTGACTCGGCTTTTGTCCATCTTTGCTTTTTGCAGGCTCTTGGGTATCTGCCACATGGTTCATCCTACCTTAAGGCTTCATAATCCACCCCCTCCTCTGCTGTAGGCTCAACTCACCCTGCCACAGTTTTTAGAAGGCAGTAATCCTTCCATCTTTTCATTTTCTTTCTGAAAACTATCATAATTTAAAATTTCTAAAATGTCTTAAGTTGGAATAAAATAAAATGACATTCAAATATACTCGGCGCTTTGTTGTTCACTTGTGCAGTCGTGTCTGACTCTTTTGTGACCCCATGGACTGTACCCACTAGGTTCCTCTGTCTATGGGATTTTCCAGGCAAGAATACTACTGGAGTGCATTGCCATTTCCTTCTCCAGGGGATCTTCCTGACCCAGGTATTGAACCTGAGTCTCCTGCACTATGGGCAAACTTTTTACCGCTGAGCCATTAGGTACTTGGAGAGCACTAATTTCATTACTTTGCAGCAAGCTTTCCTACTACTCATCACTCATTTTTTCCTGTCTTGTCTTTTTAAAAAATTACTTTCTCTCTTTTCTTTTCCTAGAAATTAGAAGCTATGATGGCTGGTTAGAGTTTATCCTTTTGGATAGGGAAAGAGGCCAAAAGGGATTACATCAGTTTTTTGTTTTATTTTGTTTTTATTCCACTTCACTTCCTAGTTCAAGGGCCAAAGCACCATGTCAGGACAAGCCCAAAGTATTTGCTTACTTGAGCCCCCAATCTATTGTGTGAAGAGTGAAATCTTCTAAATAACAACGGTACAAAATTAGAAATGCAGAAGTGACCATGTAGTTGACCCATCTGACAAAGTTATCTATTTAGATATTGCAGGAGTTGGGCTTTGATATTTATTTTTTTGCTAGTATTTTTTGGGGAAACAGAGTTTATAAAATTGGACACTGAAATAGCTATTAGAATTTTCAAGGCTATATTTCTTAAAACGGTAAACAGTAAGGAAAACACTGTATTCCTATAGCTGCTCACTGTGTTATTTGAAATAGTTGTTTTCTACAAATATTATATTAATTCAGTTTTTCTTAAAACATAACATTTTTTAACAGAAATACACTCAAAATTTTAGCAAGAGAGGTATATGATAATCAGGATGTGTTTGCGTCTGTCTGTAAAGAAAAGAGAAAGAAGGGAGGAATCCTGGATGAAAAGATAGAAGCTAGTCTATAGTATCACTCAGTGAGTCAACATCTCAGAGCAAATGAAAACTCGTTACGTATTTACTTACTTTAAATCACCCCAGGGTGCAGACTCAAGCAGTAAGAATTAATTAGATGATGCAAAATGGAATATCAATGACCAAGAACAATTCAATTCAACCAAAGATGAATTTTTAAATATCTCTCACTTCTCATTCTAAAAATGACTGACTATACAATGTGTCTATCCAACCAATACAAGTGGCTAATATCTTTCATGCCACATTGTTCTATAGCCCTTTGTATGCACGTGTGTGGCTCTGGCTTATGCCTCAATTTCTCCAGCTAAAATTAGAAATTGAGAGTGTGAGGTCCAGGCAAGGGGATCCAAGACAGAAAAGCCCCCACGCCACTGAAAAGGCCCCGGCGGGCAATAGCCTTGCCCANTCTATCCAACCAATACAAGTGGCTAATATCTTTCATGCCACATTGTTCTATAGCCCTTTGTATGCACGTGTGTGGCTCTGGCTTATGCCTCAATTTCTCCAGCTAAAATTAGAAATTGAGAGTGTGAGGTCCAGGCAAGGGGATCCAAGACAGAAAAGCCCCCACGCCACTGAAAAGGCCCCGGCGGGCAAGAGCCTTGCCCAACCAGAAAGGACTAGGGGCGGACCAACATTCCAGAAGCCCACCCCGGGACCTGGCCCAATCAAGCACCGACATGGAGCCCTCGGCCGCCAATCACTGTTACAGACCATACTCCTCACCTTATTTGGAAAAGATCCAGCTAAAACAACAACCCCGGCTATAAAAGCCCCATCCCCACCCTGCATACCTTGCAGACTCCCTTTCTGCCCGAGAGCGACTGCCCAATAAAGGCCTTGATCAGCGGTCCCTAGGCGTGGTTCTTCTCTCCGCAGCGTTTCTTACAGAGAGAAAATGCTTTCTCCCTAGTTCCGTTGCTGAGCCAGAGAATGGAATTATTGGTAAGGATAACACTATTATCTTTGATCTTTCACAGATAAAAGTCATTATATATCTAAATCTGTATTGATATCTACATCCGTCTAACTATCTACATTTCATGGCCTGTCTGTGAATCTAAGGAGTTCCTAAATGCAAAGAGCTTGCTTAACTATGTACCAAGTTCCAGTCTATCTGTGCATGAGTGCATGTGTGCTGTCACTTGGTCACAGCCAACTCCGTGACCCCATGGACAGTAGCCCCCAGGCTCCTCTGTCCATGGGATTTCCCAGGCAAGAGTACTGGAATGGGTTGCCATTTCCCCCTCCAGCGGATCGTCCCAAACCAGGCATCAAACCCATGTCTCCTGTGTTTCTTGAACTGCAAGGCGGATTCTTTACCACTGAGCCATCTAGGAAGCCAGTCTATCTGTAGCTCTATGTTAAAAATATGTTTTAAAAATATTCAAAAGTCTTACAAAGTTACCGAAGTGAAGTGAAGTGAAGTCGCTCAGTCACGTCCGACTCTTTGCAACCCCACGGACTGTAGCTTCCCAAACTTCTCAGTCCACGGGAGTTTCCAGGCAAGAGTACTGGAATGGGTTGCCATTTCCTTCTCCAGGGGATCTTCCCAACCCAGGGATCGAACTTGGGTCTCCCGCATTGGAAGCAGACACTTTACCCACTGAGCCACCAGGGAAGCCCTGGTATCTTTGTTTATTGCTGATTGTGTGACTCAAAGGAAGAATAAATTNCCAGGCAAGAGTACTGGAATGGGTTGCCATTTCCTTCTCCAGGGGATCTTCCCAACCCAGGGATCGAACTTGGGTCTCCCGCATTGGAAGCAGACACTTTACCCACTGAGCCACCAGGGAAGCCCTGGTATCTTTGTTTATAGCTGATTGTGTGACTCAAAGGAAGAATAAATTGTGTTCATTGTGAGACGCCGCCTTTTGATGTGTCCAACTCTACTCCATCAGTCACCAAATACCAGTCCTAAGGAAAAGGAGACTGAAGGAAAAAGCAAAGACACACGACTACAAGATGTACTATTACCAAACGATCCCATGGCTTTTGCGAGCATGCTATTTATTGTTTGCCTGGTTCACTGAAAAAGGTGCAGAACAACGGTAACTCTCTGCCACCAAAAAGAAAGGAAAGCTTACAACTCTCACTGTCAAAGGACTTCANGCCAGGGTGTTCACCAAGCTAACTACATATGTCCTTAGAAAATGCATTTAGGGTCTTAAAAAGTAGTCATACCTGAAACATTCAAAGTGTGGTGTACTTTAAAGAACCTCATCAAAATCTTTTAATAAAATTTATCTTCCATATGAATTCTAGTATTAATACACTTGACTATTGTAAAGCAAAGCCCACCTGTGCTAAATCTACAAATATTCTGTGGCACTTTCTAAAGGTGTCCCTTTCTGTCAGTCTGCTCGGTTCATTCTGTAGGCCAAAGATTCTCAAATGTTTGGGTCTCAAGATCCCATAAGAGTCTTAAAAATTAGGGAGGATATTGAAGACTTTTGTGTTTATGTTGGTTATTATGTCTGTCAGCATTTATCATATTAGGAATTAAGACTCAGAAAATTTAAGAACATTGATTTACTAACAGTTTAAAATAATACTGTTGTTTATATATAACATTATAAGCTAAGGCAAACAACATATTTTAATGAAAGATCACTTCATTTTCCAAAAGACAAAAAATTAGTAAGAATATGGGCATTGTTTTACATTTTTGCAAATTTCTTTAATGTCGGTTAATAAATGACAGCTGGGATCTCAAATCTCCTTCTGCAGCCAGTCTGTCATGATATCACACTTCATATTGCTTCTGGAAAACTCTACTGCACACTTGTGAGTGATTAAGAGTACAAAAGACAACACTATAAACACGTAATTCTGACCTCAAGAACCTCCTGAAAGGATCCTGGGTCTCTCTCAAGTGTCCCCAGGCCACACTTTGAGAACTGCTGTTATGTGTTCTAATTAGAAGGAAAGGCTAAATAGAGTGAGAAGAGTCGTGGAGACCATAAACGCAGGACGGCTCGCTGCAGCTGACTAGGAGAGGAGTAAATTTGCTGGCCATTAACTGGCAGGGCCAGGCCAAGATACTTTTCTCAGGATCGGTTACAGAGTTGGAGGACTTATCTGATACAAGAGATGAGTGGTATGGGATGGTGAAATGTAAGCCCATTCTTTCTTCTTTCTCTGCATTTCTGTGGGGAATGATCACTACCTTCTGCTGGCAGGGCTATCCGATCTGAAAGAGTTCCATTTAACTAGATCACAGCATCTATCCTTCAGGATATGATTTTATTTGTCTCTCAGCTGCAAGCATCATTCTGTCCCTCTGCTCCAGACCATCTTGGGAAGTAATATTTGTCTTGCATAGTAAACACAAAAATCAGAACAATAACGAAGAGCGAGCAAACAAGTGAAACATTGACACAAAAATCTCCTTTATGACCTTGCTTGAGGAGAAGAAAGCTCTGGAGGTTTTATTAATTTCCATTTGACTAATTTCAACTTGACAACATAATTTTTATCACATTATTGCTCCAGTTGCTGCTGCTTCCTTATTTGCTATGGAAACAGAAAACACCTAAATAAACTTACCCAAAATGGAAATCAGATGTTTTTCTGGAAAGTGTAGTATGGCCCTTCTCTCACTCTTGAATCCTTTTGTTTGTAGGCTCCATTTCAAGGAGGACAGTGCCAGTAGGGAGGGGGAGACTTCCCACATTTGGAGATGAGGGAAGGGCCCTCGCTGTGTATTAAGTCCTGCTTTAGGTCAATGGGTGCAGTTCTCTTTCCATAGCTGCCCAAAAGTCATGGGAGATACAGGACATAGCCTACAAAGTCCACTTGCTGGTCCCGGTGTTTTAATAATATATTTAGAATGAGTTTCTCCACTGAAACAATAATTACATAGAGAATTCTTTTCCTACTGTCTTCATCAAGTGAGGGGCAGTAATGGCTTAAATGTTTTTTAATTATCAAAGTTGCGTGTGTGAATCTGTGTGTGTGTGAAAGAGAAAGAAAGAGAGAGAGAAAAAAAAGGGATGATTTTGTTGCCAAGATTAAGAAGCTATGTCGGAAAAGATGGACTGGACCAACCTTCCAAGGCCGGAATGTGATTTGGGCTAAGAGAAGCCAATCTTTTGTTGAACAACCTAATGTAATAAATTGCATTTGGAGGGCTTTAGATTTCTGTGTAAACTTTTCAACCAGATCTAATTGGAAATGCTACTCATATAGCCAGGGGCATTCTAAAAAGCAGAATAGTGGATTAACACCATTTTTAAAAGTCAGGAAGTCTTTTCTTCTCCCAAAGGAGAGTTTTCTAGACATTAACTTCCACCGCCAAACATTATAAAAAAAGTCTGTCTCTTCCTCTCTGTCTTTCTCTCAACCTGCTAGTCTTCTCTCCTCTTCCAACCCATGTCTCTCCATTCTTCCCCCTCCTTCTCTCTCCACCCCTTGCCCATCTTCCACTCACCCCCAGCCATCAGCAGAGAGCTATATTGGAAGCAAGGGCTATATACTAAATGACCTGCCAATCAACCATTGCCCAGACATTTTTCATGAAGGAAATGGCTTAAGTTTTAAGAACTAAGCCAGTTTCCAGTTGAGTAAAAAAAAAAAGTTCAAATAAGTGTCTGAAACTTTTGTTAAATTAGATAGTTAGAAGTAAGGATTACACATGCCTGCAAGAAAAAAGAAATCCTAGTCTTTCTTCCTATATGAACTCATATAGCAACACTTGATTTGCCAGTTTATATGTCTAATCTGAATAATTAGCAGTATAGACACAACCACACTCAAAATGACCACCTTAGAGATATTTAACTGGAGGATAGCAAACTTCTCTAAACTCTTTTGTTTTTATCCCTCATTTCCACCCATCATTACATCCTCTCCAAATACTGGAGCAGTTCCAACAAGAGAATGAAAATAAGAGCCAGGGATAAGACATCAGCAGTTTCAACTTAACAAAATAAAGTTTGGAAATGGGAACTAATACATAAAAGTGAGAGCTTGTCTTCCAGCATTTTGTATTTTCTCTTCACAACATTTGCACNCCAAATACTGGAGCAGTTCCAACAAGAGAATGAAAATAAGAGCCAGGGATAAGACATCAGCAGTTTCAACTTAACAAAATAAAGTTTGGAAATGGGAACTAATACATAAAAGTGAGAGCTTGTCTTCCAGCATTTTGTATTTTCTCTTCACAACATTTGCACTGTGTGCAGAGCATTTGCAAACAGAAACCTGAATATTTTGATTAATCACACAAAATATAAGAAATGGCAGAGATTGCCCAAGGAAAACTGAATATATGAAACATTCAAGATGTGTGGCAAAGCCCCCAAATATTGATGGATCCTCAATATTCTCAGCACGTCTAGATTTTGAATGAACATTTTATTTTCTTGTCAGTGATTCAGAATTTCCACTGCTCCTGTTGAGCAATGAGGGAAAATCATGCCAACTGGGAGAAAGCTTTATTTTAAGGTTGAAGGCATGAAATAAGCACTAAGAAGACAATTGTACACCTGTTTTCAAAAGTAAAAAGGCATCTCAAATCTGCTTTGCTTTTGAAAATTTGGCCAAGGAGTGTATTTCAAAGACCCAATAGCCCATAACATTATTCCCAGAGCTCTGTGCTCTCTGCCTAATTGGGCTTCTACACATTTGCATAAGCATGATACTTCATGATTAATGCATAAGACCCAGCATGGAACCCAGTATCAATTCGTCTATGGAGGCTATTCCCCCCACTGAAAACAATCATTGCACCTAAGATACAATCCATCATATTTGTAGGTATGATTGCATTGTAGAATACAAGACTACTTAAAATGCCATGACAAAATCTTTATAGAAACGTGGGCCTCTTCTGTGTAAGAAAGAAGTTTGAAGAGGCCCACAGTACTGCTGTCTTGGGGCCATCACTGATGCCTGAAAAGGTTTGTTTGCAAAATGAAGTGTCAAGGCCATAGACAATTTTTTTCCCTCCTGTTTGGCTCAAGCACTGAATCTAAAGGGGAGAATTCTAAAATAAACAACTATGACTATTTGGGGGTTATAAAATAAATAATAGCTCTCCCCTTGCACCTTCAAACACTGAACAAGAAAAGACTTCTAGAATAAAAACTCTACAAAGGTGAGGGCAGACTCAGTCAATGCCAGAAGGTATTGAACTTCAAGAATGAAATCAATTCTAGCTGCGAGAGACTGCCGCACAATTAAGGAGTGTGAGCAACTCTCAGTATAAGCCCTAGTGTGCAAAATGGTGGTGCCTGCACTTTCTCTGCTGGCTGGGTTGCTTAATTAGGCAGGAATCCCTTCCCCAAGGGAGGACCTGGGAACTTGGAGTTCTCCAACAGATCTCAGTGTGCTGTGGGACTAAATACAAAAGACCCTTTGAGAGAACTCTTTCCAAAAGCACCTGAGATAGGGTTTTGGAGTTTTTTTTTAATTATTAAAAATTGACATATTGTGAGGGGAAAAAATTACCATTTGGAATTCTATGAAATTAAGAGGAACAGTCTGACATCACCATTTCCCTTGCATCTGCCCAGAGGTGACCTCTTGAATGAGGTGTGTATTCTTCCAAACGTTTTGTTATTTTTTAGGTATATGAGTGTGTGTGTGCTTTACACGTTTTGAGGGGAAAAAGAATTACTGCTCTGCGTACTTTCTATGATTTGTTTTTCTGCTTCACAATAGTTGGTGAGCTATTACTGCAAAGTTCATTTTACTTATCTCATTCTCTTTAATAATTTCAACACATTATGTTGTGTGGATTATAAACACATGAGGATTCTCGCAACATTGTTTTGTTTTAGTTTAAATTATTATAAGCAGTGTCACATTTTAGACTGCTGGTACCTTAAGGGTAAACTCTGTTTTGGTCACTACTGTATTTTGATATTTAACACAGAGAATGGTACATAGTAAGTGTCCAATAAAAATGTGTTAAATATATGAATTAAGTCTGTAGGGAAAACCCCCAGAAAAATTCCCAGTCTTTCTTTCTGGGATAGATGAATTTAAAAATTGTATGGCAAATGCTTAGTTACCTCCCAGAAGATCATACCATTTTATACTTACACAAAGTGTATCAGTCACCCTGCTCTATTTTACCATTGATGAGATTATAGACTTAATTTTTCATAACATGATTAATGAGAAAGTGAGTTTCATTATTTTAAATTGCCTTTCATTAATTTTAAAGAATATTGGAAATATTTCTAAGGTTATGAGCCATGTGCATTTCTTTCCCTTTGAATATCTGTTCACATCCACTAACCGTTTTTCTATTGGATTGTTGTTAATCTATTTATGCATAGCTTTTGATATGCTTTTCTGCATATTTAACAATTCAGTCTTTTGTTTGCTATACATTTTACAAATATTTTTTGCTCTGTGACAAAAGTTGTCTTTCGACTCTATTTACCTCTCTATTCATCCATCCAACCATCCATCCATATCTCTTGCCTAGTGGAAAAATTCTAATATTTATGTTCAAAATATATCAAAGTCAAAAATGACTTCTGGGTTTATTTTTTGAAAAACAGTCTTTACTCAAAGAATGAAAACTAATTCGCTCATGTGCCATTTAAGTGTCTATTATTGCCAAAGGTTTGAAATGTCAACGGCATTATGCACCAAATCTTGTAGGTACTGCTTCCGTTTTGAAATTCCTGCTCTGTTTCATTGTCAGCAAGTCTGTTCCTGCATCAGTGCCATACTGTTGTAATTATTGTATCATCCACGATACATTTTATTTTGGATACAGCTAGACTGCCCATGGGTTTCTCAGGTGGTGCTAGTGGTAAAGAACCCACCTACCATCGCAAGAGACATAAGAGAGAAAAATCCCCAAGTCGGGAAAATCCCCTGAAGGAGGACTTGGCAACCCACTCCGGTATTCTTGCCTAGAGAATCCCATGAACAGAAGAGCCTGTTGGGCTATGGTCCACAGGGTTGCAAAGAGTAGGATACAACTGAAGCAACTTAGCGTGCATGCAGACTGCTCATCTTACATCTTTATCTCTCAGTATTGTCCCAAATTTATATTTTAGAAAATAAAATGTATTTTGGCAGATTCAAAAAAAAAAACAAAAACAAAAAGCACTTTGATTCATTTACAAAGAATTAATATCTGTGCAATGTTGAGCTTTTTAACCAAAGAACAAAATACTTCTTTCCATTACTTTTTTTTTATACCTTTCAGTGGCCCTGCAGCTATACCTTTTCAAAAGCATTTTTCTCCTTTATTTTGTGACTAAGATATTTTCTTTCATATCAGTTGTTTTTAAAAGAAAAGCTAATTATTTTATAGATACAATTTGTATCTAGTCACTATATTAAATATTCATATTATTTCTAATAGCTCTCAGCCAATTATTTGGGGCTATATTCGTACATTACCATAAGAAATAGATTTGTCTCCATCTTTGGAAAATTTATACTTGCTATTTTATTCCCTTTTCCTTCCTTGACACATTTAACATAATAAATGATTTTAAGATGAGCCCGTTAGCCATGATCTACTACCTGTAAAATTATTCATCAAATTATTTTTTACTTTAATATTTTATTTGAGATTTTATTCAGAAGTTTTGCATTGTCATTTTCTTTTTATGCCGTATTTGTCAATTAATATGATCAATTTAAATGGTTTTATAAAAATAACTTGAAAGTTTACCTTCTTTATCAGTCAGGTTCCAATAAGAAGCACAGACACCACTCAGGGTATTTCAATCAGAGAGGGGGTTAAAATAGGAAATATGGTCTCAAAATGTTTGCAAGGGTTAGAAGAGCAAGAGAGAAGTTCATTTCTCTCTTGAGGGTGTACGTTAAGCAGTTACAGCCCCAGAAGGAGGAATATCCACTCATTTGCGGTGGCCACTCCGGCTCTGGACGCCCCCCGCCTCTGCCATCAGTGTCCCCATAAGCCTGCCGGCACCTGCCCTGACCAGCCAACACTGCCAGAAGTAGGACTTGGCTTCTCCATTCCTCTTCCTCCCACATCTTGCACTAACTAGTGCTTGCAGCTGGCAGAACTATCCGCAGCCCTACTAGCAAAGCCCTGCTTCCAGACCCTTGAAATACAGGGAACAGGGGTGATCAGAGAAAAGGCTGGATGCTAATAAATAATACTGGCACACCTTCTCTCAACTTTCTGGGAGCATGTAGATAACATTGAAATTGTTTATTTCTTCAAAGCTTGAAAAAAAACCACTGTGAAACCATTTGGGCTTGTGCTTTTGTGGGAAATTTTATATTCTTCATTCTTTTCCATGCATAGATTCTTTTCCTGTCTCTTCTCATGTAAAATTTAGTACATCATATTTTCTAATTAAATCATCCATTTCAGGAGGTTTTCAAACTTAACTGCATAGATTTTTGCTTTGTGATTTATTTCTGTTTTTCTGCATCACTGGTCAGTTCCCTTTCCTCATTTTATGATAGTAGGCAGATTAAATCCTATCTTCTTATGAACCTTCCCCTGAAATACCCACACCCTGATGGCCAGAATTTGTGAATGTTATATTATATGGCAAAGGGACTTTGCTGATCTGATTGAAGCTGCAGACCTTGAGAAGGAGAGGTTTTCCTACATTATCCTGGCATACACAATCAAAGTACATAAACTTTTAAAAGCAGAGGACTTCTCTCTAACTGGGGTCAGAAAGAATGGCTGAAGGAAAGTGCCAGAAAGTGCAAGAGGCAGATTAGGAGTTTGAAGACAGAGAGGGCAAGTTCCCAAGGAATGCAGACCCTTGAAGGAGAGCCTTAAGTCTGAGAGAGGTCCCCACTAACAGTGAGCAAGGAAGAAATATCCTTAACCCTACAATCACAAGGAGCTGAGTTCTGCTAACTCTTGAAAGAGCTTGGAAGCAGATTCTTCCCAAGAGCCTCTGATTGAAAAGCCCAGGATGTCTGAGACACCTTTATTTTAGCTTTGTGAGAGCTTGAACAGAGGAACCAGATGATGAGCTGAGCCCCCTGGTTCTTCTGACCTACAGAAGTGAGATTGTGAGATAATAAAATTGTGTTGTTTTAAACCATTTTGTAGTAATTAGAGCAGCAGTAAAACAATGTAACATTTTTAACTGCACACATATCTGTGTTTCTTCCGCTTTGTTGTCTTGATTACACTAGACAGTTTTGTCTAGTTTAGGGCTTGTTCATTTTTTTTCCCAAAGATTCAAGTCTTATATTCATTCACTGATTCTGCCACACTTTTTTTCCAGTTCTCACTGATTCTGCCACACTTTTTTTCCAGTTCAATAATTTCTGAAAAATCACATCAAATTTTGCACTTCATACAAATAGAAACATATTCTTATATATCCTACTATGACTTGCTTTGTTTCACTCAATATTATGTTCCTAAGATTTATCTGTGTTTTTGCAATAGATGCAATTTACTCCTTGACTGCAAGTGTCTTAGCATTCAGTGGAAGAATACACAAAGAATTCATTCTATCCCTGATATTTGGGTTATTTCCAGTGTTTGTCTGTTTGCTTTCACTTTTATAAAATGTGCTGCTACAAAAAACTCTTCTACTAAAAATGATGCTCACAGGTATTATTTTTTCTAGGGCATACCAAGAAGGTGGAGTAGCCAGTTACTTACAAGATAATTCAAACTGTTTTCCAACATGGTTCTACTGATTTATATTCCCATTCACAATGTCTAAGAGATTGCTTTTGAATTTTGCCAACACTTTCTCTAAGTATCTTTAGATAAACAAACTTTCCTAGTTTTAGAGTCAAATTTACCCTTCCCCTCTGCCCCATTACGTTCTGATCTTTTAAAAGAGTTCCTTCTTTACCTTAGGTATGAAAACTATTCTCTTTTATTTTTAAATTGAATAATTTTTCACTTTATTTTATACAATTTATAAATTTTTCACTTTATCTATAGTTCTTTAATCCCCTTATTTTTGCATAAGTATAAGGTGAGAGTACAATTTCATTCTTTTCATGTCTAAACAACTATCCTAAGACTTTGAGTTGAGAAGGCCACTTTTCCTTACTGATCTGGCTGGACTTGTTTTTTAATGTATAAGTGTATTTTCATCATTTTAATTGTATATTATGCATTGTGTATGAACGTGTGCTGCTGCTGCTGCTAAGTCACTTCAGTCGTGTCCGACTATGTGCGACCCCATAGATGGCAGCTCAGCGGGCTCCCCTGTCCCTGGGATTCTCCAGGCAAGAACACTGGAGTGGGTTGCCATTGCCTTCTGCAATGAACATGTGCAGTCTTAAGATAATATTGTCATCTTCCCCACTTAGAGTAAAAAGAGAATGCCTTTGAGAGTGGATTTGAAAGACTTCCCTGACAGTCCAGTGATTAAGACTCCATGTTCCTAATCCAAGGAGTACAAGTTCAATCCCTGGATAGGGAACTAAGATCTGACCTGGCACATGGCATGGCCAAAAAAAAAAAAAGGAGAGAGTGGATTTTGGTCTCGGTAAGCTTCCATCTACCTCTGGTCCATCTGCTCCCGAGGTCCTAGAGTCCATCTCTCTAGGTAAGCTGACTGAAAGCATGGGATACTTACTGAGTCCCTCCTCTTTGACATGCCCCAAACTCTTTTTTTTTTTTTTCCTCTTCTTGAGACCATGAGTCCGCCAACAACTCCACATTGTTTCTCAACACATTTTTGGTTAACTTAAGTTCTAACTCTAAGGAGCTTAAAAATTAAGCACGTTCTTAGGGAAAAACACTAAGGGTCGGTCTTACTTCATTGCACTTACTTCCTTGTTCTCTCCAGGAGCTTGGATCCTCAAATTCTGGATGCTTTGACAGATCTGAAATCCAAGCTTCCAGCCTCACATGGTTGCCAAAGCTTTGCCACTCATTTGTTGCTTGGTCAGAACTCTCCCCAGATTCTTAACTGCANTAAGGGTCGGTCTTACTTCATTGCACTTACTTCCTTGTTCTCTCCAGGAGCTTGGATCCTCAAATTCTGGATGCTTTGACAGATCTGAAATCCAAGCTTCCAGCCTCACATGGTTGCCAAAGCTTTGCCACTCATTTGTTGCTTGGTCAGAACTCTCCCCAGATTCTTAACTGCACACCTAGCACCGAGAATCAGCTGATTTCCAGAAAGGATATGCAAAGTAGATGATACTGCCTTCCTGGTTTCTGTAAGCATGGCCTCTCGAATACTGGCTACCTCTCTCTCGAATGCCTTCAAACTGTTGCTTATTATATCTTATCTGATTTCCTCATTATTCTCGGTGGGAACATCTGGTTGATGCCAGCTACTCTCTTACAGTTGGAAGCAGAAGTCTGCACTTCTCAGAACTTCCCACCTTTGGGGCTCATTTATTTTCCCAATCTTATCTCCTAGTGGCATATCTAAAACTTGTTAAAGACATAATCGTACAATTTTAAGACTAAAAGAAAAAGATATGACTCAGATGTTTCATTTTCCAGATGAGGAAAGTGAGGCCCCTAAAGATTAAGTGGCTTTTCTTGGCCCAAGTAGCAGAATTGATACTAAAGTTCACATAAGCTTATTCTTTACAGGGGGTAGTGGGGCAAAGCAAGAGCAAAAGAATTGAGAAGGAAAAACTTATCTCCATCCTTCATATCCAGAAGAAATATTTCCATTTCTTTTCCCAGCGAATAAGGTCTGTTGCTGTCGAACACACCTCTACTGACACCGCACTTGTCTCCTAGCATAAACTATGATTTTTCTCCCAGTTATTAATTATAGCTGTCATTTCTGAGCCCAGAGCCAGAAGTAATGATCATGCTGAAATTCAAGCTGCTTCTTTTACCAAGAATGAGGAAACCTGGAAAAAACATCTATAAACCACCCTCCAACCTGTTTCAGTCAAGTAGAAATCTGTATATCCCATGTTGATAGTCAAGCCTGTAGGGCTATCACCAGAGTGGTCATGTAATTTATTATCCAAATGGCATACTTTTTGAGAGTGATAGAGGATACTATTAGTAACGATCCCAGGACAACAGGCATAAACCAATACCAGGCGAGGCACCCTGGTCAGGAATAAGTTATCTCTGAATTGTAAAAACAGCTCTATTCTAATACTTCCTTAATTCCCATCACTTTCAAATGGTGGCAAAGAATCTGCCTGACAGTGCAGGAGATATGATTCCTGGGTCGGGAAGATGCCCTGGAGAAGCAGTACTCTTGCCTGGAGAATCCCATGACAGGGGAGGCTGGCAGGCTACCATAGGGTCCCAAAGAGTCGGACATGACTGACCAACTGAGCACACACACATTTGGGAAGCTCCAGAGGGTAGGGAGCCTTTTCCAATTGGCTTCTTTCCTACCATTTGCTTTAAAATTTTTCAATGGTGGTTTAAGTCAGATACCAGCGTCATGAAGAAAGTAGAGGGTATTGCAAATGAGACAAGATTTAAAGATTCCTGTGCAAGAATTTAGAGAGAGAGGAACGATTTTTCTAAACAAGTACGAAAAGTAGGAGTCATAGAAGGAAAGACTGATAAATATTACTTTAAAAGTGTTTGTAAGACAAAATAACTGAAAAAAAAGATCGGCCACGAATTAAAAGATATTTATAATCTTTGCATCTAAAAACTGATTACAATCCAGAGTATATAAACACATTCATGAATCAATATGAAAAAGATATGTAATTCAGTAGAAAAAAATGGGAAAGTTACAAAAGGAAACAGAAAATAAACCTCTTGCTGTTAAAATATTTTAAATTCTCAACTTCACTAATAATCAAGGATGTAAAAATTAAATAATGAAATAACATTCCATATCCATTAAATTGGCAAAAGCAAATAGCCTGTTAGAACAGAAAAATGAGTGACATTGAAATATGGACATTCTGATGGGAGTGTACATTGGTGCTATCATTTTGGTGAACAATTTTGAATTCCCTGGTAAAGTCGATGATATACCTATCTTAATATCCAGCAATTATTCTTCTTTGATGCCTACTTTAAAAGTTTCTTAAATGTATGAAAATAGAGATATATAAAAGACAATTACTATACTGTTGTTTGTGACAGAAAAAAAAAAAAGCATAAACACCCAAGTTGCCCTCAACCAGGCAATGCAATATTATAGCTTATTCATGCAAAGGAATACTGAACAACACTCTTGTAAATGACTGAATTAAATCCTCACATCATGCTGCTGAATTGAAAAACAAGCAAATTGCCTATTAAAATATATGGCACAATGCCACAAACATACAAAGAAAGACACACATATGTTTTTAAAATATCTGAATAATGGTATTTATATAAAAAGGTATAAAAACATATGGGGATAATATATTACAACTGCTGGATAATTCTGCGGAGAAGGCAATGGCACCCCACTCCAGTACTCTTGCCTGGAAAATCCCATGGGCAGAGGAGCCTGGTGGGCTGCAGTCCATGGGGTCGCTAAGAGTCGAGCACGACTGAGCAACTTCACTTTCACTTTTCACTTTCATGCATTGGAGAAGGAAATGGCAACCCACTCCAGTGTTCTTGCCTGGAGAATCCCAGGGATGGAGGAGCCTGGTGGGCTGCCATCTCTGGGGTCGCACAGAGTCGGACACGACTGAAGTGATAGCCGCAGCAGCGGCAGCTGGATAATTCTAGAATAGGGAGGGAGGTGGAATGAGACAGAGAGCCTTAGATATAAACGTAACAGTATTAATCGATGTATTTAAACATGCAGATGTGAAATAATTTTTGCAAAATGTTAACAGCTATTTAAAGTCATAGTTGATATGTAGGTGTGTATTATATTATTTTCTATTTTTAAAAAATTTTTGTATGTTTCGTGTTTAAACATTTGAAGTGTTTTGAAAAGTCCAACCTCTTTCCCCTATTCATGCTGCTAGAGCTGCTAATCAAGGGAAAAATTCATTGCGCAATGTTATTGTTAAACAAGTGTCTTTTAATTTCATGGTTGCAGTCACCTTCTGCAGTGATTTGGAGCCCCCCAAAATAAAGTCTCTCACTGTTTCCACTGTTTCCCCATCTATTTGCTATGAAGTGATGGGACTGAATGCCATGATCTTAGTTCTCTGAATGCTGAGTTTTAAGCAGATGGTGACTGCAGCCATGGACAGAGGATGAGATGGTTGGATGGCATCACTGACTCGATGGACAAGAGCTTGAGTAAGCTCCGGGAGTTAGTGCTGGACAGGGAAGCCTGTGACCATGGGGTCACAAAGAGTCGGACACGACTGGGCGACTGAACTGACTGAATTGATAAACAAAGAGAATATGGAATATTTATTTGTAGGTGGGGGGGAAGTCATGAGGTTCCAAGTCCCAGCTCTTGTACTTGCTGGACATGAAGACCTTGAGCTTCCCAGGTAGCACAGTGGTTAAGAATCTGCCTGCCAATGCAAGAGACACAAGAGACGCAGGTTTGATCCTGTCAGGGTCAGGAAGATCCCCTGGAGTAGGATCTGGCAACTCACTCCAGTATTGTTGCCTGGAAAATTACATGGACAGAGAAGCCTGGCAGACTGCAGAGTATAGGGTCACAAAGAGTCAGGCATGACGGAGAAAACGAAGCAAGTCACACTGCTGTTAATTTTTTCACCTATAAAATGGGGTGTAAAATTAGCACTACTAATATTATTACCTGCCTCAGAATTTTGGAATCATCAAATGAATAGATACATGTGAAAACATTTAATGAACTAAAAGTCAAACCACATTAATTTCCATTATTGCTATTGCAGCTGCTGGGTAAGATAGAATTGAATTGCTGAGTTACGTCTCTGGGTTCTGGCTGAGATGTTTGTGACTGAAGAAATGACAAACATCAAGATAAAGAAAAATGAAATATAAAAGGATATATAATTCAAAAACAATTGATGTAGCAATATGTTATTGTTTTATGTACAATATTGTACATAAAATGTATAATGTGGTATATATAATATAATGTATATATATATATGATAAATTAAAATTCTCAGGAGCATATTATAGTTTTAAAGTGTCAGACAGGATTCAGATGTTCTCATACTGTCTTGCATAAACTGCCAAGTATTTCCAATATGTAACATACAAAAGTCTAAGTTCAGAAGTAATGTACTTTTCTAGATCTTTGAAAAATAAATACAAAACATTTTAAACATTTCTTTGTGTTTCATTAGGTTATTTAATATTTCTGAATCTTTGTCAGCTGTGATNTGTTCTCATACTGTCTTGCATAAACTGCCAAGTATTTCCAATATGTAACATACAAAAGTCTAAGTTCAGAAGTAATGTACTTTTCTAGATCTTTGAAAAATAAATACAAAACATTTTAAACATTTCTTTGTGTTTCATTAGGTTATTTAATATTTCTGAATCTTTGTCAGCTGTGATTAGATTCATTATTTATACCTCACAATGCATGTCATTATATAACATTTAGAAAATATTCTTATTACAAACAAGAAAATTAAAATAGCCTGAAATTATTATACAATTACACCTTGCAGTGCTTCAGATATAAGGTGTAGACCAAAATAACCATCGTAGTACAAAAAACTGAAAACAAATAAATAAAAAATATTGCTTGAACAAGAATCATTAAAAGAATAAGGCTTTAGGAGCACATTCACTTGCTTCTGCCTCTTATATTTTCCTAGGGCAATGACCTCAAAAGTAAGCCTGTAAAACCCAGGGGCTCTCAGTATAATTCCATGGGCAATGGGAAGAAAAATATTAGATTGTTCTATTTTTTACCTAAAAGATGTAGAATAATTGAGCTTTATTTTATGGAATATACAAATATTATTCCGTACCCTTTCTTGGTCTGCACATCAGATGTTCAAATATCAAATCAGATTGGCAAAGGAAGCTTGCAGGAAGAGTGAGAGTTCTATAACATGGAGGGGTTGATGGTGTTCTACCAACACTTTTATTTACTTTCAATTTATTCAAGTAACACAGTAGTTAGCAAGTGGGTTTCTATACCATATTATATCCTTTAACAACATCAGTGCTTACTAAGTGACATGAGGCTTAAAAGGATCATTGCCAAAAACAAGAACAAATATAAAGTAAGCCTATCCTAAAGATGCAAGCATAAGCAAACTCAAACCAATGTAAGACAACCCATTCTTTATTTCTAGAATAGGCCCTTTGGAAACTGCATTATGAGATATCAACAATTAATATCCAACCTTATCTGACAAAAATTCAGAAAGAAAGTTTCAAAATTATAGAAACTGAAATAAGGATTTATATCCAAACTGTTCCAAACTATGTTATACCTTAAGCTGCTAGCTAATTAGAGTAGAAAATAATATAACAGAAAAAATTTGAACTTTATGGATCCTTTTTTAATTTCTATTTTTGTGTATGTTTTATGATGTACACAGTCTATGAGTATGATATCCCATACTCATAAGTCATAAACAGACAAACAGTTTTTTGGAGGGTGTAGAGTTCAGAGTTGTATGCTGATGTGGTATGATCAAAAGTTTCTCAAGACAAACTTAAGGACCTCCTGCCTTCAGTTCAGTTCAGTTGCTCAGTCATGTCCGACTCCTTGCGACCTCATGAATCGCAGCACACCAGGCCTCCCTGTCCATCACATTTCCTGGAGTTCACTCAGACTCACGACCATCGAGTCAGTGATGCCATCCAGCCATCTCATCCTCGGTCATCCCCTTCTCCTCCTGCCCTCAATCCNGAGTTCCTCTTTCAGTGTCCTATCATTTTGCCTTTTCATACTGTTCATGGGGTTCTCAAGGCAAGAACATTCTTCCAAGTCATCTTCTAAACTGCAAAGAGGGTGTTTTTCCAAATCAAAGTAAATTGTCTGTTGAGGGACTTCTATCAAAGTTCAGTGGTTTTAAGACTTTGCCTTTCAGTGCAGAGGGTTTATGTTCCATCCCTGGTTAGGAAGCTAATATCCCACATGCCTTGTGGCCAAAAAACCAAAACATTAAACAGAAGTAATATTGTAACAAATTCAATAGACTTTAAAAAAAGCTCCACATTAAAAATAAAAATCTTTAAAAAAAATCATTGAGTGCCCATCATATGCCAGACCTTGTATTGATGGACCCCCAACAGACATCTGTTATGTAGGTAAATGACTGCATGAAGAATCAATGACTAGGGTGGTAAGGGAGTATGAGAGGAGAAGAGGTGAGTTTTGGAGTCCTAGTGATTTGCTGTTGGTTCTAACAATATGCAGAAATGAGTCACAAAAATAGGAGCACAGGGAAAATCAAATAAATGATTATTTCTAATCCATTTTAAATTGAGGCCTTATTTGAGTTAGGATTGCTGGTTTTGGAGTAAGAGAGGAATCAATAAAGCAATCAATAAGCATTTTTTGGGAACCAATTGTACACAAGTAGACTCAAGGCTTTTGAACTGTGGNACAGGGAAAATCAAATAAATGATTATTTCTAATCCATTTTAAATTGAGGCCTTATTTGAGTTAGGATTGCTGGTTTTGGAGTAAGAGAGGAATCAATAAAGCAATCAATAAGCATTTTTTGGGAACCAATTGTACACAAGTAGACTCAAGGCTTTTGAACTGTGGTGTTGGAGAAGACTTTTGAGAGTCCCTTGGACTGCAAGGAGATCCAAGCAGTCCATTCTGAAGGAGATCAGCCCTGGGATTTCTTTGGAAGGAATGATGCTAAAGCTGAAACTCCAGTACTTTGGCCATTTCATGCGAAGAGTTGACTCACTGGAAAAGACTCTGATGCTGGGAGGGATTAGGGGCAGGGGGAGAAGGGGACGACAGAGGATGAGATGGCTGGATGGCATCACTGACTCGATGGGCGTGAGTCTGAGTGAACTCCAGGAGTTAGGGATGGACAGGGAGGCCTGGTGTGCTGCGATTCATGGGGTCACAAAGAGTCGGACATAACTGAGCGATTGAACTGAACTGAGACTCAAGGCACTAGAGGAATAAAGTTTTAAAACGTAGACTTCAAAGAATGCACTCTTCTTTCTACGTCCCTCTATTGTTTTCTTCTCATTCTCGAATAAAATTGCTGGTCTGATTCATAGCAATGATGCAATATTTCCTATTTACTAATTCACTGTTGTTTTCTCCTATTTGCCTGCAAATTCATTATTCAATAGTGGTTTAAGAAAGAACAAAACAAACAATATCCCTCCTGTTCCTGAGTTTAAACCCCAGTGGTATAGATGATAATCACTGAAGACAATAAAATTAAAAGCCAGTATGGTAACTGTCTTGATCTTGAAAGGAGATCTTCCTTAAGTGTTGAGAATTATGCCAATGGAAATTTCCATTCAGCAATTACATATTATTTCCTTTACTCTGTTGATGTTCCCTTAACCATTAATTCAACAAATATCAATTGAGCCCCTGTTATGTGCCTAAGCTTCTTAGACCTTGTAAAGACAGTGATAAGCAGAACAAAGTCTCAGCCTCTTGGACTCTATATTCTGGTGGAGAAGACAGAAAAAGCTTTGCCAGGAACACCTGAAGAAAGATTGAAAAGTGAGCGCTCTCGCCATGCTCCTGTTTATTTTCTCCTATGTTTTTGTTTGTTTGTTTGTTTGGCAGCGTCTTGTACATGTGGAATCATAGTTCCCCCACCACGAGTGGAACCTATGGCCAGCCTGTGCCACACTAGAAGTGCAGAACCTTAACCAGTATACCACCAGGGACGTCCATCTCCTTTGTTTTTAGCTGGTATATTGTCTAACCATATTCTGCTTTATGTTTTCCCCATTTTACTCCAGTGAACTATCAAAAAGTAACTGACAACAGATCTAACTATCCCTAATATACACATGGTTTTTAATAAAGGCTCTTACGTAATGACACATTGTAAGAAGTAGACATTTCAGGCCTTGATCTCTGGTCCCATAGATATTTTAAGGTATTTGGTTTTGTAAGAATTGTTTCCCCAGAGCTCTTTACTTCATAAAATATAGGTGACAGGCTGATAGATTATCTCTAAAACAATAATCTACTGCATGATAGAGTTTGGGTTCCCTGGTCAACAACTCAGGAAGTTTGACAAGTGAGCAAGGGATCTTTGAAATATGGGTGACTATACGTCTCTCTGGTTCTTGATTTTTTTTAATTTTATCCAATTATGAGGAAACTCACTCAGAGTCACTCAGACATTCTGTGCCCTAATCCATCTGAAAACACAGGATACACTTTTGTCTATTTATTTCTATCTCATGCGACACTTGTAGGATGTTACATCGGGCCTAACACTTCAACACATCTATTCTATTTAACACAGAGAAAGAAAACTGGAAGATAGGAGAGTCTCTATACCTGCTCTGAAAGGTTTACTTATCATCAAAGGAGCCATTAGAGTCTTCGTATCACAATATACCTAAAATATGGAAAGCACCGTTCTGACTATCCTTGCTCATGGCTGGGTTGAAATCCCAACCCAATCACTTATTAGCAGCAAGACGGGCAAATCACTTTCCTCAATTCCCTCATTTGCAACAAGAGGAAAATGACAGCAGCCATCAATGTGCACTGAACTAACCAATGCATGTAAAGTGTCTTCTACCTTGTTAATGTTATATATTATCTTAGTCAACCAGCACATGTGACCCATGAGGGCAAGGGCTTTAATTTGCATTTTTTTTCACTGATGTATCTCCAATACCTATAACAGTGCCTGGCACAGATTAGAAGTTTAATAAATATTTGTTGATGGGAGAGAAAGGATACATGTATATGTATGGCTGAGTCTCTTTGAAAAGTGAAAGTAAAGTGGCTCAGTCGTGTTCAACTCTTTGAGACCCCATGGACTGTAGTCCATGGAATTCTCCAGGCTGTGATACTGGAGTGGGCAGCCTCTCCCCTCCCCAGGGGATCTTCCCCACCCAGGGATCGAACCCAGGTCTCCCGCATTGCAGGCAGATTCTTCACCAGATGAGCCAAAAGGGAAGCCCGAGAATACTGGAGTGGGTAGCCTATCCATTCTCCAGTGGATCTTCCTGACCCAGGAATCAAACTGGGGTCTCCTTCATTGCAGGCGGATTCTTTACCAATTGCGCTCTCTCTGCCTAAAACTATGACAACATTGTTAATCAGCTGTACTCCAATAGAAAAAAAATGTTTAAAAATAAATAGATATTTGTTGAATAAATGAATGGCAAAATACAATACAATTACACATTAGGACATATTCATGCAGTATACGGAGATGTGGAATGAATTCTGGTTTTGTGCTGGTGAGGATTACTGAAGGGAAAAAATAGAACAGAAAAGAAGTGTGACAGTCAATTTCTCTCCTCCTGAGTTCTCTCAGAATAACAATAAAATAAGTGCCTTGGGACACTGGGAAGCAGGGCGACCGGGAGAACAGAATATAACTCCCCACATGGTGAGCCCATAGCTGTTCTTGCCAAGAGTCCAAAATAAGCATTGGCAATGACCTAAGCCAGAGAAGAGCCGGCACACGGAGTGAGAAGGTGAGCTGAGAGGACTCCAGGTTCCTGCCAGGTAGGAGTATATCAAGAAAGGCTTAATGGCAGGAATGTCCTGAGGAAACCGTACTGACAGTCTTCGGCATTTTGTGCTGTCTTCCCTTCCCGATGCACAGTAGGATTCTCCACCCACCAGTTTCCAGGCTCCCCAGCCTCTGACTAGGGTTCTTTCTTTGTGTGATTTCAAGATCTTCTTTGCTCTGCCACTCTGCACAATAAAATTTCAACTGCCCCACATCTTATTATACTGGGATTTTCCTCATCTTTCTGGCCCATTCAGAGAATCCAACAAATCATCCAGGGTAATAACATTCTGAGTGATAACAAGCTTTTGGTTACAAAGGAGTCAGTCTCTGCTGAGTTGGTGCCTATGAGTAGCAACAGGCTGAGGGTGAGGGTAGAAGACGTGGGAGGCCCCTACATTATGGGGCAATCCTTCTAGGCTCTCAAATCACATCGCATCGGCAACAGTTCAGCCCTCTTAGATCAGACTAGCCTGCATCTGCAACATGATCAAATCAGGAAGGAAAGACGAGAATGAGACTGAGCTGTCAGAATACAACCTAGAAAGCTGTTCTGATAAGACCTGCTGAAGAGCTGAAGTACCACACACGTGTTTAAAGTGGACCTAACAGAAATCCAGTGCACTATCTGGACAGTTTATCATCCTATAAAAAAGGGGGGCATTGTGAACCCCTATGTCAATTTTCTGGACAAAATTTATATGGGATCTGGTGGTTATCAGTTAGCTCTCTCGGTTGCATTTGTATTCATGAGAGAAAATACAGCTGAATTGGTTCCTGCAACTCCTAATCCTAAGAGTAAACATAGTTGCTGAGATGTTCACATGACTTCATTCCCACAGTCCAGAATGGATGGGAGAAATTTACCTGGAAATAGGAGCACTGTCTGCCTAGGGCAGGATTCTTGCTCAGAGCCAATAAGAACCAGCAGATGAGGGAATCACCATAACCATGTACTAGAAAGGTTGCACTCACTAGAGACAACTCCTGATCCTCACGAGCATCCTGTGAAGTATTACCATCCCTATTTTTCAGAGGAAGAAACTGTGGTTCCAAAAAGTTATCTTGCTGCTAACTGAACCCAGTCTA
>SJYA01002749.1:932312-1004812 GCA_006410615.1 Neotragus moschatus
AACCCAGGTCTCCCGCATTGCAGGCAGATTCTTCACCAGATGAGCCAAAAGGGAAGCCCGAGAATACTGGAGTGGGTAGCCTATCCATTCTCCAGTGGATCTTCCTGACCCAGGAATCAAACTGGGGTCTCCTTCATTGCAGGCGGATTCTTTACCAATTGCGCTCTCTCTGCCTAAAACTATGACAACATTGTTAATCAGCTATACTCCAATAGAAAAAAAATGTTTAAAAATAAATCGATATTTGTTGAATAAATGAATGGCAAAATACAATACAATTACACATTAGGACATATTCATGCACTATACGGAGATGTGGAATAAATTCTGGTTTTGTGCTGGTGAGGATTACTGAAGGGAAAAAATAGAACAGAAAAGAAGTGTGACAGTTAATTTCTCTCCTCCTGAGTTCTCTCAGAATAACAATAAAATAAGTGCCTTGGGACACTGGGAAGCAGGGCGACCGGGAGAACAGAATATAACTCCCCACATGGTGAGCCTATAGCTGTTCTTGCCAAGAGTCCAAAATAAGCATTGGCAATGACCTAAGCCAGAGAAGAGCCGGCACACGGAGTGAGAAGGTGAGCTGAGAGGACTCCAGGTTCCTGCCAGGTAGGAGTATATCAAGAAAGGCTTAATGGCAGGAATGTCCCGAGGAAACCGTACTGACAGTCTTCGGCATTTTGTGCTGTCTTCCCTTCCCGATGCACAGTAGGATTCTCCACCCACCAGTTTCCAGGCTCCCCAGCCTCTGACTAGGGTTCTTTCTTTGTGTGATTTCAAGACCTTCTTTGCTCTGCCACTCTGCACAATAAAATTTCAACTGCCCCACATCTTATTATACTGGGATTTTCCTCATCTTTCTGGCCCATTCAGAGAATCCAACAAATCATCCAGGGTAATAACATCCTGAGTGATAACAAGCTTTTGGTTACAAAGGAGTCAGTCTCTGCTGAGTTGGTGCCTATGAGTAGCAACAGGCTGAGGGTGAGGGTAGAAGACGTGGGAGGCCCCTACATTATGGGGCAATCCTTCTAGGCTCTCAAATCACATCGCATCGGCAACAGTTCAGCCCTCTTAGATCAGACTAGCCTGCATCTGCAACATGATCAAATCAGGAAGGAAAGACGAGAATGAGACTGAGCTGTCAGAATACAACCTAGAAAGCTGTTCTGATAAGACCTGCTGAAGAGCTGAAGTACCACACACGTGTTTAAAGTGGACCTAACAGAAATCCAGTGCACTATCTGGACAGTTTATCATCCTATAAAAAAGGGGGGCATTGTGAACCCCTATGTCAATTTTCTGGACAAAATTTATATGGGATCTGGTGGTTATCAGTTAGCTCTCTCGGTTGCATTTGTATTCATGAGAGAAAATACAGCTGAATTGGTTCCTGCAACTCCTAATCCTAAGAGTAAACATAGTTGCTGAGATGTTCACATGACTTCATTCCCACAGTCCAGAATGGATGGGAGAAATTTACCTGGAAATAGGAGCACTGTCTGCCTAGGGCAGGATTCTTGCTCAGAGCCAATAAGAACCAGCAGATGAGGGAATCACCATAACCATGTACTAGAAAGGTTGCACTCACTAGAGACAACTCCTGATCCTCACGAGCATCCTGTGAAGTATTACCATCCCTATTTTTCAGAGGAAGAAACTGTGGTTCCAAAAAGTTATCTTGCTGCTAACTGAACCCAGTCTACTAGCTCCATGTGTGGTCAGACAACTAGAAGGGAGCATCCAAACAGCTCTTCTACCTAACTCAGATGATGTGAGGATAAAGCAAGGTAAAACAGGGAAAAATATGCAGAAAATTAAACTGCCTTCACCCACAAGAATCATTATTATGAACAAACTTTTCTTGGATGGGAATAGACATTAAAATCGTGGCCATGTGCAAAATTGTTCTTAATTTAGGAAGTTGTTCAACCCTGTTTTTAGCCCCAGGATTCTATGCTTCTATGTATGAAGAGGAAAATGAAATAGAGTCATGCGAGAGGCTATTTCTTTAATTTTCTGGATTGTCACATTCATTCAGCATGAAATTTTCTACAGAAAGTCAATTTTGGAAAGTTCCAAACTTAATTAGATCTTGCAGTTTTGTGATCTTCATTATAATTATCAAATACTGAAGAGCTAATAAAGGATCAACCTCTGGGCTGCAGAATAACCTAATCTATTCATACCTCTGTGACGTCCTGAATTAGAACTGGGGGCTGATGAACTTCAATGCACCAGACAACCAACCAACCAGAGTCAGCAAATTGCACTGCACAACCAAGCCTTGATCAGACCAAGATGAATACATGATATGTAAAAGAATCCAATAAAGTTTATCAACAATACATGGGTAATTCAGATGAGACAAACACTAGTGTAGCGAGTCTAATTAGGAGTATTTCTATGATAAACTGAAGCCCTATCTCCTGTTATCATGCAATTATTCATTTGAGTCTATTGTTACTAGAACAATGAGCAGTGAGCATCTCCTTATTAGTGATCCTTCTTCCTGATACTTGCAATTTAACCAAATAATACATCTTATCCTTTTAAGATTCTAAAGGATGTTTCAACACCCAGGCGTTTTCCTTAATGTAGATTCTTCTGGAGACAGAGTGGTGAATTCCAGATCATTTGTTTTGTTTATTTGGTTTTGTTTTCTGTTGTCTTGGGGGTTTTGTTGCTTTTTCTCCCCACCCCCCGCCCCCATGATTGCTGCAGGTCTACTTTTCAGAAGCATCTCTATAACTTTTTAAGGCTAATAGTATCTTATAAATAAATTCTACCACAACAGAGCCATGATTCTAGCAGTATTAGAAACTTCATTAACTCCTTCATGTCCTTAGCAACCTTGATTCAGTATCACCTTTGCAATTATCTCCCAGATTCTTAATGTTTAAGAGCCGAAAGGGTACCCCAAGTACTACACAGGGAAATTTTCCTCTTTAATTAGATGTATTGGTATACTTTCCTGGAAACCTAAATTCTAATTTTGGTGAAAACTTTGAAGGTGGAGGCTGGGGTAAAAAAAAAAAAAAAAACACAAATATTTAAAATTTTACCTTTTTTTCTTTAGAAGTAAAAACTTTAAGTTAGCAAAGACTGAAGAATAAACCTTTGAGCTGAGCACATACTAAGTGTTTTTCTAAGTGTAAAGCAAGTAAATTGAGTTATCTTTAACACAAGTGTACCAAAAATGTCGAGGGACCAGTTTTTTAATACTATACCCATATGAGGCGTGTATAGGAAGACAAGGTTAGAAACTCTTTTAGGGGAAAGAGTGATGGCATAGTCATTGTCTGTATTTGGAAAGAGAAAGTATAATATCACAACTATATCTGAACTGTTGTTTGATTCAAGGAAATAATCATGGTTTGTTGTGTGTTGTTTGCATTGTCTGTTTGTTGAAAGTGTTCCTTTTTGTTTGGGAGAATCACTGGAGTCGCTTGGAAGAGTAAAAGAGGGGAAAGATCAATGAAAGGGCTCTGTGAAAGGCTTTTTCAAAAGCTGAGCACAAGGAGCATTGCTTTGGGGACCAAGCAACATGGTATGCCCCCCACCTTCACACAAAATCCAACTGTATGTACCACTTTGAGGAGTAGCAGCTTCGAAAAGGAGGAATAAAGCATCCTTGGCACAGACACTAGTGATCTCATGAAAGCTCTATCAGAAATGGCAGAAACAAAGCTGCTTCTGCTAGATTAGAGAAAAATGAGGTTGGTCAAGGATAGATTTAGTAGGAGAGGAAGAATGGTGGAAGACCAATATGGGAACTCACCGATTTGAACAGGGAAAATTCCATTTCCTTCTCCATTTCCTTCTTTTGTTGAATGCAAACATAGGAGGCATTCAACAAAAAAATGTTATGGACTTGACTCAGATTTCAGGCTTTAAATAGAAGAAAATGAAACTGAATTATATANAAACTTTTGGAGGGCCTTCTTTAGCCTTTCCAGAAAGGTGATGGGAATCTGGTTGGGTCCTGAGTAACTGCTGAGACCTGGGCACAGCACCACAGCAACATAAGCAGTAGGCTTCATTCTGTTTCCATGGATGGACTTCCTTAGGATGAGTCTTTCTGAAGTTTATCCTATCCAGTACTGTTGCAAGCTGAGTGCCAGGTGTCCCCATGTCAGGGCGCAGATCCTCAGGCAAGTTAAGGCATGTCTACCTCCTGGAGATTGAATACCCGGGCAGGTGAGGCAGGTCAGACTCCCAGTAATTGAGTCCCTAGATGTCTCAAGGCATGTTGACCTCATAGGACCCCATGAATGGTGGATCCCCAAGAAGGCTGAGGTGTGTCAGTCTACCAAGGACCAGATTCCTGGGTACATCAACCTTCTGGGATCCCTGGATTAGAGCTGGGTGTCCTCAGGGCCTCTAGCATGACTAGTGCTGGATAGGATTAAGGGATTGTAATCCAGATTCATTGTCGATTTGTCCACCTGGATGGGAATAGATAGTATGATGTAAAGCAGTCCAAGCCTGTGCCCTAATACTGGGAACCTGGTGAAACAGCCACAAGCCTAATTTCTCTTACTGTTCTGAGGGCTGGGTGGAACGATGTTGCCTGCAGAGGGTGCAGGGTAGTAGCTGTAGGAATTGAGGCATACAGTAGTTTAAGGACCAGGGATTGCCGAATTTACAGAAAATGACAAGAGGTAACAGACTCAATGTTCCACAAGGTAGAATGGATATTTTGCCAGTAGGTATGTGCACAGTTTTAGGAGAAGATTGGCAAGGCTTTGGGTGTAAATGGCCTGTGAGGATAACTCCCAAAAGGGCAATTTTGACCCTGGAAGCCCAATTACCCTCGAAGGGATGCCACTAGGAGGTGGACTTCTAGCCCTAGCAGGGCCACCGCCACGTAGACTGTTGTCGCACATGTCATAGGAAACACGGGAGATGAAGGCCTGAGTCTATAGAAGGACTGGATACTATATAATATTTTCCTGTCAAGAGCCAGCCATTTTCTGGTTATCCCACCAGAAAACTGCAGAGGTGACATTGTGGGCCCAGACAGGGCTCACGAAAAGAGCACACCTTCTGAATATAGAAAGCTGTTGACCTTCCCAATACTTTGCAGAGAGTGGCATAAATGGTGGAAGGAGCTGGAAAACAAGAAGAGAAAGCAGTGGGAAGAATGTGCCAAGGAATCCCCTTCATAACCTGCTGGGAAAGCAGCTAAATGCCTGACATGTGCTCACAGTTTTCCTTGGCTAGATTCTTGGCACAGCAGACAGAAGAACCCTCACCAGCTTGGCCAATAGCTACCGGGGCACAGCGGACAGTGGAGCCTTCGGGACATGCTGGGAGTAGCCCCTGCCAGAATCCCTCAATTACATCCACAGCCACTCGTCTGCTCCATTCGAGGAGACAAGAAACGAGAGAATGTAAAGGAGTTAAGATTTTGTTAGCCATATGGTCCTTCCAGCCATAGAGACAAGGACCTCCTTCCTTAACTAGAAGTCTTCTGGAATCTGAGATTGAATCTCCCGAGCTTTCTGCGATGTGAGTTTTTGCTGTGCCAGTTCCCACTACGTTCAGCTTCCCGTCGCTTCTGCTGGGCTGGATTTCTGCCGGGTTTGGTTGCCGCTGGACTGGGTTTCTGAGGCACTCAGCCTGCACCTTGTGACAAGGCACAGTCGGGCTTCTGCTGTGCTTGGCTTCCATCTCGCTGGGGTTGAACGGAGGTTGCTACAGCCAGATTACATCCGGATCACGGCAGAGATGTGCCGGGAGAGTCCGTAATTTCCTTGGTTCAGTCTCAATGCAACAAATATTTGAAATGGGGGGAACCAGTGTGACAGCTTGGTTGCAGCCCAGAGTTTTATTTGGTAAAGAAAGGGTAATACACCCCTGAGGCGTGAGGGTGGGCAGACCCTGAAGGAGAGGCCTCAGCTCTTCTTGAAATGAAATGTTAGTCGCTCAATTGTGTCCAACTCTTTATAACCCCATAGACTATAGGCCAGCTTCCTCTGTCCACAGAATTCTCCAGGCAAGAATACTGGAGTGGGCAGCCATTCCTTCTCCAGAGGATCTTCCCAATCCAGGGATCGAACCCAGGTCTTCTGCATTGCAGGCAGATTCTTTGCCACCTGAGCCACCAGGGAACCTCAGGTCCCTCTTTTTACACTTTCTGTCTCCTCCCCACCACCATCTCCAGCCTGCCCTATGCAAATTAGGGCTAGCGCCTACCATCAGTCAGGAAGGGGGCATGCTTGTTTCACCTGAGGTTCCCACTCCTGTCCCTGGATTTTTCCTTTGTTCCCTTTTTGCAGGACTTTTCCCTTTCTTTGTCTTTTAGCCAATGCCATTTTGGACTCCTTTTTCTATTCTAACTACCTAATATAATAAACCATAAACTGGTTACGTAGTAGGTAATATATTTCTTTGAGTTCTATGAGCCTCTTTAGCAAATCAATTGAACCAAGAAGGGGGCTGTGGGAAGCTCCGATCTATAGCCAGTTGGTCAGAGGTAACCTGGGCTTGTGACTGGCATCTGAAGTAGGGGGAGAGGAGAGGAAACAGTCTTATGGGACTTCAGTCCCTCAATCTGTAAAATCTGTAACTATCTCCAGGTATATAGTATCAACATTCAGTTGAATCATACATAGGACACACAGCTTGTATCCAGAAAATTGCTTGTTGTTGGTCTGGGGATTTCCCCCCACTGCACCAGCAGACAAAATGGAATTAGGTCCAAGGGACCTAAAAGACCATTCCTAGCATCCTAATGGAGATGCATTGGGCAAATATCCCTCAAACAGGACAAAGTTAGTGTGGCTGGAACAGAGTCTCAAGTAGGAAAGTAAAGAGCATGAAACTGGAAGATTCTGGAAGCTATTCTGGGCTCCTTAACTTATTATTCAAAAAATATGTAGTTATTGCCAAAGTTTTTTAGTGAAAACCCGAAAGACCAGATTCCTGTACATAGTAATTGAAATTTTTCAATGTAGATCTCTAGAGATGTAGACATTGATGATGACTGTGAAAATGCTTTGGGAAAGCTAAAGTCCTAAATCTGTTTAAGCAATTTCTCTTAGTATTTTGGAAGGAGGGGGATATTTGTTTTGTTTAGTCTTGCTTTGCCCTTGACTTTCTCTCATTGGAGAAAACAGGCAGTTTGAGGTACTGGTGGTGAGAATGCACATTTTTCCAAAGAAGCTCCTTGAGAGTGACGTAGAGTTCTGATGCCAAGGCCCTAAAACCTCTATTAATTCATCCAACAAACTTACTAAATGTGCACCAGTTACCGACCCTTATGGGCCTGGGTTCCCTGCTAAGCAGGGAAAACCCTGGGTTTTTTAGTTCCGTCATAGCCTTTGCCCCAAATAGCACATTCGGTTCCACAATTTCTCAGCCTCCTTTTCGGTAGGAAAAAATCATATGACTTAGATCTGAACACAAGATGTAAATGGGAGGTTTCTGGGAAAAGCAGCCTTATCTAACATGAAAGTGCCTTGCAAACCTCCAAAACTATGGGGGATACAACTGATAAAGGTCCCACCTGCTGACTCTGAAATCCACCTGGATGTTTCCTAGGAGTCTACACTCTCCCTGGCTGCTTTGAACCAGTGACTGAGTGTGACTGGGACACTGAAGAAAGCCCACTGCTGGGAGACAGATTCCTCTGATGGGTGACTCTGGCTGGGGGCTCCCTAACAGTCTTGCCAAGCTGGATTGCGATCTAAAATGCATCTAACCAGTTTTCCTTCTCTGTCTCTCTTTCACTCGGAGTCTGTCTTGTGGTCTGACAACTCCCCTAGCTCTTCCTGGCTCCTTCTCACTTCCTCCTACAGGCGTTTCATCTGGAATATTGTCTTTGCATCTGCTTCTCAGAGGACCTAGACTAACATAGAAAATACATGCTATGTGTAATGTTATAAGAAAATCTCCAAGATTTATTGTTAGGTTAAAAGAAAACTAAGGTTCACACCAGTATGTAAAACATGCTACTTGTGTTAAAAATGAAGGGAAAATAAGAATGGATATATGCTTGTTTTTACATGCAAATATAGCATCATTTACGGGGGTGAGTTATAGCAGGACGTGAGGATAGATGGAAGAGAGAAAGGAGAAGGAAACATTTTAAAATTATTTACATTTTTATACATTTTTGGTTTTTAACTGAGTAAAGATATTACACATACAATTTAAAAAAAAGATTCAATTTCTTAAGAAATGAATACAGATTTTTGGGCTCTGGTTGCTCTGGAACGTGTGACACAGATTGTTAATAAGGCAATTTAAGAGTTGGAAAAGCTTTTTCGTAAGTTATAAGAAGACATCAATTACTCAACTCAGTTGCATGCTAGAGCCCCAAAGCGGCAACACTTCTTATGAAGCTGAGAAAACTATTTAACACCCTTCTAACAAGATTCTGCCACCACTCAGTACACAGAGCCACATCCACAGAGCCTTTATTCACAATCTGAAGCTCACATCTTCTGAATTGATTTCTGCCTAAGTTTAAAGACATGGCCATCCAACCACCAATTCTAATCTACAAATTCTGAAGATGGCATGTTTAGACAGTCCCATGATGCCTTGGGTTAATTTCCACTCGAAGAGGTGGTTGTTCAATGAGGAGCAATGCCATTTCCCCTGTGGGGCATATGGGGAGCTATTAATATATAGGGAGCTATTGATATGTAGGCAGCTTTCAGGTGGACTTTCTCATTTACCTTGCACCAATTTCCAAGACTGTGATGCTTGTAAGAATGGATGTTGCATTACTAAAAGCAATGCTTTATTAATAGGCTTGGTAAAAACTTTATTGAGGTTTGATAAATGAAACGGATTTCAGCAATAGACAGTTTGGCAGAGGGGAAGTGTTATTATCTCATGTGCCATTTTGCATTAGGATTGACAAGAAAAAGTCTTTGATCATGATGGGGGGAATAATATATTGTCAAGCTTAAGTCTTTCAAAATTTCAAAAATTTCAGAACTTCATCTAATATATTTGGGAGAAGAGATTATAGATGGTTTTAAGAGTAATGAGGCAGGAAATTTAGACTATACAATTATTCTTTTATCCAAGTCCCCGAAAATTATCTGTCATGTCTTCAAATACAAATCCTGTGTATTATAGAGTAGCTGTGTTCTGTAAAGAACATTCTATCATCTGGAACTCATTTCTCTATTCACTTTGTTGAGAATTTAAGAGATTTTCTTGGGAATAGCATTGAGAAGAGGGCTACTCTTTACTGAGCTTCTATATTCTGGACTCTCTATTAGGTACTTTACATGGATTAGCTCCAAATTTTTAGCTACTCTATGAGCTAGGTATTATTCTCCCTTTTTTTACAGGTGAAGTTCTGAAATCAAGTAACCTAGATAGGGAAGAACAAGAATTCAACCTCAGGGCAATTTGGCTGCCAAGCCCAAGCTCCTTCCTCTTTGGGAATTGCCTTATAGCCCCGACAAGGGGCAGGTACCCCTTGCAGAATCTGCCACAAAGCGCAAGGCTGGCAATTGTTAGTTTCCTCGGTATTTGTGCTTTATTCTGTAGGCACAGAATTGACACGTTTGATCTGAAGAGGTAGTGTTTTCCATCCCGCTTGGATCTGTGGTGAATCTAGGCAAGCCAAGCAAGTGAATGTTCCCTTTCGATTTTCTTCAGGTTACATTTTTCAGCGAGATTCCCAGGTGGAGCTAGTGATAAAGGGCGAGCCTGCCAATGCAGGAGGCAGGGGTTTAATCTCTGGGTCAGGAAGATCTCCTGGAGGAGAACATGGCAACCCACTCCAGTATTCATGCCTGGAGAATCCATGAACAGAGGAGCCTGGCGAGCTAGGCCAGAATCACCAAGATTCAGACAGAACTGATGTGGCTTAGCATGCACACACACTGGCGATATTCACTCTTTAAGGGAAGGTCCCATGTTGTAGGGAAGACAGCTCACCTGGTGGCCCTTTCCTGGCTCCAACAGCCAGAGTCAGAAGTCACCCTGCGGGGAGAGTTTCTCCACCAGCACCAGAAAACAAACCCGCCCGGGGCCAGGCTGGTCCAAGGCAGGCATCTCCACAGTCCAACTCTAGTTAGCATTCACCAGGGCTTCCAAAGAAAACTGAGTTTTCACGTTTTACATAAGCACTCCAGATAATTTAAAAACGTCAGAATAAAATACCCCGCAATTCTTTGGTTGGGTACCATTATGTTATTTTATTTAAAATTTTATTTTACTGCAGAATACATTGCCACCTCACAATAAAAAAAAAAAAGAAAAATAGAAGATGTTTCCAAAATGAAAAATAAAACCATTATTAACTATTTTTATATAAACTTCTATCTTAATATTTTCAATCAATCAGACATAAAGATAAATGCTTCATACAATATTCATTGTTTGACATCTTTTCATTAAAACTATATTTGAGGCTTTGTTGTAGCAGTACATAAAGAGATCAGCTATTAGCATGACATTTCTAAAAAGTAAGATGGGTGCTTTCAGAATTGAGAAGGGGTCTTCCTTGGTGGCCCAATGGTTAAGACTCAGTGCTTCCAATGCAGGGGGGCACAGGTTCAATCCCTGGTTGGGGGAACTAAGATCCCACATGCCACACAGCTAAAAAAAAAAAAAGAAAAGAAAATTTCTTGAGCTGATTTAAAAAATGGAAATACAACATATCAACTTAAAGAAAAGAATTGAGAAGGCCCAAGAAACAGGCCTGAAGAACTCACCTTTTTGCTCCAAATTCAAATTCTTGAAGTATAGAGTGAGACTGAGAACCTTTTAAATCACGTCTTCTTTTTCTATCAACTCTTTTGCTGTTTTAATGTGATACGGCATTGTCTAGTCCCTAAAGAAAACATTCGCTCGTTAGACTTAATCTCTGTCTTGAAACCTGCGCCCTTACTGGAAGGTTGCTGAGTTGCTACTTCAGAACTCCACAAAAAGGCCACGGCTCCTTGGTGGTGAGGCTCTTTCCTCCAAATAATTATTTTAAGTCAGTGCTACCAAGAACATATTGATTTAAAGTCAAAAATCACTTGTATATGTTAAAGGCCAAGTTCCTAGAGAATAGTTAGGGGAAGAAGGAAAATCATCTTCCTCTGCTGAGTCTAATATTTAGCCCTGCAATGACAACAAAACTCCATGAAAGCCTCACCTTCATAAAACCTCTCTAACGAATATCACAATTCTGCCTCCTTCCAGCCTTCTCCTGAACTAGAGAGATGAGGAATTCCATGTTCCCACAAGCTCAGCAGCATTTCTCATCTTCCCAGGTGGCTCAGTAGGAAAAGAATCTACCGGCAATGTAGTAGATGCAGGAGACCCAGGTTCAGTCTCTGGGTCAGGAAGATCCCCTGGAGGAGGGCACAGCAACCTTCTCCAGTACTCTTGCCTGGAGAATCCCATGGACAGAAAAGCCTGGCAGGCTACAGTCCATGGGGTCACAAAGAGTTGGACACAACTGAATCGACTTAGCATGCATACACATCACGTACTTTGGCATTGACAGTTTGTGGAAAGTTGAGTGAATAGAGAGAAGCATCCTTGCTTATTAAAGGTGGAATCATGTTTGCAACACACATGAAAATGTCCAGACTGGTCAAAGCAGATGAAGGATCGGTGGTTCAAAGTGGGGTCTCCAGACCAACAGCATGAACATCTCCTGGCCACATGATAAAAATGTAAACTCGGACTTCCTTGGTGGTCCAGTGGTTAAGAATCAGCCTAGAGGGGTGGGATGGGGTAGGAGATGGCAAAGAGGTTCAAGAGGGAGGGAACATAGGTATATCTGTGGCCAATTCATGTTGATGTATGGCAGAAATCAATACAATATTGTAAAGCAATTATCCTCCAATTAAAAATAAATAAATTCACTTTAAAAAAGAATCTTCCTGCCAATGCAGGAGACATGAGTTTAATCCTTGGTCTGGGAAGATTCCACATTCCATGGAGCAACAAAGCCTGGGCTCTGCAGCTACTCAGCCTGTGTGCTCCAACTACTGAAGCCCATACACCTAGAGCCCGTGCTCCACCAGAGAACCCACCACAATGAGAAGCCTGTGCACCGCAGAGTGGCCCCCACATGCAGTGACAAAGATCCAGCACAGTCAAAACCAGTTTAATTAATTTTTAAGAAATGTAAATGTACACTCTTGAGGCCCACCCTAGAATTTTGGAATCAGACATTCAGGGCATAGGAGTTGGGTTCCAACAACATGCTTTAAGGAGACTTCCTGATCATTCTAGTGTGGCTTAGTTTGAGAACTGCATAATACAGAGAAGAACTGCAGCCCCTCAGCCTTCATCCTCCACCTGCCAGTGTCTGTGGACACGTTTCCACTCAGAAGGCAGCGGAGGAGAACGCCTTGCCCCACAAAAGCCGCCACAGTGATCAGAGCTCCCTTGGAAAACCTCCTTCTCCCCAGGAGTCAGGGGAAACAGCCAAAGCAAATTCCTGGAGCAAATTGTACTTTCACCCCAGCTCTTTTAAGTGTGGCTGTGACTTCAACTCTGACATACCTATTTCAGAAAGGAGTGTTCAAGGCATGTATATTTACACATCCACACCCACAACTGTGTCCATCAGTAAAACCACCTGCGGAGTGTAGCTGTCCAAGGGAAAGGAAAGATTTGCCTCCATTAGGTTTGCTCGCTGTGTTGCAACTATATTTTTGGACTTCCCTTATCACAGCGTGACGTCCATTTGCACACCACATTTTTCCAGTGACTGAAAAGGGATCGCCGCAGCTTGGCAGCCGGCACTGCAGCGCAATCATTTATTTCTCACAGCACTCCTCTCTGGACGTTCCCATTGAGCACAGAGCCTTTGAAGTCCATGGTGCATATAATTCAGTTGACAGTGGATTGGATTGGAGTCCATCTAAATAAAGCCCAAGCCTGAGCAGGCATCAAAATATCTCCTCCATAATTGGCAAGCTCTATTATTCTACTGAGCTATTAAAAAAAAAAAAAAGGACATTTTCTTGGGTACATATTTTATCGACTTTTGCTACAATGAATTTCTCTTTACTTTCAAGATGTCTTTTTTTTTTAAATGTCTCAAAATTTCTGCCATTCTAATAAGCTCTCAAGTTTGCCTCAGTTTCTATTTACCCATTTGCCCACTAAGAAAACAAATGAATATTTTAAAGAATTTCTCAGGCTTTTTGATCTATGAGGATCACTTTGGTTTCCCTTGAGCTTTTCCATCTAATTTGTGTAAATCCTTTTTAAATTGGGGTTCATTTACTTAATGTTCAATGTCTGCAATGACTTCCTAAAGCTAATTTCGAAAGACAGGGGTGGTTCCAGGAGAGAACTTCCTCTCTGAATGGATCTTTAAAAAAAAGAGAAAGGATGGGAGGGGAATTTGGAAACAGAGACCAAGGATGCTAATTTATTGTGGTCATAATGTGGAAAACACTGAAATAGTTACAACAATAACCCTTAGCTTCTGTCTTCCCCTCCTGGACCCTAAGTTAGGATTTCAATCATTCTGCCTCTGTTGGTATGTTTAACTCTACGTTGCAATATAAGTAAAACTAGTCTAAGAAACACCTGGGGTGATTTAAAAAATAAAGCAGGACAAAAAGGATGCTAACAGTTGGCACCAGGGCATAAAAACACAGAGAATATAAAATGTAATAGCAATTGCAAAATGTAATACAATTGCATGAAAATGCAATTAAATCAGGTTGGATAAATAGCTTCCAGGATATAAAAGCAAGAAGAGAGAGTTCATTTCAATGAAGTGAAAATGGCAAAAAACGGAATAAATAATTTAAAGCTGGAAATGAAAAAAGTTCGTGTGGAGTTTAGAAGACAATTGAGCTCATCTGACCTTGTGCAAGTCGGTTAACCTCCTGGGGCTTCAGTTTCCTCGTGAGAAGGAGGGGACGGGCGGGAGAGTTAGACTCTGTGATCTCAAAGGTCTATTCAGGTTCTAAATTCCCCCCCTGGGCATGGGAAGGAATGGAAATGTAGGGCATCAACACAACATTAGTAGCTCTGGGGGAAAAAAAGCACTCACACAAACTGTGAATTTGGGTTTCTTATGAAGCATTGGTTTTATCTGCTGGGAACCTTTGTTATTCTTTATAAAAATAAAAGATAAGAACAAATGCCTACAATGGTTGGCTTTCCCTGTTTTCATCTTTTCCTGGCCACAATGTTCCCTTATCTGAGGTTACAAAAAAGGCAGTCTGCATACAAATAGCACAGTTCTGTGGATAATGCTATGCTGCGGTTTAAGGCTCAATCACTCTCTTCCCTTTCTGCTCATCTGCTGCTTTTCACCCACCTGATCCTCCAGGGTAGTGAAGTTAGCTGGGTGCTCACCAGTGAACAGGGAAAGGTGAAACAAATGTTAGTGCAACCTGTGTAGATCGTGGGTCGTGGGTCAATCAAGCAAGGACCCAAGTGAGAACTGCTAAGAGACTTAACTCATTTAACCATGAAGACATGATGAAGGAAAGCAATGCCCTCATACAACGTATAGACACCAGTCAGTCATACAGACTAAGGGGGTAGGTTGTGTTTATAATGGTTATTCATAAATCCAAGGGATCTGGAGGGGAAAAAAATAGGTATTTTTAAGCTCAGTGTCTTTTTTTGTCTATATTGTACTTTGAGAAAACAAAAAAGTAGTCAATCCTGTGTTCATTGTCATTTGAGGATATATTTACTCCCCTTCTCTATTCCCAACTAGCTAATCGACAAACATGAATTTAACCGCAGTCTTTGTAAATGAAAGGCTATGGACTATGTCCAAAGATTTAATGCTCAAATCCCTGATTGGAAATTCATCTATTTGTCCGGTTATATGATGAGTCTGTTGGTGATTGTTGAATGGTGTTAGTGATTTCTCCTTCTTAGTATCAAAGAGTGTACTGCTGATATAAATCACTGAAATACTATAGTGAAGAGATGATATGATGGACCCTGAGGTCAGACTCCCTGGTTTGAATCTGGGTCCGCTGTCTCCCAGATATGAGACAGAGGCAAAGTAATGGGCATTAGTGTCCTCACATGTAAAGATAGTAATGTCACCAGTATCACCTTTCTCATACGTGTATTACGGTGATTAAAAGAGCTGCTGCAGGTCGGATATTTAGAAGAGTGTGTGGAACAGAGTGGGTACTCCATGTGAGCAACTGTGACCAGGAGGAGGCTTTCGGAGGAGCCAACAATGAAATGAGTCCCATAGTTTAATTTCAAGACTTAGTCCTGAATTAATTGCGAAAGTCACACTGCAGAATATTTACCTAACATCGCTTTCTCCTAGAAAAATATTTCCCACCCTTAGCTGTATTACAGATTATTTGGAAAGGAATTTGAAAAGGAATGCTGTGAGCATGTATAATGGGCTCTAGTTGATGTTTCGTTTATGTACAGGAGCAAGACTGAGAAAATTAGAGTACACTCCCAATAGAGAAAGCTCAAGCTTGCCTGGTTCCTCTAGGACACAGTAACATACTCAGGTTACCCATGATAATAGGAGTTAATTCTATAGGAATATGGGGGAGACATGTAGCTCAAGAAACTGTCTAGCTTCAGAAAATCAGAACTTACGAAGCTCTGGTTTTCTGAACTGAATCGTCCCTCAGAATAGAACAACCATCTAGACCTCTTCTTTCCTCAAGACTCAGCATCTCCAGCATCGATTTCTATCTTTCTACACTTTTCCTCTGGCTTCCCAGGTGACTCAGTGGTAAAGAATCTGCCTGCCAATGCAGATGCAAGAGAAGTAGGTTTGATCCCTGGGTTGGAAAGATCCCCTGGAGTAGAAAGTGGCAACCCACTCCAATATTGTTGCCTGGAGAATCCCAAGGACAGAGGAGCCTGGCGGGCTACAGTCTGTAGGGTCGAAAACAGTCGGACACAACTGAGTGCATACACACACTTTTCCTCTACCACTTGAAACTTCCCCCTGTCCCAAAAGCGATTAACTCAGTTAGACCTAGTTTTATTTGTGTGCTTTGTTTTTGTAGGAGAAGATGAACCTATTGGACAGAGTTCCAAATCCAAACCTTCCATAAGGTTCCCATCTAACCTATTCATAGACTTAAACTCAGAGCCTCACCACTGGCTTCATCAGTTGCGCACAGTGTAAGCACCTTGCAGGATAAAGCACAACAAAGCATACCCAACTACTGACTCCTTGGTTATACTGTTCAGAAGGCAGAGGCCGGAAGCCAGAGGCTATGCACGCGACAGACATTCCTAATTTCTAGAGTGAGACACACAAGATTTTTGTGAGGTTGGATTCAGATTATGCCTTACTGATCATAATAGGCTAGAAAGCAAATATCACTGTTCTAGATGTTATCTTTAATTGCCACTCGTTTTTGATTTTTAGAAGTTACAACTAACTGAAAGATCTGTCTTGGCTCGAAAACTAACAATGAAAAAAATCCTAACCACAGCAGCAAGAAATCTTTGATGCCGATGAGTTACAGAGGATTTTATAAATATATAAACCAAACTGGGGCTTCCCTGGTGACTCAGACAGTAAAGAATCTGCCTGCAATGCAGAAGACCCGGGTTCGATCCCTGGGTTGGGAAGATCCCCTGGAGAAGGGAATGGCTAGCCACTCCAGAATTCTTGCCTGGAGAATTCCATGGACAGAGGAGCCGGGTGGCCTATGGTCTATAGCGTTGCAAAGAATAGGACACGACTGAGCGAGCACTCACACATGCATAAACCAAAATCAGCTAAATCAAACTAAATCAAAACCAGTTAAATTATTCCCCAGTGAGGTTCTTTCCAAAAGAAAAACATCTGACTCTTAAGCATATTGAAACTTGAAGTATAGAAAAAGCCAAATGGCAACAANGTTGCAAAGAATAGGACACGACTGAGCGAGCACTCACACATGCATAAACCAAAATCAGCTAAATCAAACTAAATCAAAACCAGTTAAATTATTCCCCAGTGAGGTTCTTTCCAAAAGAAAAACATCTGACTCTTAAGCATATTGAAACTTGAAGTATAGAAAAAGCCAAATGGCAACAATAGTGGGCAGGCTCTGTTTCAACTCCATATTGCTAACAGGACTTTACCCTTCAGGGTTTTTAGTTGTGTTTATCTCTGGACCAAGTGTCACAGGAACTCACAATAAGCATAATACATAATATCTGCCTCACTCGGAAAAGCAGAAACTATCTCGAATATTACTGCACCTATTGTGAGTAATTACCTGCACAAAGAATAGGGTATATGAATTGTCTATGACAGTGCTTCTCAGTCTTGACTCTACATTAGAACCACCTGAGGATTTTTTAAACATGATGATGGCAGGAATATCTGAGTTAATTGATGTGAGTTAGTTCCAGGCATTGGTATTTAGATTAAATGGAAATTTTGATAAAAAGGATGCTACTATGAAATCCACACTCCCTGAAGCAGAAGGGATTCGTGTGAGCCAGAAGAGGGGGAGAAGACTTTGGGGAAAAGTAGGCTTTAGACATGACCTGAAAAGGATTCGGTGGACATAAAAAAGGACAAAAATCATTCTATAACAAGGAAAGTTTGAGCAAAATTGAGAGGGCGGGAAGATCCCCTGGGGAAGGGAATGGCAATCCACTCCAGTATTTTTGCCTGAAGAATTCCATGGACAGAGGAGCCTGGCAGGCTACAGTCCATGGGATTGCAGGACTGAGTGACTAACACTTTCACTTTCACTGAGAGAGGTGACATTCATGCAGCTTTTTTTTTTTAACAGTATATTGTNGACAGGTTAGGTCAAGCCCAATTAACAAGCAACCTCATAGTCAACAACAAAGTTTATATCTTGCTCAAGATACACAGATTCTCAATATCATTATTGTTTGAACCCCCAGGCTAACAGAGTAGCTCCCATCCCAACAATACTGAATACAGTGCCAGAGAACAGTGTGAGACCTGGGGGATTTGCAGCAACAAAGTAAATACTCAGCTCCAAAGTGATTCACATCATTTCTCCTTATGATGCATCATCCAGAATTAGTCACAGGGTCCCTACATCCACAAGGGGAGCAGGAAGTGCAATCTACTCTGTGTTTAGGAAGCCACGAGCTGGCAATAAGCAGAGAGCAGCACCAATTGTCATTCTACAATGCTACCTTAGAGATAATATTTACATAGTGCTATCCTGAAGGTATTTCAAATTTTGAGTTCGTGGAAGTTCTATCTTATGCCAGGGTAAATCCTTATATGTTAAATAAATGAATGTTAGTAGAGCCAGGTCTTAGACTCTTTCTCTTTAAGAATGACTTCTGTTTACCATTATGCTATCACATTGCTGGATATGAAGCCATCTTTAATGCCAGCCTTGGCTCAGTGGTAAAGAATCTGCCTGCCAACACAAGAGAAGCAGGTTTGATCCCTGGCTCAGGAAGATCTCCTGGAGCAGGAAATGGCAACCCACTCTAGTATTCTTGCCTGGAGAATCCCATGGGCAGAGGAGCGTAACAGGCTACAGTCCATGGGGTCTCAAAGAGTTGAACACAACTGAGTGCACACACATGTACACACACACAAAGACACACACGTAGTTCGGGTAACTTGAATACAACAGATTGAGGCCAGGCAGTGAAGGACTGGCTTCAACCAATATCAGCTATAGAAAGTGCCAGTTCTTGATCCACACTGCAAATGTATGATCCACTTAGCACTTCTGCATATAATGAACAACTTCCTTGAATCACCTCACTTTTAGAATAAATCCATGTTAAGACTCATTAGGAAAAATAGACACTACCTTGGTAGGCATCGTTACTTCGATATTCCACACATCCTATGACCCAGAGTTTGTATTTTGTAGGATGGAAAAGAGAATGTAAAACCACATTCTGAGCTAGTCTCAAATATCAGAAAATATAGAAAATCATTTACTTTCTGGATTTAAAGCATAATTCAGGAATACTCAGATACCTGTTTTTTCATTCAGTTTTGAAGTATTGAAGTTTGAAAGGTAAGCATGAAAGTGATTCCATCAATATGATTAACATGAATAGTTGCACTATTTCAAAGAGCTTAGAACCACAGTATAATTTCAATTTACTTGGACTAATTTCCTTCGTAGATTTTCTATAGATTAATTGCTCCTTCTTTTTTCATCATGTTTGGTTTTAGAAGTATGAATCTAGTTAAAGTATCAACTCCTTTTCTCCATAAGAAAATGGCCCTGGCGCAAGAAGATCCAACCAGTCCACTCTGAAGGAGATCAGCCCTGGATTTTCTTTGGAAGGAATGATGCTAAAGCTGAAACTCCAGTACTTTGGCCACCTCATGTGAAGAGTTGACTCACTGGAAAAGACTCTGATGCTGGGAGGGATTTGGGGCAGGAGGAGAAGGGGACGACAGAGGATGAGATGGCTGGATGGCATCACTGACTCGATGGGCGTGAGTCTGAGCGAACTCCGGGAGTTGGTGATGGACAGGGAGGCCTGGCGTGCTGCGATTCATGGGGTTGCAAAGAATCGGACACGACTGAGCGACTGAACTGAACTGAAGAAGTGAACTTCATTCACGGATGGCTCCAGTGCTGTCTCTTTAGAGCTCCCCGTGTTTTATCTGGTCTGTTACTCGTCCTGTCCTCTTTTCCCTAGAGTTCTGATGGAGCTCTTGGGATTTCAGCTGGCTCCAGATAAAGGTGGTTTCTGACAATGAGAACTGAGTTCCAGACACTTTCTAGTCACTGTTAGTTGAACACGCAAAGACAAAAACCCATGTTTAAACATTTGAATAGTTCACAAGCCCATACAGATTTCTAGATTTAAAGATACCTGTTCTCATGATGCCTAAGGAACCGAGATCCTTTGTCCCTTCTAGAAACTGTCTCCATTTCCTTCTTTTCTTGCCCTCTTCCCCTCCCATATTCACTTTATTCTCTCTCTTAGTAAAAACATTTTATTATAATTGATAATATGCACATAATATATGCAATTTAAATATCTAATTAAGTAAAATAATAACTATTTATGAGCCCAACACCATAACTAAAACTAAAATATTATAAACCTCACTATTACTACCTGTGGGGTCTTGACCCAACAATCCCATTTGTGTTTATTGTTCTCTGGCTTTTATTTATAGTGTTACGACATACACAAATATCCCTAAGTCAATAGCTTTCCAACTCAGGTTATGGACATGAAATCAAATTAATGTATCATGACCAGAATTTGGTTTTAATGAACTAGAATATAATGGGGTAGAAAACACCAGAGTACATGAACGTGGTTAAGGGCAAGTAATGTTGCAAGAAAATTTGTTTCACTCATGTGTGTGTGAAATCATTTCTTACAGTGGTTCATGGATCACAATGTAAGATATATTTCTTCCTTTGGCCTATTGTCAAAAAGTTTTAAAAACACGGCTCTAAACAATCCGTTGTTACTCTTGTTTTTCCAAACTTTAAAAAAAAGTTGTAAAGCGCTGAGTTCTTCTTTATGGTCCAGGGTTCATCTGTGCTGATTTACGTTCACTGCTGTATAATATTCTATTGGAGGACCATAATGCAATTTATTTATACATTCTCCTGTCAGTTGTCATTTGCATAGTTTCTGATATTTTAACAAAAAGTGCTGCTGTGAATATTCTTCTGACCTGATGCATTTATGTAAGAATTTCTGTTGAGAATACATCTAGAGGTAGAATTGTTAGATCTTAGGTGTGTGCCTGTTGTTACAGACGATAATGTCAAAATATTTTCTAAGGTGTTTCTTCCTTTGTATACCTTCTCCTCTCTTCCTCCCGTAGGCAGCGAGAAATACCATCATGTTCTGGAATTCACAGCCCTGCACTTGTACTTTGAAGCTGCGCTGATTCTAAAAGCTCTTTCCTAATGTCTTATCTACTTCACATGAAAGGCATTTTCCTATCTGGGCTATGAAACACTCTCTTTGAGGTCAGTTCTTTTATATTCTGATGGAGGCTTCAGCAGCTCTGAGCCCCTGAGAAGTCTTTCCTTTATCCATGATCTGTTTGATTCTCAGGAATGGTGTCATATAACTAGCTGCCATTAAGTCAAGCCCTGGCCCTGTATCAAACTTGATTTCCCTAGTATTTATCAAGAACTGTGAAGGGTCTGAGATTTTACATGACTTTAACTTGACTTGTGGGCTAAGATACTCTGAAATAGTTTCATGGATGCTGATGGAAGACATGAGAATCCTGGGTTAGAAACAAAAATCTTTATTACTCACAGAAATAGCAGTAGTTCCAGCGCTTCCTTGGGGCTTGGTCCCCAAGCCCCAGGTCCGAAAGGGCAACATGAAGAGGGCCAAGTAACACCAGCACAAGCAATGAATTGCAAGATGGAAGAGGACCTCTGAAATTAGGAAATATATACTGGTTGTGAATTAAGCATGTCTGTTCACTGTTCCAGAGTGAAACACTCTCTTCCAAGGCTGAAAGTAACCCTGCCCTTTGCTCCAAAAAGGGACATCATTTCCATTTTCCAAGGATGCTCACTGAGCAAATATCCTTGAAAAGACAGAACAAAACAAGGGACTCAGTTCCTCTGCTCATAAGACATGCAGACGTGTGAGAGAGATCTGTGGAGAATTGTCTCTCAGCAGTTCTCTGTAGGAGCAGTCAGGTCTAAATGTCCTCGGAGAAGGATGACATCCACTTACTGCATCAAGTTACCATCACCCAGTTTTAAAAATGACATTTGCTTTTCTTTGTTTATTTATCCCTAAATCATCTTTGTATTAGGATAACCTACATTATGCCGTGATAACAAATACCCACCCCCCAAAATCTCAGAGGTTTGATAAAACACACTTTACTTCTCACATTAGTCTCTTCAAGGCTCTGTTCCAGGCCATCACCCAAACTGATAGAACTCTAGTCTTCATAATAATGTTCTGTACTCGGTTGCTAACACATGTCTGACTCTTTGTGACCCCATGGACTGTACCCTGAGATGGCACATGGTATTTTTCCAGGCAAGAATACTGGAGTGAGTTGCCTTTTCCTTCTCCAAGGGATCTTCCCAACCCAGGGGTGGAACCAGTGTCTCCTGCTTGGCAGGTGGATTCTCTACCGCTGAGCCACTGGGGAAGCCCAATCAAACTCTACCTTCTTGTAAATGTAACATACGCAGCATCACCTCATCAATTACCCTGGCATCATTGAGAGAAAAACTCAAGCATGTGCATGTCACTGCTTTATTCTGGAAGTGACAGTTTTCATTAGCAAGGACTGGGTACACAATCCTATCTAACAGCAAGGGTGCGGGGATGGTAGGGAAGCTGTTGGAAGACTGAGTGAGCGTTCCCCTCTCAGCTGCACTTTATTTGGGCCTGCAAGCATTTTTCCTATTGTCTGTTTTGCAGGCCCTTCTAATCCATTTCTTAGGTTAGATTATCAGATCTACTCTCCAGTATCTACAGAAATCTTTCGGATGATACATCTACTCAGTCCTCCAGAACATAAAATCAGAATTCTATCCCGCGGACTTCCCTGGCAGTCCAGTGGTTAAGACTCCGCGCTTCCACTGCAGGGAGCACAGGTTCGATCCCTGCCTGGAGAACCAAGATCCTGCATGTTATACAGTGCAGCCGAAAATAAACCAAAAAATGAATCAGTTTAAGATAAAAAGGAATCCCATGTGGATGTATTTTTATTTAAATAGGCTTTATGTTGGTCATTCTTTACAACAGGCAAATTCACTTGATNCGATCCCTGCCTGGAGAACCAAGATCCTGCATGTTATACAGTGCAGCCGAAAATAAACCAAAAAATGAATCAGTTTAAGATAAAAAGGAATCCCATGTGGATGTATTTTTATTTAAATAGGCTTTATGTTGGTCATTCTTTACAACAGGCAAATTCACTTGATATTATAGGAAAATAAAGTTTACTCACCTCAGAATCTGAGTTTTTTCTTAGTTTTATCCTTTACCGTGTGCCAGGTAGGTGGCTCAGACGATAAAGAAACCACCTGCAATGCAGGAGACCAAGGTTCAGTCCCTGGGTTGGGAATATCCCCTGGAGAAGGGTGTGGCAACCCTCTCTAGTATTCTTGCCTGGAGAATTCCCATGGACAGAGGAGCCTGGAGGGCTACAGTCTGTGGGGTCACAAAGAGCAGGACATGACTGAGCAACTAAGCACACAGGAATAAAAAGATCAAAAACGAAAAATGAAACCAGCAGTCTGAGAGTCCAGGGTGCAGTGGAGAGAGAGACACACACACACACACATGAGGGCCAATCCTGTGAAATAACATTCTGTGCACAGGATGGTCTGACAGGTGTGCACAGGGTACCTTGGGACTTGAAACAGGTGGCTTGTTGCTCAGATCAGGGAATTCTGAGAAGACCTTCTGATTTAATTCTCTGGGAAACAACTCAAGTGAATCTTGAAAGGCGAGTCAAGTTAAGCCTAAAAAAAATTTTTTTTTAAGAAGTCAAGGTGGCTGGAAAGTCATTTTACAAAGAGAGAACAATTGGCCCAAGGGCAGAGTCATCAAAGAACATGACTGTTTTTAAAACCTAAGTACTTTGGTATGACTGGGAGCATACAGTAAGTATTAGGAGTTAAAAGAGATGAAAATGGACAGAGNGAAAGTCCCAGGAGGTAGGCAAGGAGCATGACAGTACTCTGTAGCATCCTTGTAAATAATAACAGATGCTCATCCATCCACAAAACCATTCTGTGCCAGACTGCCTTAGGTCATAGGTTGGTTGAACAAAGGAAATCCCAGTTTTCTACCTGTCCCAGCTCAGAGATTGGCATTCAGTGTAACTGCTGTCAAACCAACTGGAGTCAGGAAATCTTGCACAGAGAGTAACACCTTGGGATATTAGAATCTTGCCAAGGAGCTCAAAACACAATAACCTGAGTCCTTGATTCACTAACACCAGGAGATTCTTGTGGGGCAGGAAGTGGCTTTGTATACAATTTTAAAAGACTTGATACCTTAAAATCAACAAGTTAGTGGCCAAGTCAGAATTCCAGTAAATTAAGCCCTCTATTTACTAAACCCAAATACTTGGCAATATCAGAGGAATATCTAGAGAGATCTTGGAGGATGCATGCCTTAGAAACTCCCGTGATGAGCTCAGCTGCGTCCACAATTTGCTTGGTACAGAGCCCTTTGATTCACCAGCTAAAAGCGCTTGGAGAGGTGGCCCGATCCCCACTCCAGCCCCTTTCATTCATCTTCTCCTAAATTGATGCTGTTCCTTTTAGCCCAGTTTCAAACCAGGGCCCCTGCTATTTTGCCTAGAGGCAGAAAATGAGTAAGGAAGAGTGATAATTCCCATCAACAAATATCCTGAGATGTTCCCTTGTTGCTTTGGCATGGCACCTCATGACATTTTCAGCTTCTCCTTCACTACAATGGGGATTAAGATCACACTGTCCTGCCTCCTGGGCATATTGTATGGTTCTTGAAAAACTAATCTGAAGGCATTTAAGCTCAATGGCCTCACAGAGTTTACAACTTTTGATAGAACAGAACATCCTCAAACATATGCCCTTCAAAAAGAAAAGAAAAGAAAGAAACCACTTCTCCTTTAAAAACAGGAGAATGGAAATCATAGCAGTTATTATCTGTTTCTACTCAGGGCGGAATTGTTCTTGCGAGAATCTTTTCCACTGTGCTTTTAAATATTGTATTATGCGACATCAAATCCTGTTTTAATGCAACATATTGATTGTCTTATAGGCTAGGGTATTACCATCTTAAAGAGACTCAAAGTAAATGATTAAATACAGCTTATGCCACTGCAGTCACCAGCAATTTAACATTCTCTTCTGATTGGTGGGTGTAATGGCTGGCTGCTCAAGTGATGAGGATTAGAACATCCGCAATCATGGCTATAAAATGAAAGTAAAGGGCAACCCAAAGCCTCGGACCATCCCCCAAACCTTCCACCAAGTAGCTAACATACATTAATTTTAAAAAGTACGGTAGGCTTAGTTCCTTTAGGATAGACAGTTTATTTGTACACTACAGTAAATTCCCACATAGGAACCTTCAAGTTTTGAGCTTTCAGTGACGTGAACGTGTGTTCCATCAACGTAGGGCATGAGTGAAGTNGACCATCCCCCAAACCTTCCACCAAGTAGCTAACATACATTAATTTTAAAAAGTACGGTAGGCTTAGTTCCTTTAGGATAGACAGTTTATTTGTACACTACAGTAAATTCCCACATAGGAACCTTCAAGTTTTGAGCTTTCAGTGACGCGAACGTGTGTTCCATCAACGTAGGGCATGAGTGAAGTTGCAGCCTGCCCTCCATCTCCCATTGCTGACAATCCTCCAGCTCTCCCATCGCCCACCTCCTCTCCCTCCACCAGTCAGTAACTCTTCTTGCCTGTACACTTGATGCCAGCCCCTGTATGCCAGCTGCTGTGCTATGCTACTGTATTTTCAAGGTACTGTACTGTAAAATTAAAAATATTTTATTTCTTTTGTGTTTATTTTTTATGTATTATTTGTGTGAAAAGTATTATAAGCCTATTACAGTACAGTACTATATAGCCAATTGTGTTTTTTGGGTTGGAGAAGGCAATGGCGCCCCACTCCAGTACTCTTGCCTGGAAAATCCCATGGACAGAGGAGCCTCAGAGGCTGCAGTCCATGGNTTTTGACTAGAGGCAGAAAATGAGTAAGGAAGAGTGATAATTCCCATCAACAAATATCCTGAGATGTTCCCTTGTTGCTTTGGCATGGCACCTCATGACATTTTCAGCTTCTCCTTCACTACAATGGGGATTAAGATCACACTGTCCTGCCTCCTGGGCATATTGTATGGTTCTTGAAAAACTAATCTGAAGGCATTTAAGCTCAATGGCCTCACAGAGTTTACAACTTTTGATAGAACAGAACATCCTCAAAAATATGCCCTTCAAAAAGAAAAGAAAAGAAAGAAACCACTTCTCCTTTAAAAACAGGAGAATGGAAATCATAGCAGTTATTATCTGTTTCTACTCAGGGCGGAATTGTTCTTGCGAGAATCTTTTCCACTGTGCTTTTAAATATTGTATTATGCGACATCAAATCCTGTTTTAATGCAACATATTGATTGTCTTATAGGCTAGGGTATTACCATCTTAAAGAGACTCAAAGTAAATGATTAAATACAGCTTATGCCATTGCAGTCACCAGCAATTTAACATTCTCTTCTGATTGGTGGGTGTAATGGCTGGCTGCTGAAGTGATGAGGATTAGAACATCCGCAATCATGGCTATAAAATGAAAGTAAAGGGCAACCCAAAGCCTCGGACCATCCCCCAAACCTTCCACCAAGTAGCTAACATACATTAATTTTAAAAAGTACGGTAGGCTTAGTTCCTTTAGGATAGACAGTTTATTTGTACACTACAGTAAATTCCCACATAGGAACCTTCAAGTTTTGAGCTTTCAGTGACGCGAACGTGTGTTCCATCAACGTAGGGCATGAGTGAAGTTGCAGCCTGCCCTCCATCTCCCATTGCTGACAATCCTCCAGCTCTCCCATCGCCCACCTCCTCTCCCTCCACCAGTCAGTAACTCTTCTTGCCTGTACACTTGATGCCGGCCCCTGTATGCCAGCTGCTGTGCTATGCTACTGTATTTTCAAGGTACTGTACTGTAAAATTAAAAATATTTTATTTCTTTTGTGTTTATTTTTTATGTATTATTTGTGTGAAAAGTATTATAAGCCTATTACAGTACAGTACTATATAGCCAATTGTGTTTTTTGGGTTGGAGAAGGCAATGGCGCCCCACTCCAGTACTCTTGCCTGGAAAATCCCATGGACAGAGGAGCCTCAGAGGCTGCAGTCCATGGGGTCGGTAGGAGTTGGACACGACTGAGCGGCTTCACTTCCACTTTTCACTTTCATGCATTGGAGAAGGAAATGGCAACCCACTCTAGTGTTCTTGCCTGGAGAATCCCAGGGACGGGGAGCCTGATGGGCTGCCATCTATGGGGTCGCACAGAGTCGGACACGACTGAAGCGACTTAGCAGCAGCAGCAGCAGGCTAACTTTGTTGGACTTAAGAACAAATTGGACTGACGAACGGAACTCATTTGTATCCAGGGGAGTTACTATATTGGCATAGCTGAGAAAGGAAAAAGTGAAAACGCCCTTTATTTATTCAATGAACTTTTTTGGCAATGACTAGGGTTATGCTGATGTCCAGCAACCTTCAACATGCTTTCAGTCAAGCACAACTTTCTATGGTTTTAGAAAACCCAGTTCTGAGGGAAAGCATTAAAGTAAGGATAGAATTTGCTGACCACCAGCAGCAGCATATAAAATAGAACTGGTGTTTGTATTATAGAGAAGCAGACTCCCAGAAGACCTGGAAGGGAAGAGAGATCAGAGGCGCTGCTCACGTCATCACTTGGAAAGGATGATCTGTATCGGCGCTGACATGAATTGTAACCGTGCCCATTTTATGAAGGACACACATCCCAAATGAGCTCCCCATGGATGTGGGATGATTGGACACTCCTTGCCTATGATAGGTTCCTGGGAACTGGCTTTGCAATTCAGCTGTATTTGAGCTTTCTTCATGCTGGGTACCCCTGAGGAACTAGCACCTATCACGTTAGAAAGGAGCTGCAGTGATGGAGAAGGGGGCGGAGTCAGTGGCATATGGGTGGCAAAAGCTGCAAATAAGAAGGCATCCCTGCATGGAAGGCAAAGGGCATGTTGCAAAGAGACTTTTCATTCAGGGCAGGAGTGTGTATCTTTTTTAGTTTGAAATTATCCCAAAGAGGGTATCCCAGGAGGGGTTGCTTCCTAAGGGCACACCATGTCCCTTCCATGGATGTTCACCTAACTCAGCTTCTTAGTTTACACTTAGAAACATAAGGTTTTGATTAGCTGTGACCTGGCCAGACTCCCTCAGTTTGTCCTTTGTAGAGCTGCGGCCAAGCTCCAAGCTGACCTTCCAGCGAACTTCCCTTTTCATCCTGACATTTCCATCTCAACCCTTTGCAGTTTGGCTGAAGGCCACTCTCTGTTTTTCAAAACATGAAGTTGATTTTCGATATTTCAGAGCAAATAAAAACACAGAATCAGAATGGTTAAGTGGAGAAGATTAAAAAATATTTCCCAAAATGTCATTCCCAAATTAGCAGGGATTTTAAGAATACATGTGTCAGGTCAAACATTTCCAAGAAAAGAGATATGCCCTTTGGTAGGCAGAGTGGGGTGAGGGGGACCAGTAGCTTTAAGAGTGAAGTATGCCCCTTGTGGGTAGAATGGGGTTGGTGACAGAGTAAGGAGGACTGAATGCCAAGAATAAGTTGACATGTGGCAGCCTAGCACAAGTTTTCCAATGAAATGAGGTTTTCCTAGTACAAGATGGGTGCGTTGTTCCTTGAGTATTTGGGATGAGAGCCCCAAGGTAAAGGGAGCAAATGATAACTTGGAACTCTGAAGAAGCCTGACTAGGGTTAGTCAAGGGCTCTCTGCTTAACACATAGGTCTGTGATCATTCAGGTTTGGTGAGACCAACAGATCAGGAGTCTACTGCCACTGAAAAGATGGTTGTTATTCACAGTTCCCATGAGAAGGGGTGGGGCCATGGCCCATGCACAATCACACTGGGATGCACCAGGGTTGACCAAGAGGCTGGGGGAGCAAGAAGAAAGCATGGATGTGCAAGGCAAGGTAAGCAGGATTAGGACTGGATAGGTTGAATAATTCCAGTGGGCTATGAGGTGCAAGATTGTTTCTAGTTGTCTGGTACTCGGGCAGGGGTTGAGGGTGAGGATAGCAGCCTGGTTGGAGTGTAAAAAGCCTGATAGAGAGGTGCTAGGGGGTGGACTCTGGATCGGTTTGTATATCAAAGGCCTTCTAGCAGATGAGTTGTTTGCTATTTTAGAAACTGGCTCCAGGGTCAGTAACCTGGGTTCCGTCCCTGTCAGGGACTTCCCAGGTGGCTCAGGGGTAAAGGATCCACCTGCCAGTACAAGAGAGGTAAGAGGCGTGGGTTCAATGCCTGGGCTGGGAAGATCCCCTGGAGTAGGAAATGGCAATCCACTCCAGTATTCTTGCCTGGAAAATTCCATGGACAGAGGAGCCTAGTGGGATATAGTCCCTGAGGTCACAAAGAACCGGACACGACTGACCAGGCAGAGCACAGGGTCAGTAAAGCCGCAAATGTCAAAACNGGGAAGATCCCCTGGAGTAGGAAATGGCAATCCACTCCAGTATTCTTGCCTGGAAAATTCCATGGACAGAGGAGCCTAGTGGGATATAGTCCCTGAGGTCACAAAGAACCGGACACGACTGACCAGGCAGAGCACAGGGTCAGTAAAGCCGCAAATGTCAAAACATTGGAAACAGAAAATAGAGAAGCATGATTAAAACATGATCTAAGGATGATGTGACTAATTTACGGAAGGAAAGAGGCTTCTGGTAACATACCAGTGAGTGGTGTCCCTGTGATCTAGTTAGACACGTTTTGAGGGGTGACAGGATCCAAGGGGGTACAGGTAAAATCCTGAGAAGGAGAGAGGTCTCCCTGGGTGAGACAGGAGTAGCCACCTGCAGGCAAGTGTCTCACAAAAGGAGCCATAAGTATACAGGGAAATGGACCCACGATAGGAAATGACAAGCTCCGTGTGAAACTGTAGCTCTCTCAAATGGAAAGTGGCCACCACCTACAAAGAGCACTGCTGAGTCAGGGCCCCGGGACATGAGGGTCACTACTACAATTTTTCCTTGTGTCACAACAAGAAAAACAGTGGCTCCAATGTCAATCCTGTCCGTTGTGGAAGACAACATTTGCACAGAGCCACACAGCAGGGCAGCTCTCAGCTCCACTTGTGCTGTTGGGTTTACAGCAATCGTCTCTGGGATCTGTTCAAGGAACTTTACTTGTACAATGTTGACCTGTTAAGGAANACAATGGCTCCAATGTCAATCCTGTCCGTTGTGGAAGACAACATTTGCACAGAGCCACACAGCAGGGCAGCTCTCAGCTCCACTTGTGCTGTTGGGTTTACAGCAATAGTCTCTGGGATCTGTTCAAGGAACTTTACTTGTACAATGTTGACCTGTTAAGGAAAATTGACTTTTCTATTTATTACTAATGAAATCATGAGAAGAAGCTCAGAGGGAGTGTGTGTGTGTGTGTGAAAATAAGCAAGGCTTGACAAAAAACTCTCTCTGCTACTCCCCTTTAATGCATTTATCAAACAGGCCCTTTCCCCCGGAGAGTTTTTAGTAACAGGATCCCTCCGGATTCAAATCTCGATGTGAACACTTGAAATGAAGAGTGTAGTAATTGGGAAAGTGGCTTTCAACCACCTGGTGAATGAGAAGTGGGAAGCAAGGAAACACAACCATGAGACTACTCTCAAATCAAGAAGACCGTTGGCTCTCTCATTTATTTTTTAGTGGCTTGGGGAAAGGAAAAACTGCAAAGTGATTTGCACTCAAATTTCCACTGTAGAGAGAAGTTACAGGCTATGATGATCTGTGTAGGCAAGTTTTAAGGCAGAATGAATGAGAAGGGTGGGGCTGGGGGCGGAAGGAGAGAAACTGGGAATGAAGGGATGGACTTGGAGTTCCGCTCCATTCAGTTCAGTTTCCACGACTAGAAGACCCCCTACTCCACTAGAAAACTCACCGGAACTGGGCTATGGCTACACTTAACAGATAAAACAGCCGCCGATACCAAGAACCACTAGGTGGCATTTGTGATTTATTACTTTCGAAGCTGAGTTTTTTTTTTTTTTTTTTTTTAATGTCTCTGCTGATCCTTTGCTTAGACTGAACAAGACGTTTAATATTCTAAAGGATTTCATTCAAGAGATGCATAGTTGATTCTCTTTACCAAGCTCGGAGAGCGTTGGCGGTCGGGAGGGGGTCAGGGTGACTGGTTTAAGAAGTTGAATTTCAGATCATCTGCATTCTTCTGCTGGTCCTCTCTGACCCCACACCATCAGCTTACATAAGTAATTACTTGTCTACAATTAAGCTGTAAATAATGCAATCACTCCATTCTTGTCCCGTCACTCCAGTCCCAACCACAACAAATAGTGCTAATCACATACTTATTCAAGTGTGTAATTATTCACAGTTAAACTTCTGTCACTTTCACCCTGTTTGGAAACAGCAGAACACAACCTGTAATTAGCAAATGTGGCTCCAGGCACTTTTGCTTGGGAGCTCGCCAGGGATTCGGCACCTAGGCGCTCCTTTGATCTGGGAGCTGGCAAGACGCCTCACCCTGAGGCCAGAGTGCTATCAGCACTCTGCAAGTCACTGAGATCAATGGATATGTCAAAGGCATCTATCCCAAATCACATATTACTTCCCTCTCTCACTGTGGTTTCTGCCTTTAGTATATATTTCATAGACTTCCCTTTTCTTTTTGAACCCTTTGACTTCAGTTTAAAGGGTTATCACTAAGGTCTGCAAGCCCTTGTGTTTTCAACTCGGGTTGAAAAAATGAAAGTCCGAGAAGTCCCTCTTGATGGTCCCTGTTCTTTCTTAACTGTGCGGTTCCCTTGAACACAAGCGCAACCAAGGAGGGATGACCTTTGCTACCTCACCTGGACCACAAGGAGGAGGAAGCCAGAGTTTCAGCCAATCCCTGTGAGTACCACTTTTCTCCAGACTTCAGCTAAACCACCCAGTGGGAGGTACTTGGTTGTCAGGGAGACTAGGTAAACCTCAAACGTTTCAGAACAAATCCATTATATTTTATTAGGGGATACGAAGCTCAGACCCTTCCCAGGGAGTGGTAATAGTCTCCTCACAGGTGGAAAACATCACTTGGTAGCTGGCTTCCTTCCCTATAAGGTCATTGTATGCTTGACATATGAGGTAGCGCTCTGCATGAAAGCATGACTATATTGGGCCCGTGGAAAGGAAGAGTAAGGCATAAAAACATAGTAGGTGCATCCATCAATTTGACTTTTGTTTGCATGTTATATCAAGAGTGATCTTTTGCTTGTTTGAGGAAAGATTATCCTATCTTTATTAAGACTCCAGTGGCAATTACCCAGTGAAAACAAGTTTAGCCTGTTAAGCCATACCTAGCCTGGTTTAATGTCTTCCTTTCCTGATGTAGCCAATGAAGACAGAGGTTTTTCACTTCAACCAGAATAAATGCTCTTCACAGAGGAAGGGTAAACACAACTGCACTAGTTAGGCCTTCGGTTCTAATCAAACAAAGCTAGTTAAAAATATAGAGAGATTTCAAAGGGAAGAATGAGCTTCCCAGGTGGCGCTAGTGGTAAAGAACCCAACTGCCAATGCAGGAGACATAAAGAGACAACCAGTTTGATCCCTGGGTTGGGAAGATCCCCTGGAGGAGGGCATGGCAATCCACTCCAGCATTTTTGCTTGGAAAATCTCATGGACGGAGGAGCCTAGCAGGCTGCAGTCCATGAGGTCGCAAGAAATCGGACGTGACTGAAGTGACTTAGCATGCAGAGGGAAGAATGGCTCTGCAAGCTTCTCTGTCAGAGAAACTTGTCCCCAGAAGCGAAAGCTTCCGAAAGGGAAAGATGACAGGAGAGCACTGGGAGGCTGCTGCGCTGGCCAGCTAACTTCACCAAATGAGCCAAATTAGCCCTGGCAAAGAGCACTGTGACAGATGTGGGAGCCAGATTGCCATGATGTTTTTATTTTATAATTCTTTGAAAAGATGAAATGCTATGACTGCGTCTATGTGAGCAAAGCGGAACGGTACCAAGTAGTTATCTAGTGATTTTGATTAATACAGACTGACAAGCAATCTGGAGGATTGGTTCACAAACAAACCCAGAAAGACTTATTTTCTCCAACAGTAGTGGTCTTTAACAGAGCTTCACTGATAGTCACACTGATGATTTTAAAAGCCCCATTTCGTTTAGCCCATGTGGACCCAAACAAGACTCGTGCAGCTGTTTTTGTTGACTAACATTTAGAAGATCTTAGTATGCAGCCCACTAACATAGCAACAGGATGACAACACCAGCAGTGCTCGTTGGGAAGATGAGCGCAAAGACGGCTCACCTCCACTGCCCTGGTCACCCTCCCAGGAGGACTGAAAAGCCTTTCACACACTCATTTCCTTCCTGACCTCAGGGTACCATTATGACATTTAGTTATGAGTCTCTGCTTTCTGCTTTCATATATATACATGCATGTGTGTGCATTTCCATCTGTGTGTATGTGTAACTCAGCGGAGAACTAGAACCGAAATAGTCGTGAGCAACCTCCAACTCTAACACATCAGAAATCAATCCACTTCCTTCCATGCCTACCATCATCACCCTAGTCTAGGCCACTGCCATCTCTCTCTCACTGCCAGTCTCTATAGCTGGTCTCTTCATTTGGCCTGGTAGCCCTCTGTCTGGAACATGCCCACCATAACAGGGACACTGATTTTAAAACAGAAATCTGTTCATCTCACACTCTGAATAAAACACTCCAGTGCTCTCTCTCTGCACTTAGAATACTCCTGACCATGAACTATAATGCCCTACTCATCCTCTCCTGTCTGGTTCTCCATCTTCATTTTATATCCTTCTCCCTGGCCAGCCCCACTAGCCTTTCAGCTGTATGTCAGGCCCAGAGTCATGCACTACTGGTACCTGCCATTGGATTGCTCTTCTAGCAATGCTATTGCTCTCCTAAAATAGCCCCAGCTCACACAGCTGGCGTTTGGGGTTCATCTTACATAAGATGGGATGTCCCCCAGCCCCTTCAGTCTCAGTCCTGTGATAGATTCCTTTATAACGGATCATGACTTGCAATTAGTCTATTTGTTTGCTCATAATGTACTGGTCTCCACTAGCACATAAGCTCTGTGGGGGCAGAGTCCATTACTGTCTCATTCCCTACTGGCTCTCCAAGGCCTGCTCTCAAACTGTTGGTCAACTAAATGAATATATATATATAATTTAATTGATCTAAAGACCAAAGCAGAGAATGTGAACTGCCTTTTGAGAGTTCTTTAAAGTAATTGCAAATAAACAGAAAGTAATACTTCCCACAGCCCTACATTTTATATTAAAAATTTTCAAACATCCAGGTTAGAACATTTTCTAGTGGACACTCTTCAGATTCTACCATTAGCATTTCCTTGTGCTCAGTTTATCACATATCTCATGGTCTGTCCATTGCTCTACCTACACTTCTATCCATCTGGTTTTTTTCTACCTTTCAAAGGCAACTGTAGACAGCAAGATACTTCCTCCTAAACACTTCAGAATATTATTAAGTAAGATTCAATATTTGTTTTAAGTTTTTATTTTGATATAAAGTTTATATATCATGAAATGTATGACTCAAGAGTATTTTTACTAATTTTTAACAAACATGTGGATGGAGCTGGAGACTGTCATACGGAAAGAATAAGTCAAAAAGAGAAAAACAAATATCACATGTTAACACACACAACCTAGATAGCATATTCAAAAGCAGAGACATTACTTTGCCGACTAAGGTCCATCTAGTCAAGGCTATGGTTTTTCCAGTGGTCAGGTAAGGATGTGAGAGTTGGACTGTGAAGAAGGCTGAGTGCCAAAGAATTGATGCTTTCGAACTGTGGTGTTGGAGAAGACTCTTGAGAGTCCCTTGGACTGCAAGGAGATCCAACCAGTCCATTCTGAAGGAGATCAGCCCTGGGTGTTCTTTGGAAGGAATGATGCTAAAGCTGAAACTCCAGTACTTGGCCACCTCATGTGAAGAGTTGACTCATTGGAAAAGACTCTGATGTTGGGAGGGATTGGGGGCAGGAGGAGAAGGGGACGACAGAGGATGAGATGGCTGGATGGCATCACTGACTGGCTGGACGTGAGTCTGAGTGAACTCCGGGAGTTGGTGATGGACAGGGAGGCCTGGCGTGCTGCGATTCATGGGGTCGCAAAGAGTCGGACACGACTGAGCAAGTGAACTGAACACATATATGTGGAATCTAGGAAAATGGTACAGATTTTTAGTATTGTTGCATGTATCAGTTATTTATCTCTTATCACTGCTGAGTATTACTTCATCATGTGAATGTACTACAGTTAGTTTATTCATTTTCCTGTTGATAGACACCCTGGTTATTTCCATTTGGAGGTTATGATGGATAAAGACTTCCCTAAACACTCCTGCCGTCTATGGGATCGCACAGAGTTGGACAGGACTGAAGCGACTTAGCAGCAGCAGCAGCAAACACTCCTGTAAAAATATTTTTGTGAAATAGTTTTCATTTCTCTTGGGTGAATACCCAGAAGTGGAATCGTGGGTTATAGGTATTGTTAGGTTATAGAACGTATGTTTCATGTTACAAGAAAGTTACAGAACTTCTACCAGAATGACTCACAATTTTCCCACAAAGAGTATATGAGTTCCTTTATAACCCTGCCAACACGTGCTGCCATCAGTCCTTGCCATTTTAGTCATATCCATGGGTGATTTGAGGTGTCTCATTCTGGCTTTAATTTGCATTTTCCTGATGACTCATGCTGTTGAGCACCTTTTAATGGGTGTATTGACAATTTGCATGTCTTCTTTTGTAAAATTTTCAGAACCTTATTTTTAATTGAGTTGTTGGTATCTTTATTATTGAGATGTATCACTTCTTTACATTGCCTCAATATGGCATTCTCTGTCAGATATGTTTTCCAAACATTTTCTTCCAGTTTGTGGCTTACTTTTTATTTTCTTAAATAATTTTTTTTTTTTTTTTTGGCAGAAAAGATGTTTTAAATTCAGAGATAGTCAAATAGACCAGTTTTTTTTTTTTTGTATGGTATTGTTTTTTTGTGACCTGAGCAATCTTTCTCTCTCCCTGATTCATGTAGATACCCACCTATGTTATCCTTTAAAAGATCTTACCTTTACAATGCTCCATCTCGAAGTAATTTTTATGTACAATATAAAGTATAATGAGAATTCATAGTTTTTGTTTTCCTTATGGATATCCATTTGTTCTAGCAACATTTGCTAAAAGGACTTTTCCTTCCCAATGGACTCACTTTGGCGTTGTTATCAAAAACCAGACGACTAGCTAAGTGTGGTTTGTTCCTGGGCTTTCTGTTCTGTTTTAATATCCATATGTTGATCTTGATGTCAGTGCTAGTCTTGATTACTGTGGCTTTGTAGTAAGTCTTGAAATCACACAATCTGTGTCCCATGTTGTTATTTTGATTATTCTGGGTCATTTGTATTTCCATATAATTTTTTAACCAGCTTGTGAATTTCTACAAAACATCTGTGGTAGTTTTGACTGAGATTATATGACATTGTAGGTAGCACTTCTATGATAAAATTTTAATACCCTTGCAAAGTATCCCCTTGAACCGCCCTCTCTTGCACTTTGGAGGGTCTTGTCAGTTCTCCATTAAAAGCTGTTTGGATTAAGACATTGTATCAGATGTTGTTCCCTCTGCTACAATAACCAGTATTTTAAAGTGCATTTAGGAGCCTTTTATTCCTAATCTTATTAAGTTCACACACACCAAAAAAACTCCTTTAGTGAGAAATTGTTTTCTCCAAATTACATGTGAGATTCCCAAGGCCCAAGGAGTTCCTATATTTTCTCCAAGGTCAGACAGCTAGCAAGGGAAGATTTGAATCCAGATGCCTCTTCCTCTGAAGCTTAAATGTTCCAGGAGACTGAGTTTTATTACCCTTTATTGCCTATTATCATATGGGAGTTTGAGGGAGTGGGGGTTTGTATCAGCTGAAATCCAAATACTGACTGAATGGAAGACAGACAAGGTCACCTTGTTATGGTGAAGAAGCAGAACCCTTCAGGAAAGTCTGTGTGGCTTTGACTTGGGATGGTTGGGTCAGAGGATACATTAAGGGCTGGGAAGGTGGAGTGAGCAGGACCTGGAGGAGACTGAAGGCAGATAGCCTTTCTCCCAAATTGGCTAGGGGAGGCCCAGACTAGAGGTGACCATTTAAAAACAGCCTGTTCTAATGCCTTTAGCTGCCTGGGAATATTTATATCTTGAGAAACTCACATGTGATGGACTCGGCAATAGCTGCAGGGCACTGGTTCCTCCTCCACCCCTCTGATGTGCTCAGGGCAACAGAGAGAACACAGAGATTCACAAATGAGCTTTCTTTGTAGGGCACTGGCTGCTTTGAAATTCTTCATTAAATCTTTTTCACAAATAAATTGCCCAGTGTCCATGGGGAATATTTCCATCTTTTAATCATATGCAGTTTGAATTGACTCAAGAGTTTCAGTGTGCAGGGGCTGGTGTGGAGGGCCTTAGCAAGGGGGAGAGCGGGGGACCTTGGAAAGCTCAGCCCAGCCTGTGCAATCTCTTTTGAATGTAAGTAACAAAAGGAGGCCCCAAAGGGAGCATTTGGGGGGGGGGTTTAAATTCTGTGCTGTGTTTAGCACCTATCGCGACTATGGATTTTTGAAACAATGCAAGTTAATTATGTACTTAATCTATTGGTTTGATATGGGTTCCAGAAGTGAAGTCTTATGGTTTGACTTTCCTCTCATAGGCTGGTGAGCCATTCTAGATTAATAGTTTAAATAAAATGTCAAGTATCTGATTGCCATGGAAACATTAATGCAAAGTGGACCTGGTAGCACTTTGTGCTGTAGAATTACAATGATATGAATTACCTTAGTCTTGAGACACCTTCTGAAATGGCCAGAACTGCATCCCTGAAAAATGAGTCATTCGTGCACAAAGCAAGAAATAGTGTGAAATGCTCCCACATCGTCATGTCACCAGGCACATAGTTATACGTTGGACCAGTGTCAGTTTCTTTCAAAGAACAGACAAGGGTAAAGCCGGCAGACTTTACTGTGGTGTGGTCCTCACTCATTGTGGAGGGTTCAGTGAGGAGAGGGTGCCAGCTCTAGTGGTCCTCAGTCCTGGGGAGGGGGAGTGTCTAAGGGGTGCCAGTGACCAGGCAGAGGTCAACAAGCTCAAGAACTTGCAGCAGTCACGTTGGGGCTTGCTCCAGGACCTCTCCCTGGAACACATGTTCCGACTGACTCCCCAGCCTGATTATCAGAGCACTGCTGATTATGTTATGCAAATGATGGAAGATGGATTTCACATTTCCCCCAGCCAGGCTTTGCACAGCTTTGCATTTATTATCTCCCTTTAAAAATACAGAGTCCTCAGAGAAGGGAAACAACTCATTTTTATTTGTTCACCAGCAGAGTTGACGCAGACCTGTCAAGCAATCATCCTGGGCTGTGATCTGCAAAGCTGCCCTTTGTTGTTCGATCCCCCCCCCCCCCAGATTGTTTACAAGACACACACAGACATCTGCACGCCTCAACACAAGTTATTTCCTGATCTGGCAAAACTTATCAGCCTGGGTGATGAAAATATTACAGCATTTGCTGACAAGCCATCAGATAAACCCCGAGTTATGTCCCCAGCACCTAGTCCTCATTCCCATGGCAGAGAGCAGGTCCTGGTTCCAGATGATTGTGCAATCAACCATCTGCCCCTTAGCACTTCTGATACTGCTTTCCACTCACTGGTGTTGGTCCATCACCAGGAAAACAGTGTCTACATTCCCCACCTTTAGGAAATAGAAGGACTAAGCTTGTGTTTACTAAATTACCAATAAGATCTAGAAGTCAAGGTTGGGTCTTTTGATTTTAGATAACGGTCTTTAGTCTTCCCAGTGGGAATGTCTGGACCACGTGTCCACCGTGGTAAGAGTTCCCCTTCTGCTCTTCTTGTCACTGGGAAAGCCTAGAAACCACAGCGCAGTTCTCTTTCATCCTCTCCCCCCTCCCACTGTCTCTGTCGTTCTGCCCTGGGCTCCCACCCCACCCCGGGGAGCAACTAATATAATTTGTGTAAGATGAGCGCCTGGAAACGAATGGGGCCGAGATCAGCTGACGTATCCAGTTCCTTCAGAAGAATCTGTGTGATGATTTCCCCTGATTTACAAGACACAGTCTAGCAACAGTATGAGCTCATAAAGTGGGGAGAAATGGCCTCTTGTCACAACTTGGTAAAAGCTCTACAGATCTTTGTCAAGTGGGAATAAAACTCTATAGCTCTAGAAAGGTTTATTAAATCAGAGATTTATAATCTACCTTTGCAAACAGCTACTCGCCACCTACCTCTGGTGAATTATGACTCATTTCCGATGTCTGAAACTGACCTATGAGAGCATACTTAGCATAGATGTACATCTATGATGCGTGTGTGTGTGTGCTTTGCACAATCATTGGTGACAATTGTACTGAGTGTCTGTGAATGTGTAAAACACTAGAACTTGTAGATTAATCTATATTGATAGTTGATGCTAACAGCAAGGAACATTGGCTGAGCCCTCTGATGAGCCAGGGTATTTATAAATATCTTTTACTGTTATATAAACTTGGTAAGTAGATAGAGCTCTGTTTTTCAAACGGGAAAACCAGGACAGACTGTTTAGTTGACTGTTCAGGTTGTAATGTGATGTAGCCAGGATTCAAATAAAGGCCTGTGCTAATCCGTAGTCCATTCTATACACATTGGTAAGAAGCCTTGTAGCTTTCAGTGGAAGCAAACCGAATGCAAGATGTCTTAAAACATAATGGGAATTTATTGTCTCACGTATCTGTAAAAGTCAGAGATTTGTTTCAGTGGAAGCTTGCTCTGGCATTTTAAATGATATCACCGAAGGCATAATTTCTTGCAGTCAACTCACTCTTGTCCTTCATAAAGGGGATTCTGTTGGGCACAGCAGCTCTGTCTGTGTACCACAAGACCTTCCCACTGGTTCTGGATGAAACATCTTCAACATGCCAATCAGAGTGGAAACACTGCGTCTTAACTCTCAGAGAAGAGACATACTCCTTTCCCTTAGAATTCCAACAAATATCCTCAATTAAATCAAATCAAATTAAATATTGATAGGATTACATCCCCACCCTTGAACCGATCACTTGGCCAGGGAAAAGACTCAGTCAGGACCCATACCTGGTACTGTGGGTGGATCAATCCCACTCAATCACCTGGCTAAGAATAGAGAGGAGAGATGTTGCCCCTGAAGATACTGTTCAAAATAATAACCAACAACTTTCCTGCTTATACTCCCAATAAGGAATATGTAGTAGAGATAATGAAACAAACAAAAAAAAAAACTATACACACACACACACACACACACACACACATTTCAACACAACACTGTGTGACACACTCAAGCAGGGATAGTAAGCAAGAACTGAGAATGACAACTTAAGGAATTGTCAGAGAAGAAATAAACAAGGGCAGAGTCCCAGAACAGAAAGTTTGATCCGTTTTTTTTTTTTTTAATTCTTGCTGTTGGTTTGTCTTTTTTTTTTTTTTTTAAGTAGGAAATAGCCAAGAGTTGGAAAAGAAAAGCCGAAGTGTAAAAGTGGAGAAATCCATCATCTGGAACCATGTATGTACATTCTTTTGCATGTTACAGCTGAAACAAATTATTTTGGCAATGCTAAGTGAGAGATAGCAAAAGTGAACAACCTAGGCTCTCTAGTAATATCAGATATCAAACTGCTGCAAATGTTTGAGCTGGAAATTAGCAGGGCAAAAATGCCACTTAATGTTTTTTACTTGATTCTGTATCCCATGTGTTAGGAGAGGGATTAATGTAAGAAGATACATAGAAGGAAGGCAAGCCAGTGTCCGTGAGATGTGAGGTCATTGTCTCAAAAATCATGTGTGAAGCATGTATTAGATGACGTGTCAGGCACAAAGCTGGGAGAGAGGACAAAGCTGGATTAGGGACTGTTCTCAAGGAGCTCATAGTCTTACACTGCAGGTAATGAGATATCAATCACAATCCAGCATGGCAGATAGAATATGGAGAAAATAAAGAAACATCATAGTACACAAGAACAACGGACTCAACTAGAGAAGTATGAGTCCACAGCTGAGTTCTGGAGAAGGAAATGGCAACCCACTCCAGTGTTCTTGCCTGGTGAACCCTATGGATGGAGGAGCCTTGTGGGCACCTGTCCTTGGGGTTGCAAAGAGTCGAACATGACTGAAGCGACTTAACACAATACACACTTGAGTTGATTCTAATAAGAGGCAACAATAGACTAAATTAGCAGGTGGATTTGGAAGTTAAATAATGTGTCTTAGCTAAACTATGTTGTAGGGAAGGCAACCTGAGTTAAAATTTAAAAAAAAAACGGAGAAGAAAGGAAGGAAAGAGAGGGTTGAAAAGAAGGAAGGAGAAAGGAAGGAAATAAGGGAAAGGGGGAAGGGAGAAGGAAGGACAGAAAGAGGAGCGAAGGAAATACAGTATGTTCTTATCTGATTGCACTTGTTTGTCCTGTGGTTTAACTGTTCAAGCCTTTTCTTTTTCTGTTTTTAAATTTTTCAGCGGGCCTGGCCTTAAAATGTCACCAACAGTAGCAGAAAGTGGGAAGGAATGAACTAACGTTTCTAATTAAAGCTAGCAAGACAATGCAGTTGGTTTGGGGTATAGCTGTAAGAGAATTAATTTGCACACGTTTCATATCTTTCCACCCCAATCCATGCTCGATGGTAATTTCTGATATAATTTGTGGTATTACCTAGAGAAGAGGGACACTTTTCAAAAACTGAAACATCAATTTGGCACTAGGGAAGGAAGGCACAGATCAATTAATGATATTGTTTTTCCACTAATTGATATTCTGCCAAGACACTAATGTATGCATATTAGACAGAGAAAGGGAGAGTGACAAACTGTTGTTTTGACCTTGTTGAAAGAAAGCATTATAAAAAACAACTTCAGACATCAGTAGCTTCAACTGAGAATTTTTCTCTGCTTGTGATTGAGAAATGTCACAGTGTCAGAAATTCTGGAAAGTGGATTAGAGGTGAGGAGTAGAGAGCCAGTATCAATTTTGCCTGAACCTGAAGTGTGTCATTTCCTAACTCTGGAGTTTCTTATGTTTCTACAAATATTCCTTCACTATAAGGTATTTGTAAGAGGCACATATACTGTGTTTCTATCCTGCTGAACTTGTCACTCATTAATATAGCATTAAAGCAGTGCCAGTCACACTGTTTCATCTTGCATTTCGTGGTCGGCATTGCAAACTTTCTGTTGACTTCCTCTGCAACTCATTTTTGTTCAATTATTCATTGAGATAGGCTCCCCTGAAATTCGGGAGAAATTAAATGTTATATCCACATTCATACGAGATTAATTAATCATGATTAATGTTCCTACAATGAATACAAAAGGAATTAATCATGATTAGCAACATATTGAAATGTGCAGCTCAGAGTCTGAAGCTTCCCCTGCTTAGTATGTTTCATAGAAGCCTTGAAAGGGCTGTCCGTAGGTTTCTGCTGCTTTGTCTTTTCGTCTGTTGTTTTCGCTGTTCTAAGTTATCGACTAAGGCTTGGGGACAATGTGGTAATAAATAAAATGGATGGTGAGTATTTTCCTCCTGGGATTCAGGAGTAACTAACTTTTTTATAAGGATGAGAATCAAAAGCCTTTAGACTGGGCACTGGCATACAATGGCTCATGAGTCGAGTCTGGTCCTGGGCCTTTGCCATTCATGTAATGCCTATGTCTATTATAGCAGAGTAGAACAGAATTCTTGCTTTAGTTGGCCATAAAGGAATAGCTTTTTCACTTATTTTTTTTTTTTAATTATTTCAGCTATTTGAGGGTGAGGACACTTAACTAATTCTAATTGAAACTTCCTTGAAGACAGTGGCTAAATTTGCCTCCCATGCCAACGAAACATACTGGGCAATAGAGTGCTTGGTACATAACAGACACTTACTATGCTGTGGTTAAGTGAATGAATGAATGAATGAATGAATGCCTTATCCCACAGATCGTGGCAAGTACTTCATCCTAATTTAAAGCCTAATCTTTATACCTATGAAAAAGGGAGACATCTTTTTGTGTTTTTTTTTATTTATAACTTGTATTAAGATTAAATGCAATTATATAAGATGCTATGCAGTTCAACAGCACTTCCTGTTGCATTTCGGTTGTAACTGAAATTTCATTAGTAGCAAACCCTTGTAGTAGTAAACCCATTGCAGTAGAAAATCCATGTAGTGCCAACCATGTGCTAAGCATATCTGGTTTGTAAATATTAAGGCATTCAGTTCCTATGCAACACTTGGCTATAGAGTTTTAGACCAAAAAAGTGAGTAGAGATGGAAAGTGACTCCGTCAAGATCACACTGAAGACTATGTGGCAGAACCCAAATTCAGACCCCTCTAGTGTAGCTTCAGAATGTAGCTTTTCTGCACTGTATAATGCCGCCTGGGATTTCATGTAAGAAGACGCCTTATTGTGTAATGACCGAGGCCTCTGCTTTGGGTAATGAAGCAGATCTTCAATCGCATCTGGTTTCCTTTGTCTTTTCTCACTGGCAAGGGCTCTACTGAGGATGATATATGAGTACGCAGTGCCCCCAAATCTCCAAAAGTACATATGGATGCCACAGCTCTTTTTCTTACCACAGGCAAATCTGGTCAAGAGCAGGGCTCTGGAAAATGTTTAATCCTTTAGGGAGTTTATTATACCCTATTAATTCTGATGTGAAGATTTCAAAATTAGGTAGGTAGAATTTTAGATGTTCGTTCAACTTATTTATTTGATTCAATCAGAATTAGTTTGAAAGGTTAAATTAAATGAAGAAAACACAGAAATATAGAATTCCATCTGTCAGCCAATTCTTGATTGCAAGTACTGGAAGGCAACAAAATTAAGTAGGGAAAAAATTTCCTGGAAGGATAACAGGTTGTTCACAGACTTGATCTGTAGTTCCAAAACAAGTGGAACTAAGGGTGTCTGAGAATCAGTTCGTGTTAGTCGCTTAGTCGTGTCCGACTCTTTGCAACCCTTTGTACTGTAGCCTGTCAGGCTGCTTTGTTCGTGGGGTTTTCAGGCAAGGATATTGGAGTGGATTGTCATTTCTTCTTCCGGGGGATCTTCCCGAACCAGGGATTGAACCTGAGTCTTCTGTCTTTTGCATTGACAGGTGGAATGTTACTCACTAAGCCATCAGCTTAGTTACCCACTAAGTTACCCACTAATGGCTTTGTTACCCACTAAGCCATCGGAGATGGAGAAGGCAGTGGCACCCCACTCCAGTACTCTTGCCTGGAAAATCCCATGGATGGAGGAGCCTGGTAGGCTGCAGTCCATGGGATCACTAAGAGTCGGACACAACTGAGCGACTTTGCTTTCACTTCTCACTTTCATGCATTGAAGAAGGAAATGGCAACCCACTCCAGTGTTCTTGCCTGGAGAATCCCAGGGATGGGGGAGTCTGGTGGGCTACCGTCTACGGGGTTGCACAGAGTCGGATACGACTGAAGTGACTTAGCAGCAGCAGCAGCAGCAAGCCATCAGAGAATAATCTAATTTAGCAATATCATAACTGGTACAGGTAAGAAACACCACTCAGGCTCCTGGCCACCTTCCATTACCCTGATGGACTCATAGGAATGTTGCTGTCATTTGTGGCAAATATTTTTTATCTATTATCCATGTGTTTTTGATTCACTGTCTCAAGATTTAAAGACCTAAATGGGTAGAAGGTGCATATCTTAGCTGCCAGAGGTGAGGAAGTTGACTACGTTTCACTGGGGATGCCTCAAAAATCAGAGGAGTGCTCAGATGCTGAGTAGCCAGCACACAAAACTATTTACATTTCTAACATGTACGTATTCACGTGGGCTTCCCAGGTGGCACTAGTGGTAGAGAATCCACCTGACAATGCTGGAGACTTAAGAGAGGCAGGTTTAATCCCTGGGAAGATCCCCTCACATAGGAAGTAGTAGCCACCCCAGTATTTTTGCCTGGAATATTCCATGGACAAAGGAGCGTGGTGGTCTACAGTCTATGGGGCTGCAAGGAGCTGGACACAACTGAGCAACTGAGCAACTGAGCACATATATTCATATAGGTATTTCCAACATCTCACCCTTACCAGCTAATGCTCTATATTTTTCTTATCAATAAGAGAATAAGTTTTAAAAGAATGTTCCTTTCTCTAGTTCTCTTGTAGGTAACTAAACAATTTTTTTTTTTTTCCTGCTCATCGTGGTTGCAGTTTCAACAAGTATTTTTCAGTTGATGTGAAAACAAGTCAGAGGTTTCAGATAAACTTTAAGCCTTTTTTTAAACTGAGAAAGTATGTTAACTTTACATAGATTAATTATCACAAATCAGTGGGAATCAGCAATTTTGCCCTAAAAGGGTTCTTCATATTCAGAGAAAAGTCCTGAATTCATCAGCGTATTTTACAGAGAGAAAACATTTGTTCAATATCAAATATCTAAGGGCAAGGAACTAAAGAAGGAAACTCATGGAAATGCTAGAACTCTAATTCAAACTCTTGCTAAAGAATTGAAAAGCTGCTTTTCAAAATTGTATCTGATTTGACTCTTTTGTATTTCTAATTGGATTATGTTTCATTATTTCTTCTTTCATTTATTCAACAAAAATTCACTGAGCTTCTGCTAAATGCCAAGCAACGTGCAGCCGAGCAACTGCTAATGGCTACATCTGGAAGCAAAAAGCCCTGCTCTTTCAGGAATTATAATCGATGTAACTTTCTTAGAGTCTCATCTACCAAGATTTTTATCCTACTTCTTGAATGACTACAATGGAAGGGTTTTTTTTTTTAATTTAAAAAAAAAAAAGTTGCTTTACAAAGTGTATTTATTTCAATTAAATAATCAGTTCAGAAGTGTGGTAGACTGTCACAGTAAGACCTTAAATAAATCACGCTGTTTGCAATGTTTCTTGTTACTCTTCCCATCAAGTGTGTGCACGTGCTCAGTCCTGGGGACTCTTCGCAACCCCACGGACTGTGGCCCACCAGGCTCCCCTGTCCATGGAATTCTCCAGGCAAGAATACTGGAGTGGGTAATTCCTTCTCTAAGGCATCTTCCCGACCCAGGGATTGAACCCTGGTCTTCTGCACTGCAGGCAGCTTCTTTACCATCTGAGCCACCAGGGAAGCCCCTAATTCTGGGCCAAATAGGTGATTTTCGTTGACCTGGAAGTGCCAGAAAACTTGGTGTGCAAACTCTAGAGCCCAGATCTTGGCAACCCTACTGTGTATTTCACTATCTTAGAGCCCTGAGGGGGTTACCAGGTGGTTCAGTGGTAAAGAATCCACCTGCCAATGAAGGACACTTGAGTTCGATCCCTGAGTTGAGAAGATTCCCTGGAGGAGGAAATGGCAACCCATTCTAGTATTCTTGTCTGGAAAATAACATGGGCGAGGAGCCTGGCAGACTATACCCAAAGGGTTACAAAGAGTCAGACACGACTGAGTGTGCGCGCTCACACACACACACACACACACACACACACACACACACACATACATAGAGCCCTGAGACTCTCCCAAGCTGTGAAAAAGTTTAGTCCACTGGAAAAGGAGAGTTCAGTTGGAGGACAAGGGAGGAGTCCCAGCCAGTAGCCCTCACCAACTGCCAGCCTGGTGAAGTAGGACACCTTGGACCTTCCAGCCCCAGTCAAGTGACCAGATGACCATAGCCACATGATTGATCCCCAGTGATGAACAGCACCAGAAAAATTGCCCACTGAACTTTCAGAATTGTGAAAATAATGAAATAGTGTTACTTTCAGTTACTAAGTATACAGTGGTTTGTTAAACAGCAATGGAAAACTGGAACTGAAAGTATTTAAATACCTATTACCGCTACATTTACCAACTCTGGATTCAGATTCTCTGACCAGATTTGATTTCTTTGTATTGCCTATAATTGGACATTTCCCCAAGTTGGGTAAAATTTCCTTACCTGACGAAATGTGATATTTCCAATGAAGATGATACTGGAAATTCTTCCGTGTTCTCTTTGTATTTACCACTTTTTCTTGGAAAATAATAATGGATTTTTACATAGCCTCTTATAGATGTTTAGAGAAAACATTACACGCATTTCCCCTAATTATCTAGAATCATAATTCCAGGGTAGGAGGGAGACAGACAGAAATGAAATTGGACAAAACCTTAGGAATGACATTCATTTCAAATATTTCAATTCATTTCAAATATTACTTGGAAAGAACACTTCTGAATCTCTGGGCCAGGCCCTGTTCTAACATCATGAGAGCTGCTTATGTATTTTGTGGTTATACTTTGCCCATAAGTCATGAATACCCATAAAGAATAAAAGCTAAAAGGATTTGTTAACAAAGAAGGATTTCTAAGACCTGCTAAATGATTTGTGTAACAACCATGCACTTTAAAATACAAAAGAAAAAAAAAATTGAATACAAAAACACACAAAAACTAAAAACACTTTTCTACATTCCCCCCACTCCCACTCCAAGTAAATATCTGTGCTTAGGCTCAGGAAATCCCAATATCTGTATCTCTGCTCCGAGACAGCCAAAGCTGGTTTCTGGGTGAGCAGCTCCAGTCCTTTCCTACCTGAGTCTGTGCCAGAAATGAATCTGTGCATCCAGGAGCAGTTGGTAGAGGGGTGTGAGCATCAGAAAGCGTCGTAATTACTCTTTTTCCAAACTGGAGCAAAGGCTATTTGTTTCCCGTAGGTGAAACACTGGAGCCTTCTTTTCTGGGCTGCTGTTTATGTCCTTGTTCTGAAGCAGAGCCACTGCTGCCTTTCACCCTGCCTTGGAAAGGAGAGGAAGACACCTCCACAAACCTGAGCCCTTGTGTCAGTGAGGTACACGTGGAGTGTGTTCCTTCCTGTCCTTTGTGTGGGGGAAGCCCAAAATAGCAATCTCCCCTTGTGCTTTTGTCTGACAGGTAAAAGCCTATTAAACAGTGCCTCCGATTGTCTCATGGAAATTAGACTCATTTTTCTAAAATGGCAAAGATCCACCCAATCTTGCCTTATTACACAGCAAATTGATAGGCAGATTGAGATCACACATTTTCTTTCTCAGCAAGGTGAAAATTCAAGGTTCACCACGTGTTCAGCTAGTGGTTATCGGAACTCTGCAGGACAATTAAAATAATTTGAAAAATTACCTTATGAAAAGAGAACATTCCATTTTAAGCGTGATCTTTCAGAATTTGAATTGTTGACTTGAATTGCATCTCAGAATTTAATACCTCCAGCCCCAAGGTAAATACTGTTAAGCAAGCTTGAACTAAGCTTAGCAGAGTTTAACATGCTCAGTTATAATATTTGTTTAAGAAGAATTATTTCTAGCTCTTCTTACAGATATGTATTCGCTACAACTCTTTAGAGCTTTGCTGCTCAGATGCAATCCCTATGCCTGAATAAAATGTTCATTACTGTATCTGGGAGGGAATGTGTGTGCTTTTGCCTTTACTATCAGGATACCTGGGCAAATATTTTGTCTCCATAATCTCTGTAAATCATATTCAATAGGTAAGATGAGTTCATCTTTCAAAGTTCAGTTAAATACGTATGATAAACCACAGCTTGCTGAATCCATCCGAACATCTGGAAGTGTTGCAGTTGCAGATGGGCAGTTACCACCTTCAGTCCCTAAAGAATTGTTTCATTAAATTATACTTTGGTGTGTTGCTTCTCCCCACAGTAGACATGGGTCTCACAGAAACGTCTGTTCCAAGGATGCTGTCCAGCTTATTGTTTTCTGCTCTTTATAGAAATGACTCCCTGGTCTTAGCATCCAGCAGAGTTCTACCCTTGGTAGTGATTAGTATTTGTTGAACAGACAGTGATTGTGTAAGTGCAAAGTGTCCCATTTTATGATGACTAGTCTACACCCAATTCTGTGATACACGCATGTGCAGACTTTGTAAATACATTTCAGTAAAGTTCCCAGCTTATTTTTATATCTCCATCCTTATTATACTATTTTTTTAACCCCTGCTTTTAAATTGCACCATTTTATTATTAAATATAATAAAATTTATAATAGTAATAACAACTTCCATTTATTGTGTGTTTACTGTCTGCAAAGATATAGGTTAAGAGCTCAATACGTAACACTAATTTAATTCTTACAAAATACTACTGATAGTTATCTCCCTTTTTATATAAGACAAAAGGTCAGCACATTTTAGTATTTCCCTAGCTGTTAGGGAGGAATAGAGTTGTTTTTTTTTTTTTTAAGGTAGGCTCTCAATAGTAAGAACAAACATTCTAGGAGGGCGGAGTCTAGGTACCAAACACTTCAGTAAATGCCTTCTATGTGTTATCTTAATTAAAGCTAGGAAAACTCTATGTCATAGCTACTATAAGTGTCATTGTCAGTCCTGTGCGTTTGCTAAGTCATTTCAGTTGTGTCCAACTCTTTGCGACCCCACAGACTGTACCCCATCAGGCTCCTCAGTCCATGAGATTCTCCAGACAAGAATACTGGAGTGGGTTGCTGTGCCCTCCTCCAGGGCAACTTCCCAACTCAGGGACTGAACCCATTTCTCTTATATCTCCTGTGTTGCCAGGTAGATTTTTTACCACTCGTGCCACCTGGGAAGTCCTGCTGTCAGTCCTAGTTATTAATAATGATTATTACTATCTTCATTATAATGGTGAGCAAACTGATTCAGAGAAAGGTCCAGTAACTTTCCAATGTGCCAGGTTAGGGTGGAGCTGGGATGTGAACCCAGTTGGTTTAACTCCAGGAGAATAAATATGACATCATCTTGCTATAGATCTTTTATCTGTCTTTGTGAACCACTTAAATTTATCCTGGAAGAAGTGAGGGATATTCACATCTAAGAACCTACATATATACATTTGCGCACACACATCTGTCGTTTCCATCTTTCCTGTGTGGAAGTGATCTGGCTCAGTGCTAAGGTATAAAGAAAATTCTCTAAATAACAAAGTAGGTAATTCTGTCTGCGGTCTGGGAAAAAGGCTAGATGACTCTTAAAAAGTCCTTTCTGCCCCAATTCAACTGGGTTAAATGCTCCTGGAGGGCAGGGACGATGCAAACACACGCAGAGCAGTAATAAGCCTGAGCTGCTCTTCCTCGATTTGTTAGTGCCCCGTGGCTTCTCACGAGTCCCAAAGCTGGACGACTTTCATCTTCCTGGTGTGCTTCTTCATTAACCAAGAAGGACTTCATTTCTCTTGTAATGAACTCTGCTCTGCTTTTAGACCACACCCATTGATGTTTCAGTCCTGTGATGTCTGCCTATTGAGAGCTGTGATTTCGGGTTCTGATCTTTCACCCTGTGGATGAAGTTTTGGCCCAAGAATGCACTGGGGCACCTGGCTCCTGTGGACCTGTTGGAGAACGATGTTGTGTAGGAGTCTCTGCTTGCAGATCTGGGCCAGGTCAAGGGAGTGATGAAGGTTAATAAAGTCTGAATGAATTAGTACTTCTGACTACAAGTATTACCCAACCAGGTTGAGACCAAAATGGAATATAGAATAAATCCATCAAAATCATGGAACACTCAAATAAATTTGAGATCCAAAATCTCAAACCTTCCATCCTGGAGGTCTTCTGCCTTTCTTTCAAGCTGAACCAGATACTCAGCAAACCGCAATGGACCGGAGTCACATATCAAAAGAGGGAGAGGGCAGTTTGATTTGAGTGTCTTTGTTTACTACCTTGTATGAGAATTAAAATGGAAGTTCACATATCAAGTGAATAGCAGTACTTTTAGGATGCAGGTACTGGGCTAGAATAGAAATGAATTCCTTCAGTCAATCAGTCAGTTCAATTCCTCAGTTGTGTCTGACTCTTTGCGACCCCATGGACTGCAGTACACTAGGCTTCCCTGTCCATCACCAACTCCCGAAACTTACTCAAACTCATGTCCATTGAGTCAGTGATGCCATGCAACCATCTCATCCTCTGTCATCCCCTTCTCCCAACTTCAATCTTTCACAGCATCAGAGTCTTTTCAAATGAGTCAGTTCTTCGCATAGGTGGCCAAAGTATTGGAGTTTCGGCTTCAGCATCATCCTTCCAATGAATATCCAGGCCTGATTTCCTTTAGAATGGATTGACTGGTTGGATCTCCTTGCAGTCCAAGGGACTTTCAAAAGTCTTCTCCGACACCACAGTTCAAAAGCATCAATTCTTTGGCGCTCAGCTTTCTTTATAGTCCAAGTCTCACATCCAAACATGACTACTCAAAAAACCGTACCTTTGACTAGATGGAATTTTGTTGGCAAAGTAATGTCTCTGCTTTTTAATATACTGTCTAAGTTGGTCATAACTTTTCTTCCAAGGAGCAACCATCTTTTAATTTCATGGCTGCATTCACCACCTGCAGTGATTTTACAGTCCCCCAAAATAAAGTCTGACACTGTTTCCCCATCTATTTGCCATNTGCAGTTAAACTGTATTTTCAAAGCAAATTGTTTTCTCTCTTTTGGTGACTTGTTTTCTGGCAACCACATATAGGGGTGGAAAAAAGTGTGTATGTCCCCTTGAGGTTCTTGTTTGGGTCATGTCACTGTGGCATGACTTTAAAAACCTTCCTCACCCACAGTGGAAGATTCTCATGTAGTCAGTGAAAATTTGAATATATTCATTTCTCTTCTGAAATTACATCATTAGTTTAAATGCCTTTGAGCTTGTGTTTCTGTTTCTCGGTTTGCATCTTTTTTCTAAACATTCTTTTTCTTCTTCTTTTATCCTCCATGCTCTTGGCCTCAAAACAAAATAACTGCCCCTGGAGTCAGACCAATTATCCATCTGGCTAGAGTCTGTAAAGTTTATTTTTTTTTAAACCTCAGTAAACAAACATGTTTCATTCATTCATTCACTCATTCATTTGTTACCAATTTAAGCATTGGTTCTATGTAAGGACCAGTGTTATCTCCAGCGCTGTGGGAACAATAGCCCTCAGGCACCTGAGGAGGTTCAATAGTTAGTAGCACAAAAGGTCATTTCAGTGAAATGTGTAAATGTTCTCATATGGTTTACTTCATAAGGTCTGACATATATGATAAGCACATTATACTTACAATGGTTAAGTATCCCTCAACAGGCTTTATCGGTCATGGTTTTCTCTTGGACTTCTTAACCTATTTTTATTTCTACCCTGTAACTCCTCAGAATAGAGACTCTTTCAAGAGTTTGCTACTTAGTCTTAGAAAAATACAACTCTGCTTCTGCATGAAAGATTCCCAAGGTCCACAGAATATTGGTCCAGGTTTTCCAGGCATGAGAACAAAATGCATGATACTGATTTGATTACACTATGAAGCTCTCATTTGGTGAGACATCCCTAACTCCTTTTTGCTATGGTGTCAATGTATTCATGATGCATTCTGAATAAGAAATTCATTTTTGTTGAAAAAAGGGATTAAAAAAATAAGTTTTCTTATTCATTTTATTCTTTATAATAGATCCCAACCAGGCAAAACTGAAGGGATCAAAGGTAGGGAGAAGTATAAAGTAACTCACAGTAAGTGCTGCTACTCTGTGACATTTTACTTTCTGTCTGAGATGTGTTATCCTGACAAGATATATGTAAGGAGAGTGAGTTTTCCATTGACTGAAATAGAGTGGCAACCTAAGATTTTCCAATAGACAACCAACTGGATAAAGTAGTTGTTATCCACAATGAGATTTGCATTTCANTTTTACTTTCTGTCTGAGATGTGTTATCCTGACAAGATATATGTAAGGAGAGTGAGTTTTCCATTGACTGAAATAGAGTGGCAACCTAAGATTTTCCAATAGACAACCAACTGGATAAAGTAGTTGTTATCCACAATGAGATTTGCATTTCATTTCAGCATTCCTGAAAGGACAGAAAAAAGAAAAACAATTCCTACAACATGTGGTCACTTATTTAAGAAGGAGATTTTTTAATAATTAAGTTCTGAATCGCAAGGATTAAAACAGATGAAGAACAAAGGGGGAAAAAACCATTAAGGGCAATCTAGGAAGGTTTAATAATAATTCCTATTCTAAATAAGATTGAGGAGATTCAGGAATTAAGATGCTGAGTGATGAAACTCATTATCAAGGGTCTTATCACTTCAAGGAGGCAGGGAGTAAAATGAGAGATATGTATTTCTTTATGAAAAAATGTAGAAATTGGTTTGAAATTCAGCAACCATGAAAGGAGTTCAAACATAATTTTTATGTATGATTTATGTATGATTCATATATATATATAAATGTATATGCATATATGTTCATATACGTGTGTGTGTATGTGTATATATATATATATATATACACACACACTATGTCTGCACCAAACATTGGATCCTGCATGGTGCACCATGCATTCTAGACAAGTCAGTCTGATTGAAGAGATAATGAATTGTAATATCAAGAAGTGGAATCTCTCTTGGGAAGCAAAAATGCATCAGGAGACCTCTTAGTTCCATGCATTAGGAAAGAAAAGCCTATAAGTGGACTTTGGCAGGAATTTGCATAAGCTAATGAATAAAGAAAATGAAAGCTTATACTTCATTAGGCTGACAAGAAATCAATCACATCCGATGAACCTGTAAGTCAGATTTAAATGCCAGGCAGTTCCCTGTGAATCTGATCCACTTTTGTGTACAGGTCAGACAGGTACCTGTAGTTACTACTCACAATGTCAGTGCCTTGGAATTAATTGAAAAATACATTCAGAAACAGCCTATTCACTCTTCTGAAAATCTGTGTGTGCTCATATGGCCATTCTTGATTTGTTAATAGCAGCAGCTTAATCTCTGCCTGGCTTCTTGGGCTCTTTTACTATCAGTTGCAAGAAAATGCTATCATCCTAAACACAGTGTAAACAGAAATGTAAAATGTTATGGAAGGCAAACAGGACACTATACATCAGATTGGCTGTTGTCTCCTTGGACTCCTTACAAACTAGCACAGATTTAATATTTCTAATTCTACCTCACTTGTTTTAGCAATATCTCTGAAAGGTAGCTAGATTGGATATATCATCCCACATTTTAAGACAAAAGTTTGGTGACTTCTCCCAGTAACATATAACAAGGTGTTATCCTGGAAGTTTTTTCTTAGTTCTAAGACCCAAATCACATAAAGAAATTGAAATCAAGTTTGGACAAAGTAAAATGGTAGAAAGAACTATCAGACTGTGTCTCAACCCCTCTACCAGAGGACAGCTGCTTTTTATCTGCTTCCAGAACAAGCTGTGTCCCCTTGGGCAAATTATATCACCTCAATTTGCTATCAGTTTCCTAATAGCAAGTCATTCATTTCTTCAACATCTGTTTTTCTAACAATGTTTTAAAATGTACTTTCTAACTCTAAAATTATATGGCTCTATAGACATCACTTTGCTGACAAAGGTCCATACGTTCAAAGCTATGGTTTTTCTAGTAGTCGTGTATGGACGTGAGAGTTGGACCATAGAGAAGGCTAAGCACCAAAGAATTGATGCTTTCAAACTGTGGTGCTGGAGAAGATTCTTGAGAGTCCCCTTTGGACTGCAAGGAGATTAAACCAGTCAATCCTAAAGGAAATAACCTTGAATATTCATTGGAAGGACTGATGCTAAAGCTAAAGCCCCAGTACTTTAGCCACTTGATGCAAAGAGCTGACTCATCGGAAAAGACCTTGAGAAAGATTGAGGGCAATAGGAAAAGGGGACAACAGAGGATGAAATGGTTGGATGGCATCATCAACTCAATGGACATGAGTTTGAGCAAACTCTGGGAGATAGAGAAGGACAGGGATTGCTGGTGTGCTGCAGTCCATGGGGTTGCAAAGAGTTGGACATGACTTAGCAACTTAACAACATCAACAACAATATTATAGAATGTTTTGAATTAAGAATTAAAAAATTCTTTAATAAAAGAATGACAATTTTAGGACCAAGAAAACCTTGATGAGATGGAGGGAGAGTATATTTATCAGCAATAGTAGAAGAGTGGGCCTGAAATTTTTCTGTGATATTTGCCAAGAATCTTAAGAAACATAATTAGAACATTTTAAAAAAGATGTTTTAACTCTGACTCCTGTAGGAAATCATAGTCACACCTTATTTTAGGATTATTTGTGCTTTAAGTAGAGGATTTGTTGTGAATACAAATGAATCATTATAATACAAGGTGTAAGCCAGCAAGAAATGTCAACTGTCGAAAATCCTCCCGTGTATAAACTTAATCCAAGATTATAAAAGGCACAATGGATTCTAATTTCTCCTAGGATGAATATCTTTTTTTCTCCTTCCTAGGTATAGCTTCACATCTCTCAATACTTCACTCATCAAATATTAGTAGAATATTCATTATGTTCAAAGATCAAAGACCTGAATACTATCTACAAGGAGAATTATTGCTATATTATGTGTTTACTAGAGCATATTTGTTGAGAAAAAGACTGAAGGCTGGAAATCATTCTTTACAAAAAACTTATTTGCAAGTGACTTCTTCAGATACTTTTTCAATTTTGTATTAAATTCATTAAGAGGAGACAAAAATTATCAAGGAGTGAGATTTGCTTGGGAATAAAATTTAGAAAGCCTCTATTCCATTTTTCTGCTATAGAAATTCTATCCTCTTGATAATTCAGAAATGAATGACAAAAATATGACTGCTCCCTTCTTAAAATGTTCCAAGAGAAGCCATTTGTGGTAAAATAGCACAGTTTTGTATATTTCTGGCAGTGAAATACTTCTTTTGAACATAAAACTTTTTAAAATTTAAGGCTACTCCAACTTGGCTTCCCAGGTGGCACTTGTGGTAAAGAAACCGCCTGCCAATGCAGAAGACACGCAGAGAATCGCAGGTTTGATTCCTGGGTCGGGAAGATCCCCTGGAGGAGGGCACGGCAACCCACTCCAGTATTCTTGCCTGGAGAATCCCATGGACAGAGACTTGTGGCCTCTTGTCCCTAGGGTGGAAACAAGTTGGACACGACGCAAACGACTTAACACACACAACTTTTCCTAGAAATTGAATACAATTGTTTAGTAACTCACTCACCATGGCCTTCCAAATTTAGAACTGGTTACCAAGTCCTCTCTTCCCCAAGTTGAGTCTCTTTACTTTTTGTAACTGGGACTCTAGTTGTGAATTATTAGGCAGTTCTGAAGAAAAACTTCTTATTTTAATGTGTCATTTAAAATAAATAAAGGTTGATGTGTGGTAGGGCAGAAAAAGAAAGACAATCACTCACAAGGTATTTCAGAGGCAAGTGCTAGAAGAGAGACTGAGTGCACCACTGGAAATGGCTGGACCAAGGTGGTTCAGGAGGCAACTGGAGCCACTGGGCTGACATGTGCTGGAAATTTGTCTAAACTCCAGAGGCTGTGTGCAAGCTCTTTGGGATTTCACAGTAAACTCCTTATCACGCATCAAATCACACTCATGACAGTGACTCAGTGGGGACATATTTTTACGTAGGATATCCTTATCAGTAGTCCCAAAGGCAATGGGATGCAGTAAAATGGAACACTGAATTCTGACCCAGTGTCCTTTTATTCCAAATTTGAATCTTCATTGAAACCTAAGCCAAATGGATGCTGGAAGGGAGTTCCTTTTTATATGACTTAACTACCAAAACAATAAACATAATTTTTTTAAACCAGAACCTGATGGTTTTTACATCTGGGAATGTTCTTAGGAAGTAGACATGTTTCATATCACTGTTTTCAAGGTTTACTTGTCCAAACCCTTATACTATTATTAAATACTGTAGGAAGGGCAGACTGCTATAACCACAATGAAGAGAAGGCAGATATTTCCCCTTAGTTCTTTTACTTGACTTTAGTGGTCTGTTTTATATTCTCAGGCCTTCACATCAGTGACTACAATAATTGTCTATATTGTCACGGTGAGTGTGGTTCAAAGCTGATTTTTGGCAGCTACTGTGTAGTATGACCAGATGTTCCAGTTTGCTGAGGAAGTCCCAGTCTCGTGTTTTGTAGCATTGCTAATTACTTACAGCCAATCCTGACTTGTGGAATTGGACTGGTTTGGACAATAAATTATACAATCTTTGATTAACGTAGTCTCTTTCCTCTCCTACAGTGTGATGGCCTCCTATGTGAGTCCAGATCTATGACTGAGCGGAAGGTTCACAATAGGTCATTTGATTACTTGAGTAAGTTCCATCTGGCAACCAGCTTTCTTCTCCTCTTTGCATTTCATCAGAATAAGCTGAGTCTTGATTCAGAACACATGCTTGGGATTGGTTCTCTTCACTGCCTGTGTTCTTAGTTTAAGAGTGCTGCTGCTGCTGCTAAGTCGCTTCAGTCGTGTCCGACTCTGTGCGACCCCATAGACGGCAGCCCATCAGGCTCCCTGTCCCTGGGATTCTCCAGGCAAGAATACTAGAGTGGGTTGCCGTTTCCTTCTCCAATGCATGAAAGTGAAAAGTCAAAGTGACGTCACTCAGTCGTGTCCGACTCTTAGCGATCCCATGGAATGCAGCCCACCAGGCTCCTCCATCCATGGGATTCTCCAGGCAAGAGTACTGGAGTGGGCTGCCATTGCCTTCTCCAGTTGAAGAGTGGAAAGGAATACCATTAGAACAGAAGCTTGGTAAGTGGAGGTAAAGAAAGTGGGAAAGGGATGGGTGGTGGAAAGATCTGAAAGAGGAAATTAAGTAAGAATAGAGCCCTGAAGACACATATGTGTAGGCACCCAGTGAAGGAGGTGAACAATTCTGTTGTTTTTCCAATGTCTCTTCACTGTCCTTTCTCTAAGGACTTCCATCCTCACACTTCCCCAATCAGATACAAGCTGGTTATCATCTGCCCCAACAGTTGGATCTTTCTCTGAAGTCTTTGGTGCTAGGATGCTTACTTTCTTTGGGCCCATTCTCTTGTTTTAAATTCTTCCTCAGATTCTATTTATTCAAATCTCTGCCTTCATTAAGGTCAATAGGATAAATTAATCTGCATAAATAGAAAAGCTTAATGTGGTTTTTCCAATAAACTTGCATTTTCAGAAAAGACCATTAATGTCAAGAGTGTGTTTCCAGGCAGAAAAAAGGGAAGAGAGATTTTGGATCAGTGGACTGTTAACTCTTTCAGTTCATGCCCAAAGGCCTCTGCATGCTCCACATACTATAGGATACCCTCTTGCTCAGGGTCCCTCCTAGCCCTGAGTCTACATCCACAGAGTTGTGACTACTGTTTCATGCTGTTGTTGGCTTTTGAAAGTAGGACATTTCTTCTAAAAACCTAGATAATTCAAATTGTTACTATCTCTGTTTCAAAGTGTAAAGGTCATTCTGACCCCCGATCTGTCTCGCTTTGGAAAGTGCGGTTACTCTTCTCACTGTGCACCTGGGTCTTCTCAGTGTGTGCCTTAGAAGGGAGCACAGCTTGGCTTGCATTATTGTAAGGCCGATTGTGAAATGATCTTAGTGTAGGGATTTACACATTAATGTTCATGATTTTTTTCTTTATAAATTCTGGTCTCTGGACATAAGAACACTATCTGTGGAGTTTTTCTTTTCAGATTATCAGTCATTTCTTTCCTGGATTATCCGGCGCTTTAATGGGTCTTAAAACAGGTTTCTTTTATAGAAGAATTAAGTCAAAGTGAACTTTTCCCCCAAGCAGATTTATGGACACAGTATGGATTACTGGGAAGCAAACTTGGCTGAAGATCAGGAGGTATGAATTTCAGTCACAACTCTGTCACATGGTTGCCATGTGATCACTACTAACTGATCTAACAACAACAACAAAGGGCCTACTTTACCTGGTCACTGCCCCATCTACTAATACCATCTCCATTGCACTTTCCTATGCATTTTGTGACCATTCTATAGACATGTGTGTGCTTAGTTCCTCAGTCATATCTGACCCTGAGATCTTCTGAAAAATTTTCATACAAAGATTGTATGTCCCCTCTCTTCCTGCTGCTGCTGCTGCTGTTGCTAAGTCGCTTCAGTCATGTCCGACTCTGCAACCCCATAGATGATAGCCCACCAGGCTCCCCCATCCCTGGGATTCTCCAGGCAAGAACACTGGAGTGGGTTGCTATTTCCTTCTCCAATGCATGAAAGTGAGAAGTGAAAGTGAAGTCACTCAGTCGTGTCCGACTCTTCGCGACCCCATGGACTGCAGCCCACCAGGCTCNCCTTAAATCAATATTTAATAAAAGAGCCTACAATATATTTCTTACCTTTCATGTCTTAATTTACTTAATTGAGCTGTCTGAAGAATGCAACATCAAATGGTCATTAAATGTTCACTGTGTCAATGGTGGATATTTACTCATTTCTTGAAAGTCAGGTCTCTATAATGAGTAATGTTTAAAACATAACCTGGGACACTTTAACTTACCTTCTCAGATTCTGGCTTATTTTTGAGAGCTGCTAAACTGAGTAGACACCAAACAGGTTAAAATTATAACACATGACACATTTAAATATTATCACCACTGTTGCTGCACCGTGTGGCATATATTCTTCATACACTAAAAGGTACCTGACCTTCATGGGCGTCTGGCTCTAATTATCAGGCATCCAGCCTATATGCTGTCAGAATTTCAGATAAAATGTATTAAGATTCACATTACAAATGACTAATTTTTGCCCTTTAGAGAAATAAAGGAAAATTATGTTTGAGCCATACTATGTAATAGAATGTGAGGACAGGTTTAGGTATAGGGATTTAAGTTAGTTGACATACACATTATGACATATACGTTGTAATTTTGTTTTCACTTTTCATTTCAAAGTCAACAAAACCTATGAAAATTTATAAAAGTGGTAAAAAGCAATTTCTGTCTAGTTTTTTGTCATCTTTCTTGGATTATCCTGAAAGCCAAGATGCCAAAATTCCTAATATTCAGAAACTGAAATAACTTTATCGATTTAGCAGTGAAATTTCTGAACAGGTCAGGAGAAATATTCTTCGTTCTAAATTTTGGAATGCTAAAAGTAAATCAAGATTACCTATTCTCCAATGACTACAGAAACTTATTCATTCCAGGCTTACATGTTGGGGGAAAAGTGGGCTCTATGGGGTTATTTGTATTTATTTTTTCAGATAATTTCTGATTTTTATACTAATTTGCTAGTCTGCCTAAAACATTCATATTTGTTCATTTTGTCCCTCTGATATTTTAAGTTTCAATAGTACAAGTCAATTCATAAACAGAAATTTCACTCTTTTCTAATTCAAGGTTTTTCTCTAAAAACAGTATAAAACTCAGAGCAGTGCATAAATTTGAGAGAACCAAATTTATGGACTAGATTTAAAAATATATCTTTTGCATGATGCTTTAAAAGTCTGTTGTATCTATTTTAAAATTTCCCATTGTTGAATTTACACGTGAAGGGTGGGCTATGAGGAATCAGATGGGATCACTGCTTGGGAGTGTTTCAGTCTCTGCACAGTAAACACCCATGTGAGGTGATACTACCAGCTTCATCTTTGCTGTCTGCTTCCCATGGGGTCCTCTTCAATCTTCTCACTGCCCACAGTGGAGAGCTCCTGTTTCACTCAACATGCCAGGCCCATACGTCATATTCTGCACGTATCTAATTTTTCCTAGTGAATGTTCACATCATTTTCAGACAGAGAAGTTAGAGAAAACTAGACAGCAAGAAAAATAAACCTGGATCTTTTTTTTAAAATGTACATTTCTACGCTATGGATTTTCTCTTATGAACACAACAAAAGATGTTTCCTAATATCGTATAATAACCAGCTTGACATGGAATTTTAATATAGTTGGCAAATAAAAATAAAACATTTCCGCTAGTTAGACTAGTAAACATAGGCTTTTGGATTGGAATACAATTCTCCTCCTAAGCCTTAGAAGTAAAACATATCTCTCATGAGCAAGGAAATTGTTTCTAAACTTTACATTGAGAATTCCCATTTTAAACAACCAAAGATTGAGTTAGAAAAGGTTATGAATCACAAATTAAGTAATTCCCTCCCTTTACATCAAAATCACTTCTCCCTTTGACAATCATGGATAAAGTTTCAGTAGAGTTAAAAAATATGTTTTCCCTTCAGAATCAGTTCTTAAAAACATTTGGTACAATAATCCTATGGCATTGGGTAAAGTCTGTAGACTATTGATAAGTTCTGATAAAAAGCCTTCCTTTATTTAGGGTCNAAAGGTTATAAATCACAAATTAAGTAATTCCCTCCCTTTACATCAAAATCACTTCTCCCTTTGACAATCATGGATAAAGTTTCAGTAGAGTTAAAAAATATGTTTTCCCTTCAGAATCAGTTCTTAAAAACATTTGGTACAATAATCCTATGGCATTGGGTAAAGTCTGTAGACTATTGATAAGTTCTGATAAAAAGCCTTCCTTTATTTAGGGTCACTATTTGTCATCCATTTTTACTGCACTTAGACTCTATTAGAATTTCATACTCTAGTCTATAATTCATTCTTTAAATTATGTTTCAGAGAACTATCTTTGTTGGCCATGATAACAAGAGTTAGTCACTATATTACATTCATGGCATTAAGAAATTTGAAAGTACTGATTTAAAACATCTAGGTTCTATCAGCTATATGCAATTCGTTGTACTGCAGAAACACGACACTGTAAAGCAATTATATTGCAATAAATAAACAAAACATCTAGGTTCTAGGATATTCATTTTCTTATTCTATCTTCTTAATGAATAGAATCACCTACAAAAAATGATTAAGATGATCACTGTTGCTTATTACACACTAAAACTAGTGATAAGCCCGAATAAACGAGACTTCATAGTTAAATTCAAGAATGATTCATTTCCCTTCTTTCCCTATTACCTGAATCTTCATAGACTTTTTAAACTCAAAGAATTTTCTTACCATTTGGAAAATAGTGTATTTTGAAAGTTAAACACAGTATTCAATTTAATGCTTTCAGGACCATAGCAAGCAAAATTTTCGGAGATTACCACTGCCAATATTTCAATTTGATAAAAATAAAAACCTGCTTAATTATTAAAATCCCACTGTTTTCAAATATGAAGAGTTGTTAACACTGCCTTAGCTTAGTTTGAATGTCCATCTTGCACTTTCCTCCTGTTCCCAATATTTGCTTCTTTTCCACTATAGCTGGTCTTAGGAAACACTTTAAAGGCAGCAAATATACTTTTATCCTAGATAGTTAGGCTCTTATGTAATACATTACACTGAATATCATTTGGTTAACCTCTATAAAGTACTTAAATATATCCTTTACAGTGAATAACTCTTGTCCAGAGTAGAAAAACAATTCTGTGGTCTTGAGTTTTCATTTTGTATTCCTTTCCAAAATTTCCTCAGACCATGTAGCTTTTGTAATTATCCTTCTAAGAAGCTAGTAATATATTACGTCCACAATAAAATTAAACACACTCTAGCAGAAAAAAAAAGCACTGAGCCATGTTTTAAATCTTTGCCTGTACACTAAATCATATGCCTGATGAAGAGAGCTTCTTAGCCAAATATGGGAGTTGAGCTTAAGAGCCAACTCCAGCAAAGTATTGATTGTTCAAACTAGATGGGGGAATATGTTTTAAAAATATATTCTCATTCCAATAACTATCACTAAAATGACAGATACTTCAAGGATTCAAAGGCCCACTTAATATTAACTGCAGTGTCAATTTTCCCCATGAGATTGTCCAAATTACCTTTTGTTTTTCGTTTCTATTCTGGTGAAGAAACCCTGACCATAACATTTAAATTCCAATACAGGATCTTGAACTGCCCAAGAGCTACCTTTAGTACGGTATGGGGTGTGTTAAAGTTCCCACAATGAGTAAACAGTTATGTCTGCCTTGCCCTTCTCCCCAGTATTGAAACTGGGTAAATTATCATGGCCTAAGGAAAATATATTATCAAGGCGTAAGGAAAAAAAACATTTGATACTGTTTCTGCCATTTTCAAGAGATTGTTAGTGAAGAAAAAAGTTTAAATGATGCAGTGTCAAAGCATTTTGAACAGTTTACAGTTATGATCTTAGTATAAAAGTGTAGGCATTTGTTGATTTATTTAAACATTAAACTTGTTATGCAAGCTGTAAATTTACTCTGTGGAAATCAGTATGGCTAACATTATTCCACAAAATATACTCCACGAAGACTGCCAAATTTTCTCTATTTTCTTTATTGTATAAACTTATCTTTGAACATTGCAGTCCTTTAATGATCTGATTCGGAGAAGGCAATGGCACCCCACTCCAGTACTCTTGCAGAGGAGCCTGGTGGGCTGCAGTCCATGGGGTCGCTAGGAGTCGGACACGATTGAGCGACTTCACTTTGACTTTTCACTTTCATGCATTGCAGAAGGAAACGGCAACCCACTCCAGTGTTCTTGCCTGGAGAATCCCAGGGACGGGGGAGCCTGGTGGGCTGCCGTCTGTGGGGTCGCACAGAGTCGGACACGACTGAAGCAACTTAGCAGCAGCAGCAGCAATGACCTGATTATTTCTCTGCTATCCTACAATTCTTCCACAAAGATATAGTGTCATCGGAGAAGGCAATGGCACCCCACTCCAGTACTCTTGCTTGGAAAGTCCCATGGATGGAGGAGCCTGGTAGGCTGCAGTCCATGGGATTGTGAAGAGTCGGACATGACTGAGCGACTTCACTTTCACTTTAATGCATTGGAGAAGGAAATGGGAACCCACTCCAGTGTTCTTGCCTGGAGAATCCTGGGGATGGGGGAGCCTGGTGGGCTGCCGTCTATGGGGTCGCACAGAGTCGGACACGACTGAAGTGACCTAGCAGCAAGATATAGTGTCATAGCCCAGAATCTTTTCATTAGCTTTCAAGAGTTCTTACAAGCAGATATTACCTTTAAAAATTTCAGATCAATTTCCTTTTACTTTTAATAAAGCATGTGCACTAGACCTTTTAAAATAGTAGTCTGTACCATTTTATTATATACTACCTTTACTAAACATGAAATAATAGTAAGTTTACACAGGGAAATTATTTGAGATGTAAAAAGCTAAGTACTAAACACAACAAAATTTTGCTGAGATATTATTTGTCAGATTTTATGAATATTCGACATAGTAAAATTATTGGTGAATTTACTGTTCATTATTTATTTTATTTACATGATAGAGCAGCAAGATTTTTGGGGGGAGTTTATGGAAGATTTAAACTGAAATAAGACTAATTAACAGACAATCTGATAACCTTGTTGTCAGTTCATTGAATTTATTTTCTCAAGGTCATCAATTGTTCATTTAATTTCAGCAGGTCTTTTATTAATTCCAAGTTTTTCTATTATAAACTTACAGAATATTACAAGTTTTCAGCTGTTTCCCATTTATTCATTGAAATTCATGGGCACAAAATATGTTTAAAAAGTGTTTTCCTTGAGTGTTCATAAGTAGCTTCTCATGATTGTCATTAGAATTTTAATTTTATCAAATTAATAAACCAGGATTAAAAAGCCACATCTTTGTTTAATCATTTTCCCTACTCTTTGATTAATTTAGGGAATTGCTGCTATTTGTTTTCAGTCACTAGGAGGAATTCTATTGAATATTTAATAAAAATCTATTGTAATATCTTTATGGGGGTCACCCAGATGGAACTGTAATAAAAATGGCTATGAGAAAACATGTAACATCTCTAGTGTTTGTATTGTATGTAGGTACTTTTCTATGTCTAAGTGTTTCAAATTTAGATCTTTATCTTTGAATCCTTCATGCATATACTTTGTAAAGTATATTCACAAACTTTACTAGATTCTGATTCTGTAGTTTATGAATTTCATTTTTAGACACAATTGACAATTTACTGAAAATCTCTTGTCTCCTTGAGGTTGAATTTAGGTACTGAAAATTAGATATTTAGAACAAACATTATCTCATTTAATCCTTACATGCTGAGGCAATTGTGACCCCCATATTCTATACACGATATTAGAATCTAAAGTGCTTATAAACAGTAGGTGTGACACTGAGATTCAAATCCCTCTTTGCCTCAGAGTTCCATTCTTTCCCTCATATCATGATTTGTCTGTGAGATCTGCATTCTCTAGCTGATTTTCTTTAAGTTTTCTGATAACCTAACTAGTTAAGAAGAATCACAAAATCTTTTTCCTAATTGACAACAAGCACCCTGATATTTACTGCTTTTGCTTTGAGATTATAGAAATCATATCTGTAACTCTTAAATTCTTACCAAGTTTTACTTTGAATATCAGTTATTCTAGAGAATTAACTTCAATCCATTCTGGGCTAGATGAATGAATTGCCTCGGACAGCCTAGATTCTCCTTTAGGGTATAATACAAATTAGAAAATCTAATAAACTCAAATGATTTACATGTCTCTTCATTTGGAGAACAAGGTACTGGTAATAATTTTAAAATATTTGAGATTAGTAGCTGTATTTTTTCTTATTGGGTCATGCTATTGACTATTATGATTTTAGAAACAATTAATTTCCTACTATAGAAAGGACATGCTTGTCCTAAAATTCTTGCCATCACTCTAGAGTGCTTTACAGTCTACAGTGCAAAGCAAACAGGCTATTTATACAGTACTTTCAGTGATTATATATTTGCTTATCCTGTAGACTTATAAAGATGAATATATTATTAGTGAATATGGAAGCTATTTCTAAACTGGAAAACAGCATCATCTGATGAAAGAGGAAATATATATATTAAAGAAATTAATTAAATAGGTATATTGGAAATTTAAAAAACCCATTTAGTATAAGGCATGTGTGATTGAAACAATTCATTAAAACAACTGAGCTACTTTTAGGACTTAAAATTTTATGTTACAATTATTCTAGATATAAAAAAATACAGACCTCTCTGTATGTTAGTTGGTCTGTTGTGTCTGACTCTTTGTGACCCCACAGACTGTAGCCTGCAAGGCTCCTCCATCCATGGGATTTTCCAGACAAGAATACTGGAGTGGGTTGCCATTTCCTTCTCCAGGGAATCTTCCCAAACCAGGGACTGAACTCAGGTCTCCAACATTGCAGACAGCTCTTTTTCATCTGAGGCACCAGGGACCAGATAAGTTAAATGTGATGATCAAATTGGATATGAGAGTTAATTTGATTGTCACAGCTATTTTCACAATCCAATAAATAAGGAAAGATAAAGTATATAAAGTATGCATTTGATCATTAAGGGGACTGAAAAAAATTTTAACAATATAAAAATCAGTTTATACCAGATATGGAAAGTTTCCACATATTTTAAATTTCCTGCCTCTCAGAAAAAGAACAGCAAATGACAGACAGAGTTGCTATTGCAGAATTTTAAAAAATTTCCTTTACCTCTTATCCATATTTAAAAAAGCTGGCCTCTCATAAAATGTCATTTCTGAACTTTTTTTATAACATGATAATTTATAACACACTAACAATTTGATAAGTTTTATATAATAATCTTTACTAAAGGATTCAATAAATTTTAAAATATACAAAAGTCCTAAATATACTTGAAAGTTTAGATTCCCCACAGAATAGCCAAGAAACAATGTATTAGTAGTCTCATGTATATAGAAAGAAGTTGATATATCATTTCATGCGACGTTCGTTTTTTTTCCCAAATATACGTTAACTTTGATGTGGGCTACTTAATTTTCTTTTTTGAAGCGTGTACTTCCTAAACAAATTTTAAACACTTCCTGAACATGTACTCTTAATTCACTTCCACTGCCACAGGTTTAGAAGATCCAAGTAAAATTCAGAAAACTTTTCAACATTTGATCTTTCTCTATCACGTGCATTCTTTGGTAGTTTGCTTAATTAAAAAAAAACTACCAAGTGGCAGGACTTTCCTTATTCACTCCTAGAGCAGTTAACCAACAACAGCACTTCGAAAGTAGCTCTGAAAGTCTTATAGTACACTGAATCTTGTGAGCACTCAAAATGAAATAAATCTTTTCTCCAGGGCCACATATCTAACCATGCATTGGACAGATGGAGAGCTACCTGTTTATTACAAGTAATTCTATATATCCCTACCATGTTATTCCAATTGCTTGAATATGTTATTCCCCCAAAATGCGTAGGAGCTTTATTTCTGTACTTACTAAGGTATCCATAAAGAGGTAACATGGAAAATTTGAGGAGAAACATGCTTACTAGTAACTGGTGGTGGTATTTGGCTGCTAAGTCATGTCCAAATCTTTTGCAACCCCCATGGACTGTAGCACACCAGGGACCTCTGTCCATGGGATTTCCCAGGCAAGAACGTTGGAGTGGGTTGCCATTTCCATCTCCAGGGGATCTTTACAACTCAGTGATCGAACCTGAGTCTCCTGCATTGGTAGGCATATTCTTAGCCACTGAGCCACTGCGGAAGCCTGTTTAGTAGTATATTTTGCTTTATATAATAGCTATTATTCTGAAATCTTCAGACTACTTAAACTTTTGGAAACAAAAACACAACTTGCTTTAAAATTGTTTACTATTTAAAATATTCTAAAACATTTAATTTATAATTTCAATTTATAAATTTGAAATCTTTACATCGTGGGTAAAGTGGGATAAATTCTCAATTTTTTAGTTCATAGTGCCTTGAGACTCAGCAGTTCTATATTATTCCATTTTCTTAGAAAAAGGATAATGTTAATACATATATAATAGTGAAAATTAAAGAAAGAATACAAGTACATTCTGTAAATACCAGAAGATAAAAATATGTTATAATTGCATCACATATTGGGAAATTACCTTGTGAAAATACTTTCACTAATAATACTTGAGAGAGAAAATTCTTATTATTTCTTTTGTATTTTTAAAAATCCCACAAAAATTTAATTTCAGAAATTTAACATTTGAATATACTTAAGCTAATGGTAATAAAGCTGATGGTCATAAGAAAATTAATTTTGTAATGCTTTAAACTCTAACTCCGTATTTCCCAAATATTTCAAGTGGTATAAAAAAGAGGTGTGATAAGCTTAGCTATACTAGTTTTACTGTTTTACCATAGATAAATGATGGCATAATTGACAGTGAAGATAATTTACTCAGTTCAAAATTAGAATGAGTGTATACATAGTATAACCTCTATTGAATGTTATAAACTCCTATTCAGAAAAATAGGGATTTTGCACCTGCATTTTAAGTCTCATGACTAATTTTGTTCTTTTAGATATAACACTGCTCAAAATTTAAAAATTATTAGAAGTTCTTCTCATCCATGATTTCTTCATATCAGGGTAAAAAGTGATATAAATATGAGCAAAAAATAAAATTATCAAAGTGTGTGTGAATCTGTAAACAGTTGCTGTAATGAAAATAAGGAGGGTGGTATTATCAGCATTACATTCTATGTGCCATTTCATTGGTAATTTGGTGTCTATCTTTGTTTATCACTATAGGAGACCTATTAACATAGTATTAATTTGTAAATAATACCCAAGAGATGGCAAATCATAATATACAAACGTGTAACAGAGATAACCTTACACGGTGACTAATCTCTGCATGCCTGAGCAATGTTCAGGTCTCTGGCTGGCTCTGGTCTTTTGATTTGGTTACTTTGATTGGTGACTGTTTGAAAGACCATTTCTCCAGTGCTTTGCCTTTTTACACTATCTTCCCCGCGCCCCCCTTTTTTTTTCTGAGCTAGGGATTTAGAATTGCTGAGTTGATCCACAGTGAAGAAATCCACAGGAAAACTAATGCCTGTGCTGCACTGTGCTTAGTTGCTCAGTTGGGTCAGCCTCTGATCCCATGGACTGCAGCCAGCTAGGCTCCTCTGTCCATGGGGATTCTCCAGGCAAGAATACTGGAGTGGGTTGCCATGCCCTTCTCCAGGGCATCTTCCCAACCCAGGGATCGAACCCAGGTCTCCTGCATTGTAGGCAGATTCTTTACTGTCTGAAACTAATCCCTAACAGATTTGAAGTTGGTACAGGGACTGTTTTTAAGTATACTGATGAATAGATCCATCAGTATCTAGATTTTTTTTCTCAGAATGTTTAAAAAAACCACATCATTATAATAATTATAAAACCTTCAAATATATTTGATATCTAGAGAAAACTATTGTATAATAAATAGCAAAAGTTGACATGTAAAGTAAGAACAATTAAGATGCCAATTAAAAGAAACAATGCNTATACTGATGAGTAGATCCATCAGTATCTAGATTTTTTTTCTCAGAATGTTTAAAAAAACCACATCATTATAATAATTATAAAACCTTCAAATATATTTGATATCTAGAGAAAACTATTGTATAATAAATAGCAAAAGTTGACATGTAAAGTAAGAACAATTAAGATGCCAATTAAAAGAAACAATGCGTATAATTTTTTACAGCTATTCAATCAAATTATAGTTCCTAAATAGAACAGAATACAAGGAAAATTTCTTTAGAAGTCCTAAGAAAGGTTTTAAAATTTCACTAAAAGAATCTTTTGTTCAGAAATATATGCATTAGTGATTAAGGCTTTGAAATTATAAGCATATTCTTAGGACAATGAACAACTAAGTAATATTTAGTTACCTGTAGAATGTATAAAAATCAGTTTCATCAACTTGAAGGAAAAAAAATACAAATGAATTTTGTAAAGGTCTCTGGATTAAGCCTTTGCAGTGCCTACAGAAATAACTTTTTCTAGAATTCATGAAGTCAAACCTTACAGGAAGTTCAACCTCAGAAGTTTTCCCTCTACTGGCAAAGTAATGAGAAAATATAATTGAAAATAGCGAATTAAGTATTTGGCCTTCTGAATAAATTTTTATAAAACAAGTAGTTTGCATGCAAATAGTGCTGATAATTGTCGCTATCCTCCTCCTAACCTGCCTGTGTTTAAACATTACCCCTCCCCACAGAAACACCATAATCCTCACGTTAGGCAGAAATGTTAAAGCTTTCTAAGAGTTGTCTTTCTTAAGAATTTATTAGGGATTTCTAAGAGTTGTCTTTCTTAAGTATTAGGGACCCCNTTGATTCCTTAACTAAAAGCTTATTTAGCATCTCTGCTCAAGCAGAATGACAACTTTTAAAAAAAAACAATATATATATATATATACACACACACACACACACATCAGTATTTGTTCTAGTATATCTATCCTTTACAAAGCAGTGCTTCAAAAACAGGGAATCTATATTATTTGATAAGAGGAACAGTTGACCTTACCCTAAAAATTTTCAAATATGTATTAGTATAAAGTCACAATTCAAGGGAAATATATGTATTCTACGTAACAATTTTAATCGTAATGTATAAGTCACATTAGAAAAAACTGAGGCACTGTGGCTCATTAGAGTCCAACTTTTCTTCATTACTATACAAAAAGAAGTTATCTGTATCTAATAACCTTTTGATTATCAACCATTTGAACATATGATTTCACTTATGTTTTGTTCATTTGATTCTGAGTTAAAGCAATGCGAATTGGTCTTTTATTGTTTTGGGCAGTGGCCAAACTGATGTAATTTTGCTGATGGGGGCAGGGAAAAGAAGTGTTGTTTCTCATAAAAATTTTTTAGTCATTTCATAGAGGTAAACATACTTAAATGCTAAATACCTGACCTTTGCAAATAAATGCAGACCTACCTTGATTTCCACAATAAGCCTCTATTAATTTCCATGAGACAATGTTTTCACAAAATATAAGGCAAAAACATATTACTTAACAGAACTCATAATTTAAATAATTAAAACTAATTTGTGTTTAAAGCTATTTGCAGATTTATTAGAGAAACAAATACAAATATGCATTTCTACAGAATTTTTTTTTCCAAAATGAGCTTGAAACTTGTTCCACAGTTTTTACGTGTTTATATATCTATGGTAACCCAAGTATTGGCTTCTGTACCACTTGTAATGAGACAATTGCCCTTCCATCGCAATTATAAAAAACTATTTAAAAAAAAATTCGGCACATACACGTTAAATATTTTTCCTTAAAAAAATAATCTAATCAAAATATTGAATACTTTAGATTTAAACAATATTTTATTTACAAATCTGATTTGATTACTTTATTACACAAGGTAATGCTTCAATTTTCAAGAACAGTTGTTTTTAAATATAGACCAGTGGAATGACATCCTATCTAGTAATATGTACTACACTCCAACTTTTTTTTTTTTTCAAAATTAACATGACAAGTTTTCTAATACTTTCATTTTGGGGGAAAATGTTACTTAATTGGGGCACATATCTGATGAAACAAAAAATAACATGCAGAATTCCAAAAATAATCTCTTAAAGTAATGATACTTACCCTTTATGTAATAAGACATCTATGAACACAGTGCATAACAATATTATGTATTCACGTTTATGAGAAACCAAGCAGGAGGCAAAATGAGTTCATCTTGTTTTCTAATCATGTGCAATTTCATATGGCTGTCTGCATCGTTTAAATAAAGTGTTTACATTAAATTTATAAGACTGCATTGCACTTAAAATTATTATGGATAGCCATGCTTGCCCTGTTTTTAATGAATGATGAATTTTTCCTAACAGAGTTACTGTCTTAAATTGTATCTGTGATGTAAAGAGTATTAAATTATATTTTCATCTCCTTTCAATTGCTGCCTTGGAAAGCAAGAATTCACTTCTTGGAGAAGACTTACAGTAAGTAAAATTTACTTAAGGACTCAGTGAGGAATTAGCATGTAAATCAAGAATGTAATATAAGAATGGACTAAAAGGAATGTGATTATCATCAGTACCTTTGTTGAAATCTATTACCACCACTAAAATTTCCAAGGAAAGATAGGGCCTGTAACATAGGGATTTCATTCATTTTTAAATTACTAAAATCTACCAATTTAATGCTTTCATACTGTTTATTTTTTCCAATAGAAAAATAAATCTCATACATTAGAAGTGGTACACAAAAAACTGGGATAAAATTTATCAGATTCTTGATAGCACCATTTACACATTCTTAAAGTAAACATTAATATGCACTTTCTTAGAAAGCGATATAAATATATAATACAGGACTTGCTAACCTCTGTTAACCATCTGAATACGATGGAATAATCTATCTCTACTGTGCAGGTAGGCTTGTGCATGGTGGTGTGGCAATATCATTTTAAAAGTTTGTTACAGATGTGATGGGAAGCTGGAAGGAGTCGAATAAGCAGAAAAAAGAGCTTAGATCTATTGTAAGCAATGAGTCGAAATGAGTCGTTACAGGTTAGAATTTATCTTTGTTTCTGATCATTCAATGAGAAAATGACTTCCACAGAAATAGATACATTTAACTGTTTCAGGAGTGGGGTGGGTGAAGTGAAGTAGGATTGGAAGTCCTACAGGTAAGAGCAATAACTGGAAGTGCAGACGAAATTGGTCTTCAGTGCAAAGAGGAAGGCAGCCGTTTAAAAAGTCTAGGTGCAATGTTGTGGTGCTGAAAGAAAAGCTCCCAGTGATAAAGGAAAAGAAAAAAAACTGCAATGCAACTTCAAGCAGTAATTTTGTGGTGCTGAAAGGACAGCTCCCAGTGTTGAGGAAAAGATCTTGGATCTAGAATGAGGTGTCCAATCTGTATGATAAACAGCACACTGTGTCTCAGAGCGCCCATTCAATCTCAGTAAGTAAATGAAATATTGATTGAAAGTGACCCTGAAACAGAATGCATTAAAAAGACATAGAAAGCTGCAGAACTGAGGTAATTCGTATTCAGCATGTTCACCAGCCTCCCTATAGCAAAACAAGTCTATAAATAGTTGCATTTCATAAGATGTTTGGCCCTTGTATCATCAGTTTTCTCCATTTTTGGATCAGTATAGCTGAACAGCCATTGTTACATGCCTACCTGTGGCAGTTTGAAGCCATACTAATTTTCTTGCAGTAAATTAAAGCATCACATCACAAATCAATTCTACATGGTCTATAAATTTCAGAGAATACGTTTTTAGACAGCATGAAGCTGATTT